>CM002483.1:20427209-20611960 GCA_000325765.3 Leersia perrieri | reverse complement strand
ATATATATATATATATATATGTATATGTATATGTATGTATGTATGTATGGATTGCAGCAATTACCAGTACATGATAACCCAGCATTATGACAAATTACCAGGAAATCCAGAATCTCCTCCTTGTTCTGATCAGTTTGCGAGCAAACAAAATAATGTATCTAATCGGACTAGATATATATATGGATTAATTTAAGCAATGAGGTGAAGTGCCAGAAAAACAAAATGTAGCAGAGGGGCTTACTCATAAGGATATTGCGGCCACCAGGCATGGCGAGAAAAGCTCCCGGACTGGATCGCAGATGGTGTAAACCTGTTCCCCTCGTTTGGTGACGGCAAGGCCTCTAGTGGAGTCAAGGTAATGTCGTGACAGGGGTCCCTCAAAGCTGTATGATGTAATGGTGAGCAGCTCCCTGGTATGATCAGGCAAAGGGGAGAATGACAGAGGGTCATCGTTGCACCATGTAAATGCACAAAATCCAGGCTTGTGAGGGTAGTCGAGGGAGATCAATGTGCCACTGCTAACAACGTCATCGTCGGTGACCACATCGATGGCGTCAACTGAGACGGTGGGTGTGGTGTTGTCAGAGGCAGAGAGTTTGATCCTGAAAGCAGTGATTCTCATGGTAAAGAATGATAAGCCAGGGAAGAGGCCTATTCCGTCATGAGGGATGGCGCGTCCTCTGAAAGGCAGGACTTTGTGATGATCGACTGTGGCCCATTGCTCCGTGTTGGCGTATAAGGAGACAAGAATGCAGCATGGGATTGGACGATGACCAGCGGCGGAAAGAGGTAATCAGTTGGGGAGAGCTCCCAGGGGAAAAAAGGCGCAATCCACCAGACGACAGCCTGAGGCATCACCATCATCATCGTCTTCCACGACTCGAGCCATGGAGAGATCGAGCACCTCGAACCAGGGCACGAAATTGGTGCCGTCCGCCGTGACGGCAGGCATGCCTGCCAAGGCGTAGATCCTTTGGCCGATGGCTAGTACGGCAGGGTGCATATATCTTGGTGGACAGAAGCTTGGGACCCGAGATGGCCTTGCCCAGCTTGGTGTCGAAGACGATGGTCTCCGGGCCATAGTTGTGGGTTCGGTTGCCGCCGACGCCGACGATCCACCTCCTCGACGGCACGGAAACGAAAGTCATGCAGTGCTTGGCGGCCAGGCGAGTGAGATGGGGCGGGAGAGGAGGTGGATCGTCGCCGTCATCGTCGGCTATCAGCAATGGGGGATTCACCTTGAAGACGGAGTAGGCAGGGACAGCCACAACATGCCCGACCATCAGGTACAAGGACGGAGACCTGCTGCCTTCCTCCTTGTGCTTCTTGATCCGCCTCTTGCGCTTCTTGCTCCGGCTAGGCATCTCCGCCGCCGATTCGCTAGGTTAGGGTTGGGGATTTTTTTCTTTTCTTTTTGTAATAACTATTCAGGCGTTTGTTGCATCGGGCGTATGCAATTTACTACTTTATGGACTGAGCAAAATTTCCAACCTCAAACGGTCCTCCTTTTCAGGGCTTATTCGGATCACATAATAAAAAAAGCGTAGGATAGAAAAAGTAAAATAATGTATCTGTAACGGAGGATTAGAAAGCAGAATAAGGTACATACAAAATCGTTCCATATCAGCTTCATACGCAGGAGAAGGTTCATCTTGAAAATCAACCTTACTATTCTCAGCCTTTGCTTTTGAAGCTGAAGAATCTGTCTTGCCTTGTTTTTTCTGTTCATTTTCCTTCCCTTCAACTTTGCCTTAGAAAAGTACATACAAAGTCATATCAGTGATATGTCACAAAGTTTCAAGAGGAGATCAAAAGGCATATATGCTTTGAATCAAAACAGAAGAGAGAAATTATTGTACCCTCTGCCGAGTTCGGTCATGGCAATCTACGTTAACCGAATCGGAAAGAAAGGATCACCTCCCCTACAAACTGTTTGGAAAGTGGACTTAATAACAGTAGTGCCTTTGAGGGAAGGTAAAACACGAGAGCGAGAGGGTTTTCTTTCCCCTTGCTCCTCCTATAATCGTCTTTCCGATTGATTTCCAATGGCGATGCCGGACAGGAAGAGGAAGAGGGCGCCGGCGGCGGTAGCTCGGCTCGTCCGTGTTCGATTAGGGGAGAAGAGGAGCGAGGGGCCGGCGGTGTACATGGTGTTGGCGCACGGAGCCGAGGAGGATAAGCCCACCTACTCCATAGTTGAGGTCACTGCCGGCGCCACCGTCAGCCGTTTGGTCCACACCTACGCCGGCAGCATGTCCTTCGTCGCGGTGGGGAAGCAGATCGTGGGCGTCGGCGAGGATAAGACTAGCGTCTACGACCCTAAGACCTCCACGGAGATCCGCGTCTACAGCAAGGTGAAGCCCGTGCCCTGGTTCTTGGTCCTCGACCGCCTCCGCAACGCCGGCTGCCGCCACCACCCACCTTCCCCTGCCTTCTCAACCCGCCGGCGGTGCGCGTCTCGGCCTATGCCCTAGTCGGGTCCCACATCCTGCTCTCGGTGCAGCAGGGCAAGGAGGGCACCTGCGCCTTTGACCTGGACGCCGAGAAGCAGTGGGAGATGGTCCATGACAAGAATCTGCCCTTCACCGGCCAGGCCGTGCCTCTCGGCCACCACCGCTTCGTTGCCTCCAAAGCAGACGGCGGTGAGCCTGCAGTCTACTACATTGAGGTCTTCCATCCAGATGTTACGGGCACAGGGAAGAAGGAGCTGTCCATTGTTGAGTTGCAGGTGGCATCCAATCGTCTTGTTCCGGGGCATCTTCTATGCGCCATGGGGAAGGGCAGCTTCTCTTCTTCCCCCGAGAAGCTGTACAGAGCACGTATTGTTCATCGCACTTACTCTCATAAGCCGGAGGATCAGGATCCGCAGGTTTACAAGCTGCTTGATCCACACGCGTTTTTGCCCCATCCTTGTTGGCCGGTTGCTGTTTTAACCATGTAAGCCTTTCAATCATCTACCTGTCCTTTCTTTTGGTCGCTTTTGCTGCTTAATTAGATCCTAAACTTGGTTAGTTGCACTGTGAAATGGATTAAAACGAATGCTTGTTTCTACTACTAGACAGTATCCATCATCACACTGTCATTTGTTGCTCATTCATTAAAACCAATAAACAGATACAACTCCAAATAGATGACCTTTTCTGCTTAAAAGAGTAGAGTTTTTTTTTTAAAAAAAAGGATTGGATTTTTTTTAAAAGAACATCATAAATTCAGAATGTAGGCATGCATGGTATTGCTGTTTTGTGGTTGTATTTGAGAAGCTAAATCAGCCACAACGAACATTTACTCATTCTAGCTAAAATAAACTGATAGGAGCTGTGATATTTTGAACAAAGGCTGGCGAAGGCTCGTCTCTTCACTACCACGGAAAGTCCTTAAAATGCTTCACTCCCCTATGTTAATGCATCCACCGTGTGGTTGGTGCTACTGTTTTACACATGAAAACTAATATCACCATATCACACAGTTGCCAGATCTCGCTCCCTTTCTACACTACTTTGATCAACATCTGTAATGATGCGAGCCAGACAGTTCTTTTGTGTGCTCTTCTAGGAAGCTTAGAAATCACGGATTGTCTTTCTTAATTTCTTAAGAAGAAACTTTATGTGACTACTTATCTATCTTCACCAGGATGTGCTTGTGAGCAAGCAAACAAACAAACGTTCTTTTCAACGTGTCTTGGCACTTAGTTTCATTAACATGCAAGTGATTCATAAAACACTTCACACTGTTACCAAGGCTATGTGAATAGAACTGATTAAATTTGCAATAGTTAGAAATTAATGTGGCGACTTTTTAGCGCCTAGGCCTTTTATGAACTGCTCATACTTTATTGCAAGATCGAGCCATAACGTACTCCCTACGTTACATAATTCTTGACTTTTTAGATAAGGTTTAAGTTAAACTTTTAAAAAATTGATTGCAAATAAATTTTAAAATTTTAGTTTAAAAACCTGAAGATTGCATGCATATATTTTTCTTCAAAGTATAAATTTATTAGGATACTCATTTATATTCTACTAAAAATAATGGTCAAATCTATATTTGAATACCGTGTCCTTGTCCAAAATACCGTTTACCAGTAACCATGTGATCTTCCGTCGATATTAATTGGTTGCTTCATTGTGGGAGTTGTCTCTTTGGCTTGGCTGTTTCTGTATTCCTATGTGCTCAATTATGATTGTTTGTTTTTCTTGTTCAGGGAAGAATAGTTAGTTGACTTGGAGGCAAAGAAATGGGAGTGTCGGTGATGAATCGATCTTTCGGTACTGGAAGCTGTAGAAATGCGAGTTTCTTTGAGCACACTTGTGGATTTGGTGATTGTAAGGCCGACTCATTAACGACTGTCAATGTAGATTTGGGTTCTGCTTACACTGGAACTAGATGTTTTCAATGATTCAATCTCCTTTGTTGTTATACCGAATTGCCCACTGGAAGTGAACGCGCTGTGACACACGCTGCTGGTGTTGTCACGTGAACAGGGGGTTAAATAGAGGAACAACTTTGTGCCTAAAAAAAAAACTATTTTCGTTCTACAAACATTAAGGTGTATGAATCAACTCTTGTAGCGGAACCTGTAGAGACTATATTTTGCTTTGATTGATTTAACAGCATCTTTTATCCCCTCTCAACCCCCCCCACCCACCATCAGAAGGTGATTAAGTTAGAGGGACTCCATCATTAACATGTCACATGTGGACGTCATCATTTCCGAGTCTATATATTAGTGACAGAGTCTCTCTAACTTTAAGTTAGAGAGTTAGAGGATCAACTTTCATTTATAGTGCTGCGAAAGCAAGCCGAGGAAACTAAAAGATTGGTACGTCCGTACATGAAATGAAAATATGGCATGCATGCCATTTATACATTAAAACTCCGCGTGACTGTTAGCTACTCTAACTGTTAACTGTTCTCACAAGAACATATGGCATACATACCATTTATACATTAAAACTCCGCATGACTGTTAGCGACTCTAACTGTTCTCACAAGAACACACAGAATGTAGGTAAATCGCAAGATCTGCCTTGGTCCCTTGGATCAGGCACCGCCGCGGCGCCGCTGTTTCTGCTGGTCTTCATACATAGATCTAACACGACAATCATCCAAGACGAAATTGGGTCGGACTACCTAGTCCAAGGCCGGTGAGAACATTCTAGATGAGGAACGAGGAGCACTAGCTTAACAACAGTATGATTATCACTCCCACGAAGAATACAGATTGTGCAAAAATAGCTTTCGAAATTTCGTGTCGATCGAGTTTGTGTTCTTGAACGGGCAAGCAGCAGCCGGAAATTATCCGAAGATGATATCAATTACCTTTTTCTAATAATTACACGGTATAACGTAGACACTCATAAACACATGCACACTCATCCGTATGAACGCACACACACAAACCCTACCCATATAAGCATCTTTGAAGACTAGACCGACAAATTTTTGAGATTGACGAAGTCACCACGGGCGTCTCGCTGTCAGCGGGTACGTTACTTACCACTAAAAGCACAAAACCGTTAAATCCTAGAAAATTTGTTCCCACATAAAATCGAACCCAGGATCTCAGGTGCTACTGAGGCTCTTGTAACCATAGGCTACGGGCCCATTTGCGATGATATCAATTACCCTGATAGAGATCATCGAATAACTCACATATTTGGGGAAGTCAATTTTATACTACACGAAAAGGGAATACAAGTATCGATTAGTGACAAATTGAATATGAGATTTTTCATACCGGGGTGTTCGCCGATACCAAGACTAGCAACAAAGAGATACATAAATTTTTATATAGGTTCTTGGTCCCATCGGGTCGACCATGTTGACACATTTTTGCGGATCACCACGATGAATCTTCTAAAGGTGTCTTGATGAACGGAGTCGCTAGACACCTTGAATCAACAAGATGAGTTTAGAAGATAATCAAAATCGTTTACTGGAGCCGAGATAGATGTAGGGTAAAAGCCCATCTCAGAGGTGGCACGGAAGTTTTACGATTTACAATGCAAATCAACAAAGATGGACGAACTAGGGGAACTATGGCAAAAAGTTGAAGAAGCTTGAAAGCTCGAGCGGCTTAGGCTAAAGGTCGGGGGCTACTGTTGGTGATTTGGATCTAGGGGGCCACTAGAAAGCAATTCAGCAAGGGCAGGGCCTAGGTGTCAGCAGCGTATGGAGGATATGCCTAATGACCTCGGGCCCACCACAAAGCATCGCATACTCTAAAGAAGAATCACGGCTAAGACATCTTCCTGCCAAGAAAATGTGTGTGGCCTGTGGATAATATGGCGCGAGCAACGTCAGGATAGGAGACTCGAGATTTTAGCCCCGAGGTATCCGCCTCGGGGGATGGACCCTTGGGTTACACGCCTCGAGATGGTCCACCCCGAGACAATGGCCCCGGGACAAGTGGAGAGCGTATGCTTGCCACGTCTCTCGCGCCCACCAATCCAACTATTAACCTCCAACTGTCACATTTATAGCCCGAGCATGATTGACTGCGCCAAGTCTGATAAAGCAAGATTTGATGTCTAATCCCCTCGTGTCTCGCATCTAGCGGAATGTCCTCCGTCAAAGGTGTGCATTGGCTCGACTTTCCCATCAATCACTTTAGCTAAGTGATGAACAGTGACCGAGGTCGCACCGACCGCTCCGGCCACCCTCCAGCTTGGCCCTCGCTAGCAAAGTGGGATCCCCATTGTCCTCCAGGTAGCGAAGGGCTCAAGGCAATGTGAACGGAAGACTTCTTAGGTGGGCTGGCAGAGCCGTCCTCCAACATTAGCATTTCGGAGCCCATGTGCCGCGACCTAAGTGGGAGAAGCAAGGAAGCTTACACACAAGGAAGAAAGGGTCGGTTTGGAGATATTTTGCATACTTTTGAGCTGGATAGAAGGGCCATTGTGGTGTCCCCCCATGAGAGTATAAAAGGAGGCCCAAGCCCAATAGAGAGAGGATTCATATGTTGAACACTTGAAAGTGTAACTCGTTCCTTTGGCCGGCAGAGCAAGGCCCCCAAGGGAGCGAACACTTTCTCCATCCGCAGAACCCACACATAGGAATACAAGATTAGGGTATTACGTGTCTCAGCGAGCCGAACGTGGAAGATGTCTTGATAGATGGGTGCCTCATTTAGCGTCTTGTAAGGCCCAAAGGCAAAGGAGACAGGCAAGCAGACCACTCAGGCTTGCACCAAGCCACCAAGCATCGATCAATTCATCCATACACGAGTGGCTGCTTCGATTCTGTCTCCCTCTTCGTCTCTCCCCTAGGGTTCGAGATTGCGGCGGACAGTGGCGCGGCACGGTCGTGCGCACGCGGACGCGGGGGCAGCTCGCAGCAGGCGGGCGACAGCAGGCAGCTAGGGCTGTCAAAAAATCTCGAGGCTCGTAAATAGCTCGAGCTTGGCATGTGTTAGGCTCGATTTGAGCTCGGCTCGAGCTCCAAACCGAACCGAACCCGAGCCTATGACCAAGCTTGCGAGCTTTATCGAGCCGAGCTCGAGCTTCTAACGAACCTGACTGTGTATTATTTTTATTGTCTATTTGATAAATTAGTAGACTAAAATATAATATTTGTGTGTCCACATAGATTATTATTATATATTGGCATCATATATGTATCATATTTCTTCCTTTTTACTCTTTCCTAAATATGATTAACTAAAAATTAATTTTTTTAACAAGATATTATACTTAAAATGTATTTTCTTAGTGATAAGTCAAGCTCAGTAACCGAGCTCGAGCTTGATCGAGCTCGAACCGAGCCTACCTACAAGCTCGAAGGTCTTTCAAGCTCGGCTCAAGTCTGAGGCGAGCTCGAGCCTAGGCAGACAAGCTCGCTTGAGATCGGCTCGTTGACGGCCCTACAGGCAGCGCCAACCGTGGCTTACGGTGCTCGGCGGCTCGGTGGTCGGCGCCAGCGGCAACTCGGCAACGGCAAGGCAGCAAGCAGCAGCAGGGTTCAGGGGCGTCCGGCGTCCGGCGGCATTCGACAAGTGGGCAAGGGCTTCTTCTGTTGCCTACTGACTTTAGTCCTCATGTATGTAATATTGCAATTTGCCCATTTCAATATTTAGTCTGTTCTTTCTCCAATTCTCTGAATCTGATTGATGCACTTGAAGTCTGAACTGCTGAAGTAGTGAAGTGAGGAAATCAATTACAACCCCAGATTTATAGGTTTGTTTTTGGATTTGTAGGCACTACTGCATTAGTTAATCAAGTCAGATATTTAGATATGAAGAGGACCAAGAACAAGGGCATACTTGATTTCTTTAGCAAGCCACCAAAGCATTCAGATTCTGCATCTCCAAAAAGAGGGCTTCAAATTTCTAATGGGGATGAAGTAACAGTAGGACAGGAAGAAAGAATAACTAAAGAAAGTAGAAATGAGAGTTTGCAATTGGTGTTGTTTTCGTCTTCTTCAATTCCAGCAGTGGGATCACCTCAGGCCCATGATCCAATTGAACCTGAACTTGTACATGAACCACAACTACCAGTCCAGTCCCAAAATGGAGAGACAGAAGCTACAACTGCATTCAGTGGTAGAGCATCAAATTCAACTCCAAGAGTAGCTGATCCAATTCGAAGTGAGGAAGTGGTTTATGATGCTGATCTTCTTCCATCTGACCCAGCAAAAAGGATTCCCATCTCAAGCTATGATGTCAATGAGCAAGACGCAGTACGAAGAGGGTTCATTCTAAAAGGGCCTTGCCAACCTCGTGGGCATACATTCCCAGCAAGAAAAATAGGTAAAAAACAACGCCGATTCAATGTTAATTGGTTTAAAAAATACAATTGGATTGAGTATAGTAAGGAAAAGGATGCGGCATTTTGCTTTGTCTGTTACCTATTCAAGGAAAAAACGGTTGGGGGTGATAAGTTTGTTTAAGGGGGTTTTAGAAATTGGAATAAGTATGATGCAATTGATAAACATGTGGGTGGCATAAAAAGTCTTCATAATCAGGCTCAAGAGAAATACAATTTTTTTGTGAAGCCAAACTCCTCTGTCGATGGTTTTATTGTGAAGCAAACTGAGGAGGAGAAGCGTCTATACAGGACTAGATTGAGGTGCTTGAGGTTTATTCTACGTAGGGTTGGCATGTATTTATAAGTTGGTGTATTTGCTTCTTAAGTTGGTATTGCTCCTACCGGTGACGACGGCAAGTGTTGAACGGGTATTCTCTGCCATGACTCTTGTGAAAACCAAGTTAAGAAATAGTATGGGCAATATCAATACTTGAATGATTGTTTGGTCACATTTCTTGAGAGAGACGTTTTCTTAATAATTAGTGATGATGATGTAATTGAGCGTTTCTATGCTATGAAAAAACGTCGCCATGGTAAATGTAATTAGATTTTATTGTGTTCTTTATCATGTATTTGGATAATTTAAGACTTCATTAGTTTATTTGGCCTATTATTAGTACTGTATTCTGATATCCATGCATTCCTGTGAACTATATGTACCTCTTTTTGATTATTCAAGACTTAAATGAACATTTTTTTTGTTGAGGCTTATAGTTTGCTTTGCTGTGTGCACACCCACTGTGAAAATCCTGGGTCCACCACTGGCCTTAATACTATTTAAAATGACATTTCAAATTTTGAAAAAATAGAAATAGAAAGACAAACCTATGAAAAATTCAATAATCCAGCAGCTCTAGGCTTGGGATAATTTTGGTTCCGCCATGCCCATATGGTTCTAGAGGGGCCAAGTGGTGCCTCATACATCGGACTCGATCACACTCCTTGGAAGAATGTGAGGTGATACAGAAGACTGCAAAAACAGCTTTTGGCACTTCACGACGATCAAGTTCGTGTTCTCATACGGGCAAGCAGCAGCCATAAATTATCCAAAAATGATTCCTATTATCCTCACGGAGATTATCAAATAGCTCACATATTTTGGGGGAGTCAACTTTGTACTCATCAAAAAGGGACTACAAGTGTCGATTAGTGACAAATCGAATAAATGATTGGAGATAATTGCTTACCTATGCTAGCAAGAACTCGCAACAAACGTAGAGGAAGACAAATTTTTATATAGGTTCAGGGCCCGTTGGAGTAATAGGCATACATCTTGTCGGTCATGTTGACGTCTTTTTTAAGATCAGCACGACGAATCACGCAAAGATTTGCGGTGTCTTGATGAATGGAGTCGTCAACCATCTTGAATCAACAAGACAAGTTTAGAATATAAACAACTGGCTAGTGGAGCCGATTTAGATAGATGAAGGGTAAAGCCCATCTTGCCGGTGGCATGGAAGGTTTACGGGACAAACGTACAAAGGATATTGTACTTCACTGTGATAACAATGGCAACACAAATGGACAAGATGGATGAGTTAGGGCTAAACTAGGGCAAAAAGTTGAAGTTGAAAGCGAAATTGCGATTCAAATTGACTTGTAGATTGATATGTGTTATGTGTTGTCAATTGCACCGGCATTATCTATTATAAAGGGATTGGTTCGGCCTTTCCTGTTGTATCTCATGTGCTACTTATGAATTGGAAACAATTAGATCTCTAAACCTCCCAAAATTCCACGAATGCAGTTTGAGTCCTTTTTGTTGTGCTAGAGATTGTTTTCTCAAATTGTTTAAGCTAAGCCTAGATGATGGACTGCAATAGTAGTACTTCATGAAAGTACATACTCCACTTGGTACGTAGAGTACTCTAGTAATTGATATGTGGTGTCCTTGCGAGCATTTTTATTTAAGTAGTGTTCGTGCATTGCAACGGAAAATTCTAAAATTATATAAAAAAAATTAGTTACATCCATTGATTTTTTCTGAGAAATTACTCAAGCTCAATTTAGAAATTCGAATTTCTCTGTTTTATTACTATTCCTTTTCTCATATTTTGTTCAAAATCTTCGTACAAATATTTTGAATGATGCAATGACGTCCATGCTCCATTCTGATGGGCTTACTGCTTTTGAACACGTGTCTTCACGCTCAGAATAAAAGGATGAGTTCGGTTGAATTTTCCTTAGAGGGGATTCATCCTTCTGTATCACCCTCTCCCCGAACCGACCTAACTGCGTGGATGGATTTAGAGCACGTTGGATATCAAGCTGTTGTTTGATGGATGGTTTGTGGTAAGGCGCTGACGCGGTGGCTACACCTTGAGGGTTTCTAGTTGGTGGTAGCTGCCAAGCTTGATAAGAGCTCTTCGACATGGCTGGGCAGGACATTTACAGGCGAAAGCCTTGCGTTCGGGCCGATAATGACGACGTCTGCGGATGCCGTTTCTTCTCTTGAGGCGTTGCTGTGTATTTCTGCACTTCCCAGATGGTCCTGGCTTCCCGAGACGAGCGACGACGGCACTCTCAGCGGTCGTTCCCTTCTTGAAGGCGCCGCTTAGAAGGTCCTCTGTCTTCTGGATGTTATGCTCTTGTTTTGCGTCGGTAGCGGGATTAGTTGTTAGACGCGTGGTGTGGTGGCTTTTCTTTTCTTTTTCCTAAGTGCAGGCCTTCTTAGGTTTGTGTTCTTGTATTAATTTTCTTCTGCTCTATTAATATACGGGGACAAAGCTTTTGTCCTCCTTAAAAAAGGACAATTTTATTTCTACCCCTACTTTGATGTTCAATATTGATTTTATCCACACTTTCTAGGGTTTTCGTTCTTACCCTCACTTTTTCAAAATGAGTTAGCAGTTTACCCCTATTTTAGAGGGAAGGAGATAGAATAAGAGAGAGAAGGCAGTCTCTCCCCGAAATAGAATAAAAAATATTTTTTATTTGTGAAATTACCGTAGTGCCCTTTATCCACATTGAGAGAGAAGTGTGAGGTTCCCGTCGTCTCTGTCGCTCCTGTCTCTCCACCGAGCTAGGTCACAGAGGGGTGAGGTCTGGCGGCGGTGGCGGTGTGGGGTTAGCTTCGACGGCGGCGTCGCGAGGTGAGGTCCGGCGGCAGCGGCGCGAGGATGCAGCCTCTAGCGGCGGCGCGGCTGCGGGTCGGGTCGCGGCTGTGCAACAGCGGCGCGGCTGCGGGTCGGGTTGCGGCTGTGCTGTGCAGCAGCGGCTGCAGGTCAAGGGATAGGCGGCGGCGACGCGCTGACCCAGTGGCTGGGCTGAGGGAAGCGGCGGCTGGTCGGGGGTTGGGCGGCGGCGGCGGTGCGGGGTTAGCTCCGACGGCGGCGGCGCAGGGTGATGTCCGGCGGCAGCGGCGCGGCTGCGAGTCGGGTCACGGTTGTGCGACGGCGGCGCGACTGCGGGTCGGGTTGCGGCTGTGCTATGCAGCAGCGGCTGCAGGTTGGGGGGCTAGGCGGCAGTGACGTGCGGACCTGGCGACTGGGCTGAGGGAGCGGCAGCTGGTCGGGGCTTGGGCGACAGCGGCGACGCGTTGGGCTGCGGTGGCAGGAGGGTGCCGCTGACCCGACGGCCCGGCTGGACGGCGGCTGTGCGGCCGCGGGTCGGGTCGTGGCTGTGCGACGGCTGCGAGGCTGCTGGTCATGTTGCGGCTGTGCTGTGCAGCAACGGCTGTTGATCGGGGGCTAGGCGGCGACGGCGCGATGACCTGGCAGCTGGGCTGAGGGAGGCGGCGATTGGTTGGGGATTGGGCGGCGGCGGCGGCAGGGGTGCGCCGCTTACCCGGCGGTTCGGCTAGACGGCTGCGACGGCTGAACCCGTCGGCTGGGCTGGGCGGCGAATGCTGTCAAATTCTTTGTGATGTTTTTGCTATGGAAATATGGCACAAATTCTACCAAAATGTTGTCAAAATTTGTGTAAATTCTGTGAAATTGCTGGCAAAATTTTGAATTTTTATCATGCAAAAATTTTATATTTGTTATAACTATCTAAATCTGAAATTGATCCATACAAAACGAGGGAAAAATCATAATTATTGGTCAAATATAGGGACAACTACGAAAGAACAAGTGAGGGGTATAAATATCCTTTTGCTGACTACTTAGCACCATTAACTCTTCCATCCAAAATAAGGGTAAACTGCTAATTCATTTTGAAAAAGTGAGGATAAAAACGAAAACCCTAAAGTAAGGACCGTTAACTCTTCCATCCAAAGTAGGGGTAAGCTGCTACCTCATTTTGAAAAAGTAAGGATAAAAACAAAAAACCAAAAAATAAGGTAAAATTAATATTGGACATCAAAATTGGTGTAGAAACGAAATTGCCTTTAAAAAAAAAACATCCATCCAAACTGATGGGCCTAGGTTTAAAAAAAAAACTGATGGGCCTACTGCTTTTGAGTCCGATGCCAAACTTGGAATCCTTCGGCCCACCGATATCTGCTTTAGGAGTCCTTCAGTCGACCGTTGCCCGTAAAGTTTGTCCTGCATCCCATCCCGAGTCTGAATTTTGCGACGCAAATGTCGAAGGCTAACTAATCGCTACTTGCTGGGACGACCTAATGAAAGAAATCATCGTTTCTTTTTTTAATAATAGATATAAAGATCTGCCAAAAACAATAAAAGAGTAGATGGAGCAGCTCTGAACAGGGCGGACGGAGCATGTTTCCTTAAGATACGCATCACATGAAAGGCGGTAGATTTTGCTTGTTGGATGACGACAGCAATACATAGTGTTGGAGTAGTAGTTACATGCTTCCCTTCGACTTGAGGTTTGGACAATACTAAAATCAGACTTTCTAAACTAACTATAAATATTTTTTTTAAAAAACAACACAGAGACCATTTGTATGGATTAATATTAAAAAGAGCTCTAACAAAATTATATATTTATTAATATTTCTAAAATGTAGTCATAATTTAAAATATAGTAAAAGTGGGCTTTTGGAGGCCGTGTTAGGTATACGTGTATGTGCAAAGAAAGAAAAGGAGGGAAAAAAAGGAAAACAGAAGAAAAGAAAGATGAACGAAAGGCACACTAAGGCCCTGTTCGGCTGGCTGGCTGAGCTGAGCTGGCTGGGCTGAATAGGTTTTTTGAATAGTAGTTTGGCTGGGCTGAGTGCCTTTTACCTAAAGGCTGGCTGGGCTGGCTGAACCAAGCCGAACAGGCTGTAGGTAGAAAAGAGCCCAAGCCCATAACGATATTTTGGGTTCAGCCAAGGCTATAAATATATGGGCAGGGGCGACCCAGGCAGCGGCATAGAGAGAGCCTGATCGACCCGGTAGTTTGGTTGATCGAGTCGAACCACCTCGTCACCTCTCAAGCGCGCGTGCGGTGCGGGTGCGGGTGCGGTTGCGGATTGGGCCGAGTCCCCGACCCCACACTCGCCTCCTCCTCCTCTCCCGCGACGAGAGAGAGAGAGAGAGAGAGAGAGAGAGAGATCGCCGGCCGGCGTCCTCCTCCTCCTGCCTCCGCCGCGCGCATCGCGTACTCCTCCTCCACTCCTTGCGTTGCGCCCGCCCGCCCGCTCAATTCGTCTTCTCCATCGATCGGCCTCGCTCGCTATTTCGCCCCGCCTTCGCCGATTTCCATCCCGCCAGCAGCCTGGGAGCAGCGGTGTGTGGCTGCCGTCGTCCTGCTGCTTCCGCCTCTGCCTCCGGTGAGCACCCGTCCCGACGCCACGCACGCACATCCTCTTCCTCCTTTCTATTAATTTTCCTTAACCTCCTTATCTTATCTTCTAGATCTGGAAGGTACTTAGGTTTTTCTCTCTCTCTCTCTCTGTCTTTATGTCGCAAACAACCAACCTGAATGCTAACAGCAGTTTAGATTTCTGGCGCTACTTTAGGTTTCTTTCTTCGGATGAAAGGTCTGGCAGTCTGCGTCATCCATGGCGGCACAGAGTTCGTCCCGTCTTCACCGCCTGCTCACATTGCTAGACAGTATCCTTCTTTCCTTCCATTATGCAACTAACTTACTTGTGTGTGTATGATGCTTCTCTATGTTATTTTCTATATAGTCACTGACTCTCTGAAAACAATTAAGCAACTGCCTGTCTGCCTGCTTCATGAAATGTGCAATTTACAATGTACAATCCGTGCTTTGTGCTCCAACAACCTCTAACCATCCATCCATTCATTCATTACATCGTTTGATATCCCATTTCCATTGGTTTGTCTGTCTATCGTGCAAAGTTTCCTTTAACACATCCAACCAGCTGGTTCCACACAAGCGACAAGATTCGCTGCTGCGCGCCAAATTGGAGAAATTGCCAAGTCCCATCCCCAGGAGCTAAATGTCTTGCTTAAAAAGGTATGCGTTGCTCTGTATGTATGCATCTATGTTGCTACCTGTTGTGCTGTGCAGGGCTATGATGTGTGAAATGCCCAACTTTTAGTTTCTTCAGCCCATGCTTGTTTTCGTTCCACAAAAATGAGCCCTGCAGTTTTATGTCTTCAATGATATTGAAACTACAATATAATGGATTTAAGGCCTCGTTTGGTACAGCTCCAACTCTGAGATTCTTGTCCTGTGGAGTTGGAGCTGTACCAAACGCTTTAGGGATCCGGTGAAATATAGCGTGGAGCTGCAGCTCCGCTCCTAAAAATTACACTATGAGGATGGAGCTACGTTTCTCTGGCTCTACTCCACCTTTGGAGTAGGAGCTGTACCAAACGAGCCCTAAGTATCAAACTTCCGTGGATATATGATTCTGTGTGTTTTCTGTTGTAAGGATAAGATACCTCACATGTATTGATTGATGGATGTTCATCCAATGAGAAGTATTAACTATTACTGCCTTCACCATCTTTGATATTGAGCTATCATCGTACTATTTATCGTATCTGTTGATACCTGATGTACATCATCATCTAGAGAAACAAAGTTGCTTTTCTTCTTAGACATGTTCTGTGCAGTGTCTGGCTGATACTTATGTTCTTATGTGGTGGTATTAGGTTTCTCCATATCTGCGCAGTAAGAATTGGGACACAAGGGTCGCAGCAGCCCATGCGATCGGTGCCATAGCAGAGAACGTCAAACACACGTCAGTGAAAGATTTGTTCGCATCTGCAGAAGCAGAAAAAAATGCTTCTGGGTTGTCAGGTGGAACTGGTGATGTTGGGTCAGTGTTGCAGCGTGCTGATACCACTGCAACATCTGAGCTTGCTTTTGCAAGGTTTGTTGGGAATTCTTTTGAAATTCCCCAGTGTTTTATAATCCTTCCTATTCTTTTCTTGCTCCCTCATTGGAATGAACAAACTGATTTGGTTTAATTTCTTTTTGTACAGCTTTGATATAAACAGAGTATTTGAATTTGGATCTCCTTTATTGGCATCAGGTGGACAGGTGCATTTTCTGTTTACCGTTATTCTGCCTTGCAATATTTATTGAATGCAGTTCAAATAGTTCATTTATTAGGATGTTATTTTCACATTCAATTCACTTTTTCCTTCCCAGGAGGGTCGTGCATCCATCTATTTTTTGTTTTGCTTTGCCACTATCAACTTCTTGACTGTTTTCTATTTTTCTCACTAGGATAGAAAACAATTGACAGTAGAAGTAAAATAAATCAAGCCACCTCCACTGCATTGGATATTTGAATGTATAGGTTGCTTACTTTGCTTCTAACTTGAGGATAATAATTTTTAGTTGATACTGTTTAAATCTAGGGACATAATCTCCTCTACTTGGGCAATTCCATTCCTTATTCATGTCAATGCCAAGCAATTTTTGAAATTCTTTTGTTGCAAGGGTATACTTGGGCAATTCCATTCCATTCCTTATTCGTGTTTGGTTTTTCTGTATGCAACATGTGAAAGCTAATGGTGATTGTTATTTTTGTGCTTGCTACTAGGAATATGACATTGCAAATGACAATGGGAAAAATCCGGCAGACCGTTTAGCTCGCCAAAAGCAAAATCTTCGGCGTCGTTTAGGTTATACTTTTCTCTTACATCTTATTGTTGCTACTTTTATTTTTCACTTTATGGTTGGTCAGAGTTCTGCAATCATAATTTTTAGTCACATCTATTGCTTTACTGGCACGGTGCCTGCACATTGCGACGGTTATAATAAATATATATAATTAGTCCATGAATTAAAAAGGTTCCCCAGAAACTAAACAATTGCACACATGCTAGATTAACAGGTAACTAAATGACAGAGTAACAGGTTATATAAACATATATGCAGATAATGCAAGATTTCATTCATATATTATGTCACTACTTTTTGAATTATCATGAAATGGGGTATGACTTGATACTACGTCAATATGTTGGTTCCATCATGTTTACTTTACTATGACTAGCCAAATACCCATATACTACTACATTGCAGCGGATTTCAAATAAATGTATCATAAGCTCAAAACTTTGACAAGTGGTATAAATTTATTGAGAAAAATACACATAATTGCAGCCCAATATCAATCCACAAGTACTCTTATTACAATTCACATCCGGAAATTATCTAAGTACCCACAGAAGATCCCATAATTCAGGAGGTGGTGGTGGGATGACACTCACTGCACCACTGCCACAAGCCCACAAGGTTCCTTTTTATAGTGATGTAATCATCTGCATTCTATAAAATGTCTTTGTCCTCTGTTATTTGTAGTTGTTTGGTGTTCATTAATTTCTTTCATGTTTCTGTTCTAGTGCAGGTCTGGATGTATGTGAGCAGTTCATGGATTTTAATGATGTTTTCAAAGATGAGGACCTTCTCGCCCAAAAAAATTATTGGGGTGCAAATGTGCAGAATAATGGATTATATTCATTTAATGCTGGCCAGAATATTCAGCACTTGGTTGCCTCTATGGTTCCCAAGTATCCCAAACATTCTAATTTTCGCCCTAGGAGATTAAGCGCCAGGGAGCTTAATATGCTGAAGCGTAAAGCAAAAAGCAATGCAAAAGATCATACGAAGACTCTACCTGAGGATGATGACTTAGCGCTAAAAAGTTCTGGACCGTCCAACGGGGCGTCTTCTGATCAAGTTGGTTCACATAACGCATGATCCCTCAATTATACCATATTATTTCTAAGCTTTTAGTACTCTCCCATACTATTTTTTTTTCTTTTGCTGGAGTTATGTTCATGAGGTGGTTAATTTTTCATCAGTTCCACTTTCTTAAATTATCGGGAGCCTTGGTAGAGGTTGTAATACTCTGTTTCTGATTATTCTCAATTGCTAGCACAAACCATCTTGCCTGAATATGAATACGTGGCACAGTGCAAGTAAGTTAAGTGCATATGTGGGCACATTCTTCCATGCATGCATTCGTTTGTTTATTTGTTATTGTTGGCAATCCTGTTTGGCAATTCACACAGAGCACTAGATCATTCTGTTACGATGGCTGTCTTCCATCTCTGATGATCTAATCATCCCATATACCTTTTGTTCAGGATACATTTGATGCAACTGCAGATGAGGACAATCTGGACTACAGTGAGAATGGGAGATGGCCTTTTCAACAGTTTGTAGATCAACTTATTCTTGATATGTTTGACCCTAGTAAGTTCGTTACCTGTCTTGTTTCGGAAATTAATCTCACTTTCTTACAATCTTTAACTGGGTGTTGTATTGTAGTTTGGGAGGTTCGCCATGGCACCATCATGGCTTTGAGGGAAATTTTGACACATCAAGGTGCTTGTGCTGGAGTATATTCTCCCGATCTGAACTCGCCTTTTGCTGATCTTGATGATAGAAACAATTTGGACTCCCTGAAAAGAGCACATGATATTGATCTTAATGAAGACATTGATTCGGTACAGCTTGAGCCAGTTATGAAGAGACAAAAGAAAGAGGAGTCTAATCCTGAGGTTATGGAACACTTGGACAAGGTGCCAAGTAATAGTGATTATTCTAAGACAGAGGCAAGTCTGAGTACTGAGCCTACCATAATTAGTGGTGAACCAAATCTTGCTCACCCAAAGGTTGAATCAGCTTTCCAGGTTGACGGTTCAGCTGATCCCTCTAAGGTGGACTCACATTATACACCACTTCGCGAAACACCCAACTCCATGCCCAAGCCAAGTTCTATTACACACCTCCCAGAAAATTCAAAATTTATAAAACTGATGAGACTAGCAGACTACTCAGCGATAAAAAATTGGCAGTTTCTTCAAGACTGTGCAATTCGCTTCCTTTGTGTACTTTCATTGGACCGGTATGTATTTCTGGACATCCAGATATACTTCTGTGCGTATTTACTTGTATCGCCTATTATTCATATTTTATTGTTCTGCCTTGTTCTGCCTATAGCTTTGGTGATTATGTGTCTGATCAAGTGGTTGCTCCTGTTCGTGAAACTTGTGCTCAAGCTCTTGGTGCAGTTCTGAAGTACATGCATCCATCTCTAGTATGTCATACACTGAATATTTTGCTGCAAATGCAGGTGTGTCTTGTAATAATTATTTGTCTCGCTGTTGGCAACTTCAAAACGTCACATTCTCTTTTGTCATCATCATCACCATTTCCATTCTTTTTCTTTGTTCTTTCAGCGCAGGCAGGAGTGGGAAGTTCGTCATGGGAGCCTCCTTGGAATTAAGTACTTAGTTGCTATTCGTCAGGTGATTTCCAAGAGAAAGATGATAAACTAAAAGGCTAATAATACATTTGTCATGGTAGATATGACCAGAGGGGCATAGTAGTAGTTGGCTTGTTAGTTGTTACCAAGTCATGTTTTACTTTTCATGTTTCTACACTAGGAGAACTTAAGAGTTCAGAGAAATACCGTCTTCTGTTTACTAATATATGAATTTTATCCCTAGTTTATGCGTATTGCTAATATTGTTTCCTTCCTCACCAGGAAATGCTTAAAGATTTGCTCAACTATGTTCTTCATGCCTGTAAAGCTGGTCTGGAGGATCCAGATGATGATGTCCGGGCTGTGGCTGCAGAGGCTCTGATCCCAGCTGCTTCTTCTTTGGTTAGACTAAATGATCAAATGCTGCATTCGATCGTTATGTTGCTTTGGGATATATTGCTTGACCTTGATGATCTAAGCCCTTCTACAAGCAGGTATTAGTTCAATCATGCTTTCCTCATGCAGCAAACACAATGACATAATGTTGAACACTGAGCCTTACATGGCCCATTTACATCCTATTTCTAATCTTATTTTGAATCCAGCCACCTGTTCCCAGATATGGAATTTAAAATGTTGGATAGTTGTTCGTTGCTTTTCTATTCGTTTTAAAACTGACTGTATTCATGCCACAATAAATATGGTGCTTTTTAAATGTTATAAACTTATAATGTCCTTTTTGTTTTAGTGTGATGAATTTGTTAGCTGAGATATACTCCCAACCAGAGATGGTTCCAAAGATGCTTGGCACAACATCCATAGGTGAAGGCAACGAATTTGATCTGAACAGTGCAACGCTGGTTGCCAGTGAAGAAAAATTGAGATTTAATGAGAATCCTTATGTCTTGGCCACTCTGACACCCCGATTGTGGCCTTTTATGAGACACAGTATTACATCAGTCCGGCGTTCTGCTGTACGGACATTGGTAAGAGTTATTGCAAATCTGAGATCCCTTGTAGTTTAATTGTGGTGCTGTGGCCATTCCATTCTTGTATGAGTTATATAAATGAGAAACAGATTCGTAGTCATTCAGTGAGAAATATCTGCATCATTTACCAGGGTGGCATAGCAGTTTTGAGCCATTTTGTGTATGATCCACATTATTTTTTGCCAAGGAAAACCGACCCATCCTTGGGATTTCGCCAAGCTGGAGTTGGATATTCCACGTTTATTCACATTACATGATTGGTATTTGCTGTAAGCTTATGAACATCTGTATATGCTTTTCTAGTTAAAAACCGTGAAGTTCATATTTTTTGTAGGAGAGGCTTCTTGAGGTTGGGAACACTAGGAGTTCAGCTAAACTATGGCTTGCATCTATATTAGGTGATGCACTGCAGGTTGTCTTCCAGAATCTGCTTTTGGAGTCGAATGATGAGATTATTCGATCTTCTGAAAGGGCTTGGAAACTTTTACTTCAGGTTATTGATGTTCTGATTTCTGGGTGTTGTGAATTTGCCCAATTCATAGAAATTTATAATCATGTCTGATACAGGAGATAGTAACACCCATCATTTCTATGTTTGTAGTGCCCAACAGAGGACCTTGAGTCTGCTGCAAGGTCATATTTTAGTAATTGGGTGCAGCTTGCCACTACTCCATATGGCTCAGCATTGGATTCTGCAAAAATGTTTTTGCCAGTTGCTCTTCCACGAGGAAGTCGTTCAAGAGCTGCTGCAAAGATCAAATCTGCAAGGTTAGAACATGAAAATACAATAATGATATCTTTTGGTTCTACTGGAGAGAACACTTCACACGAAAAGCATTCTGAAGTTTCCTTGAGTGTTTCAAAGATTATTGTGGGGTCTGATTCGGACAAATCTGTTACCCATACACGAGTGCTTACGGCAATGGCCCTTGGTCTGTTTGCCTCTAAGTTGCCAGTGGGGTCGTGGCAAGTTGTTCTTGGTCCACTAGCAAGCGATCTCATGTCTCTCTCAGGAGTGCAGAGACAGGTGAGAAGAACTATTTCTTAGTGTATTGATGTGTTCAATTCAAATACTTGTATTGCATTCATAATTTTCTATTGCTCCAGGTGGCTTCCATGGTTATTGTTTCTTGGTTTAAAGACCTCAGAAAAAGTGATCCTGCTGCAGTGGGTGTATTGCTAGCTTTCTTATCCTCCCTGAAAGGGTGGATGTTGGACTTACTGGCTTGCTCTGACCCTTCATTTCCTACAAAAGATTCTCCACTTCCATATGCTGAGCTTGCAAGAACATATAAGAAGATGCGCAATGAAGCCAATAATTTGTTCCAGTCAATAGATTCGTCTGCTTTTCTTAAAGATTACACAAGCAACTTAAACTTCAATGCTGACATGCTGAGTGTCGATGATGCTATTAACTTCGCTTCAAATATTTTTTTACCATCTGAACCTGATCTTCATTCGGACAGTGATAAAATTGTCTTGAACAGTATAGAGTCAGCAAAACAAGGTCTATTGTCTACGTCAGGCTACTTGAAATGTGTTCAGGTATGTTAATTTTCTAATTACTAATTAAGTTATCTTCTGATTTATATTAATAATAGGTTAAAATTACATGTTTTATTTGCCTAGCATGGTATTTATTTATTTGCCTTTTATCAGCAACATCATAAAATAACTTTTCTCTTTTCTATGATATTCTGCAGAATAATTTGCATGTGACGGTTTCCTCTTTAGTGGCCTCTGCTGTGGTCTGGATGTCAGGGCTGCCTAGTAAGTTGAACCCAGTCATTTTGCCTTTAATGGCTGCTGTAAAAAGGGAACAGGTAAGACATACAATTCTTATGTTCACTCTGAAATTTTGTTTTGATGTAAGCTCAAACAGTGTCATATCATGCAGGAGGAAATACTTCAGGACAAGGCTGCAGATGCACTTGCTGAACTCATTTTAAGTTGTGTTGGCCGCAAGCCTGGCCCCAATGACAAGCTAACAAAGAACCTCTGCACATTAACATGCACTGATGCAAGTGAGACACCTCAAGCTGCAGTTATCAACTCAATTCAGGTTATTGAGGACCAAAACTTGCTGTCAATTGGTAAGCGTTTTAGCAATCACAAATCCAGGGGCCAGATGACTTCTGGTGGTGAAGACAGATCAAAGTTGGAAGGTTTTATAAGTCGGCGTGGATCGGAGTTAGCTTTTAAGCATCTCTGTGAGAAATTTGGAGCATCCTTGTTTGAAAAGCTCCCCAAGTTATGGGATTGCCTTACTGAGTTTCTTATACCTGTCAAGGCTGGAGATGATCTTACAAAAGAAGATCCAAATATTGCACAGCTAGGAAGATCTTGTGAGGATAAGGAGCCACAACCCCTTATAAATAATATCCAGGTTTGTTTAGAAAATAATTTGAATTCAATGGCTCCCTTGTGTATTGGCATAAAACTGCTACATGATATAGGATTAGACTCGATCACGTCATATCAATATATAATTATATATATTAGGGTATTTGCTACCATTGTAGTGCAAACGGGTTCGGTTTCCATTTTCATGACTCGCCATATTTCTAAGTTGTAATGCCATTTCTGCTCCTCACAGGTTGTTCGTTCAGTTACACCTCATTTGGCTGAGCCCTTGAGGCCTCAACTGCTAAGTCTCCTTCCCTGTATTCTTGGGTGTCTGTGCCATCCTCATGTTGCTGTCAGGTTAGCTGCTGCAAGGTGCATCACATCAATGGCAAAGTCATTGACTGTTAATGTGATGGTAATTGTGATAGAAAATGTCATACCGATGTTGTCAGATTCATCTTCGGTCTGTGCACGGCAAGGAGCTGGGATGCTTTTGAGCCTTCTTGTTCAGGGTTTGGCTGTGGAGTTGGTTCCTTATGCTCCTTTCCTTGTTGTTCCTCTTCTAAGGTGTATGAGTGATCCTGATGGTTCTGTTAGACAGACTGTAACTCACAGTTTTGCTGCTCTGGTTCCTTTGTTGCCATTAGCAAAAGGTTCTTTGTTGCCGGATGGACTGAGTGAACGCTTATCTAGCAGTGCAGAAGATGCACAGTTCCTAGAGCAGCTCCTCGACAACTCCCAAATTGATGATTACAAGCTCAGCATTGATCTTAGTGTTGAACTGCGAAGGTCTGTAACTATCTTAAAAGCTCATTTATTAAAACTTGGCTTGACGACATCATTATACTTAGTTTGAGATAGTGTTTTGAGTGCTGTTTTGGATAGCATACATAATTATACTTGTTATAATGAATCAGGCCTGCGGTTTGGACATCTTTGTAAGCATGACTCTTCTTTGATGTTTTTATAACAAAATCATGGGTTGTTACAGGTACCAACAAGAAGGAATCAACTGGCTAGCATTCCTTAGACGGTTCAAGTTACATGGAATTTTATGTGATGACATGGGTCTTGGCAAAACACTACAGGCATCTGCTATGGTAGCAGCTGATATTGCTGAGTCACGTGCACGGAATGACGAGCATGATCCGAAATCTTTGATTATCTGCCCTTCAACATTAGTAGCACATTGGGAATATGAAATAGAGAAGTACATAGACAGCTCTATCATGAAACCACTTCAGTACATCGGTTCATCACAAGATAGGATTATTCTCCGTCCTCAGTTTGATAAGTTCAATGTAATCATAACATCATATGATATTATACGCAAGGATATTGATTTTCTTGAGAATGTCTTTTGGAACTATTGTGTTCTGGATGAGGGGCACATAATAAAGAACTCAAGATCTAAAATAACGTCGGCTGTGAAGCAGTTGAAAGCACAACACCGTCTTATCCTCAGTGGCACTCCTATTCAGGTAAAACTTCACTTCATGAATCTTGCTGGTTCTCTTTACCTTGCACCTTTTATTTTGTTGTTCAAGTTCTTGATAGATAATTCCATTGATCCAGTACTGAAATTGGTACTATTTCTTTGACACATCTGATTATGTTGCAGAATAATGTATTGGAGCTCTGGTCTCTATTTGACTTTCTTATGCCTGGGTTTCTTGGGACAGAAAAACAGGTAAATGTGCTATGAATTCAGTTTTGCTTACAGAACTGAATGCTAACAATTTGGTGATCTTTTGATAAATGAACCATATGCCTTTTTTGTTCAAGAACTTAATTCAGTTTTTAACATGTTCCTGACTGGCTTCCGAGCTTACTACTCCCTCTCTGTTTTAAATACTTGTCATTATAGTCCATCTCATAATAACCAAGGAATTGTGGAAGATTACATCGGTACCCTCATTAAATACATCTCAATTGCTTTTCCAAAGCTGCCATGAACTCCAACTAGTTGAGATGAGCCAATAAGAATTGTGGATATATTACTCCGCATTGGTGAAGGGTCAAAAGGGAAGTTAGCCTGCTTTGGTTTGAATCCTAGAATGGCAGGTAATTTGAAATGGAGGGAGTAGTTAGTTTATGAATAATACCTGATTTTCTCTGTGGATTTTTTCTCAGAGGTGATGTATCGATCTCCCTGATCTGGGATGGATTTTCTTGTACATGATGAGATGTTTTAGTTGTTTATAGGTGCTAGGTTGATTGATAAATCATTCTTTTGAACTTGGGTTATGATGGGAAACCAGGTGAACATGCAAACTGTAGAAAAAGACAGTAGTGAGTATATTGTATTAACTTTAGTGGGCATAGAATGTTTTAAACCAATCGAAGAGGATATTGTTTCTGTTTCAATGAAGGGATGGATCTTTTACTAGTCTTGACAGTGCCTTAGTCTATTCTGATATGAAGTATTTATGCTGAAATCTAAACAAATGTTTATTATGCAGTTCCAAGGTACATATGGAAAACCACTGCTAGCAGCAAAAGATCCAAAATGTTCAGCAAAGGATGCTGAAGCTGGCATTCTTGCAATGGAGGCACTGCATAAACAGGTTTTTATTTTCTGTAGTAGTCTTGAGATCTTTATGAATAAGTGGAGTTGTGAGTCTTGTGGCTTTTGTTGACAAGTAAAAGTCATTTTGCTATACTAGGTCATGCCATTTCTACTTAGAAGAACAAAGGACGAGGTTTTATCTGATCTTCCTGAGAAGATTATCCAGGACAGATATTGCAATCTCAGTCCATTGCAGCTCAAACTTTATGATAAATTCTCCAGCTCCAATGCCAAACAAGAGATCTCCACTATAGTGAAAGAAAATGAATCAGAGCAATCCATCTCTCAACCAAAGGCAACTCGCCATGTGTTTCAGGTACGTCAGTTAGAATGACATTTTAGTTTTGTTCATTTGCATTTCTTTTGTGTTCTAATTGAGTGCTTTTGTAATGCAGGCACTGCAATACCTATTAAAACTTTGTAGCCACCCTTTACTTGTAATTGGGGAAAGCCCACCTGATTATCTTGTGGACTTCCTAAAGGAAATCGGTATGGGATCTGGTGACGAGCTTCATGAGCTGCACCACTCTCCTAAACTTGTTGCTCTCCAAGAGATACTTCAGGAGTGTGGTATAGGGTCAGAAATATCAAGCCCTGATGCGTCTTCGGCTGTTGGGCAACACAGAGTTCTGATTTTTGCTCAACATAAGGTACTGAGTCTGTTTTGTTATGCTGTGTATTTCTGTTTCTTTTGGTATACTATCATTCTGGTGATATGGTAATATTACAAATCATTCTTTTCTTCAGGCTTTTCTTGACATTATTGAGAAGGACCTGTTTCAATCTCATATGAGAAGGTGAGTTTTATGTATTGTAATGTATGTCAGTTCCATGTAGTAATCATGCTGCTGTGTTGTAACGGATTTGAAAAAAATATTTCACGTAAATTCTTTTCTTTATTTCTTTTTTTTTTGGCAAAACAGGAGCTTTTCATTGTATATTACACATTAGTAGGATTACAATCTTGTGCTAGGCAATTTACAAGAAACACTGATGACTGATTAAGCCAAGTATGCCATTGACTATCACTTGAGGCTTTCTTCGCACATAGATGAGCAGCCATACTACAAGCACGGGGAATGAAAGAAAGTTTAAAACTATGAAAGTTTCTACTCAGTTCCTGAATTTGTCCTAGGACCGCTGCAATTTCTGAGCGATGACTAGATGAATAACGAACTGTGGAATAATTCCACTAAAATTAGGGAATCACATTGAACAGAAACCTCATGGGCTCTCCATTCTATCGCAAGCTTTATACCATCTCATAGGGCTAAAGCTTCTGTGGTTTGTGGCACTTGGGGGATCCATCCACACCTTGCAACTTGTAAATAGCCTTCATCATCTCTAATTATTGCTCCTGAACCTCCTGAATCTTCACTAGAGTAAAAAGCTCCATCCACTTTCACTTTCAAAATACCTCTTGGATGGAGGCTTAGCCAATTTCTTTTGTGCAACTTTCTGAACATGGGTTGAAAATTATATATTTTTGGAAAAATGATGTAATATTCATCAAACATCAACCCACGGCAAGCTCAAGCCGTATGCATGAAATATCTGTTTATCTGGCCTTAGAAGACCTGGAGGGTCAGAGTTCCACCACAGCTACCAGCAACAGCAGTAGGTTCTTTTATGTAGTAGAGATTAATAGCAGCTTATGCAAATTGTTATAATTTTACCATATTGCTCTATGTTGATTTATCTTCTGTTTTAGAATGCGAGGTGTATGCGTGCTTTGTAGTATTGCAATGCTGTTGCCAGACAGTTAAAACCTTAAATCTTTGAACAACAGTAAATATAAGGTTAACAGTTGGCCTAGTTGATAACTGATAAACACACTTATGTTTGTTAGTTTCCTGCCTGTGCTTTCTACTCTAGTCATCTAATCAGCAGTCTTTTGATTTGTTTTTTCAGCGTTACATATTTACGGTTGGATGGCTCTGTTGAACCGGAGAAAAGATTTGAAATTGTGAAAGCATTCAACTCGGATCCAACCATTGATGTGCTCCTATTAACAACCCACGGTAGGTTTGGAGAATGCCATATGGATCAGGGATTTAATACTCCTTGATATACTAAGAAAGCTATATCTGATTCTATGTTGTTGCAGTTGGTGGGCTTGGGTTGAATTTGACATCAGCTGACACATTGGTCTTCATGGAACATGATTGGAACCCAATGAAGGATCTTCAGGTGTGCTTATGCATCTTTTAATAAGAACAAGGCTACTAGTAGATTTGTCCTACGCTATTGTCAAGTTATCCTCTGAAACATATGAACATTCGTCTTACAGGCGATGGACAGAGCACACCGTCTGGGACAAAGGAAAGTGGTGAATGTGCACCGTCTCATTATGCGTGGCACCCTGGAAGAGAAGGTAATGAGTCTCCAGAAGTTCAAGGTGTCAGTGGCCAATGCGGTCATCAATGCGGAGAACGCCAGCCTGAAGACCATGAACACTGATCAGCTGCTTGATCTGTTTGCTTCGACTCCGGCTTCAAGAAAAGTAAACCCTTGGGACTGCACGCACATATATAAAAACTCACGTATATGTTTATTCTTTGGGTTTATGATCCTTTGCTCCATCTCATATGCAGGCTACAGTCCTCGCAAGCAGTTCAAGTGGTGATCAGAGTAAGGATTCCAAGGGAAAATCTGGTGGGAAGGGTTTGAAGTCTATTTTGAATGGCCTGGATGAGCTATGGGATCAGTCTCAGTATGCAGACGAGTACGATCTCAACCAGTTCTTGGCGAAGCTCAACGGCTGAACACACACGATCACCGGTCCTGTACAGTGTAAAGCGATTTGGGGCGTGTGATGATAGGTTGGCAGATTTTGTTGCCAGCCTCATAAGTCAGAAATTTTTTTGTTGTTTCATACGGAAGAAGAGAGAGGGAGAGAGAAAAGGGGGAAGATCGCAAGATCAAGAGCAACGTGGCTAACATATAGGTGCTAGAAATGGTGATCTCAAATTTTTGTCTTTAAGCTTTTGGTTAGGAGGGTTAGAGAGAGATAGAGCTGGTCCTGAGAGGAGTTGTATATACTATCAGCTAATTATGTGCAATCAAAGGCTGCAGCTCCTTGTAAATTTTGCCTTGAGTTGCTGACTGGTTCTACCTTCCAAACTACTAACAAGGATAATTGATCAGTTGACGTGCCGCCTTATGATGTGCATCTATGTGATCTCCTTCTGGTACAGAGCTGAAATATGTGATCTCCTGGTACAGAGCTAAAAGCATATAGTACTCACTCTGTCCACATATATACTCCCACAATATAAGGGATTCTGATTATTCCCTCATAATGTTTGACCATTTATCTTATTCAAAAATTTTGTGCAAGTATAAAAATTTATAAGTCATGCTTAAAATACTTTTAATAATAAAATAAATAATCAACAAAATAAATAATTCTTTTGAAATTTTTTAAATAAGATGAGTGGTCAAGTGTTGCATGCAGGGAGTCAAAATCTCTTATAATTTGAGACAGAGTAAGTATTTGGACTAGGATGTGAGTTATCGTAATAAAACAAATGTGAATAGCGGTTCTGTCAATATTTGGATGCATCCACGTCCCAATCTAAATGTTTATATTCCTGGACATACCAAGTAGGAGTATGACTCATCTCTGGGACTGAGCAGGAGAATGACACCAATGTCACCGTGATAAAAGCAACTGGGCTAGCCGGTGCCAATCTTCTATTTGTACTGCTGGAAACAGAAAACAACATTTTGTCACCACCGTAAATAGTGAGCCTATCCGGTGATGGTGCAGTTACCCACTTTACCCTCCTGCAGGTGCTCAAACAGGAAATATTCGTTCTGTTCGGCTGGCTAGGCTAGACTGAAAATGGCTAGGATGAATAATTTTTTTTTTTTAGGAGCTGGCTGGCCAGGGCGATTGTTATTAGCTTTTGGTTCAAAACTGGAGTAGTAACAGTATGGGGGCGCCCCGTCCCAACTGATATATAGATGCCGGCTCAAAAAAAGAAAAAGAAAAAACTGATATATAGATGCCCAATCATCATGGGCCGCACGTAGCTCCACAATACCGTTCCGGCCTAACTACTATGGGCCGTCACATTCCCGATCCAGCCCAAGGCAAGGCAATAAAACCAAACGGAAGCGACGAGTACCGAGAAGGCAGGCGGTGAGCGATTGATCGGACGGGAGGCGATGGATCCGTCCGCGTCCTGTGCCCTGTGACTCTCGTGTGTGTGAGAGAGAGAGGGAGCGAGAGCGAGTGTGCAAAACGATACGAGCCGGAGGACACCCGCCTTGGCCTTCTCTTCCTCCCCTTCAGCCCCAAGCCTCTCCCGCGCGCGCGCCTCCTCTCCTCTTCCTCCGGGCCGGCGACCCCCGCCACCCCCCTCCTCCCCTTCCTCCGCCGCCCGCCCATCCCTTCGCCTCCTTGCCTCTTCCGCTCATACCTCCAACCCGCTCCTCCGCCGCCCCCTCTTCTCGCCCCCAAACCCTAACCCTAGCTCTGCCTCTAAGGTACGTTTATTTCACATTCGTTTCATGCGTTGCTAGTCTCCGTCACACTGCTCTCGCTCCTACAACGTAACTTTAGATGGTTGATTGCCCTTTTGTCATTCGAGCGAGCCTCATATATGTTTTTTATTTCTCTTTCATGCTCACTTTGAATTCTCTCTATTGAAGGCACAAATGTGTTGTCGTTGTTTTCATATAGACTATAAGAATGGAGTAACACCACTGAATCCATCCAGCAATTGTTGTTTTCATTCCCATTGATCACTTGTTTCTGCTTTCTGCCTTCAACATTTCAGCTTTTGCGAGGAGGTAAATCCTGCGTTTCTGCATCAATGGTTTTCCGCATCTACTGATGTGTGGGTGATGCCTGTTTTATATGGTGAATATTGATAAGTGCTCTATGGGTGGAATTATCAACTATGGTGTCAGTGTTGGTAACAAGTCTTCACCACGCACTATGTCCATTGAGAAAGCCCAGGAGGAGCTCAGGTATGTCGTGAGAGACACCCGTTTCCATCATTTTTTTTCCGTGGATGATATTGAGGGCCGTTAACATGATTTCTCAACTTCAGACAGGAGTTCGATGTTCGTGAAGAACACAAGAGAGAGCTGGAGTTTCTAGAGAAAGTATGTTTCCGTGTTATCTATCAGGCTCGATTTTTGGTCTTTCCTTTTCTCTAATTTACTCCTTTGTTATTTTTTTTTTTGGTGCAGGGAGGGAATCCATTGGACTTCAAATTTGTCCATGTAGCATCAGTCAGTGTACATTCAACTTCTCTCACAGATCAAATAGTCGAACAAAATGTGATAAGGTATTTTTCCCCCTCGATCCTTCATTTGATGACAATATTATAAGCTCACCTATGATCATGTTGTTTTCCTTCTTTGTAGTGATGCTAAAGGTAGTTTTGCATATGCTGCATCACCTCATGGAGATTCAGTTGAGAGTAACGGCAAGCCAGGAAGTTCATCATGTCGTGAAACCAACACAGCAGACAATCTTATGCTTTTTCATGGAGATAAAAATGACGTTGCAGATGACAAGATTGTAAAGAGAGGAACAAAAAGAACTAATGCAGCTCAATCCAAGCAGCCCTTGCCCACTGGTGACCACAACAATGCAAAGCAAGCTGAGGATTCTGTTCTATCACGCCTTGGAGCAAAAAGCCAGGCATATGTTCGTCGCAACAGGTCAAAACCATCTAGGGAGATTGCTTCAGTCAAATCACCTGTGGTCTCTGCTAAAAATTCTGAACCAAAAGATACAAAAGGTGTAATACAGGAAAAGCAGGCAGATGGGCATGGTGCATGTTCTGTCTCTGGTTTGAAGCAGGCAGGACAGAAGCATGAAAATACTAAGAGTACAGCTGCTGATGAACAGGTTGCAATGGAGTTGGATGGGATTCAAAGCATTCGTGGAAGTCACTGCTTAGTAAATAATAAGGCAACACCAGGTGATGGCAGTAGTAGAGCTATAGAAGTGTTGCCCAATACGAATGGAAACCAACAGCATCGTGGATGTGGTGAGGTAGTTGCAGCAGGTGAATCTGTAGAGACCCCTGATTCTACTTCAAAAGTTATATTGAAGACATCTAATTCTAGCTCAGTATCTACACACCATGCAAGTGAAACATGTTCTCATGATGAGAAGGTTGATGATGGCCAAATGGATAAAGGTATGACCTCTATCCATGTAGGTGAACTGGATAACAGTGACATCGGTCCTGTGTGCGCCGTGGAATCTGGAACATTGTTCACGAATACGGTGGATCCACATCGTAAAGAAACCATAGACATGCCTAACAATCATGCAGATGACAAAATTAATCGGGTTGATTTGAAAATTGTTGGAGAGCCTCAAGAAGACATGGACACTAGTAGACTTTGTAACAAGGGTATCAAGGAAAGTGGTCAGTTAGAAGATATTAGCTGGTGTACTTCTGTTAAGGAAAATTCCAATTATGTACAACCTGAAGTAAGTACTACTGTTCATGTTAAAGATGAATCTGAAGCTTGTGACAGTGTGGTAATTTCACAGATGGATATTGTCCGTCCATCTCCTGGCCACAGTATGAATAATGAGAAAAGTCCAGGTTCTGAGGGAAGAGAGAGTGGTATTGGGAATTCTAGCTCTGTCCATCCAATTATTGTAGACCCTGTTTTACCTAAAAATCCTCTGCCTGAAAAATCGGGGTCTAATACGGAGAGTGAAATTAAAAGATCTGGAGAGAATTTGGACAAATTGGCACAAAAGGAACATGAAGATTCTATTCTTAAAAAGGCCCGTCTCATAGAGGTATGCTACTTTATGCATTTTTCTACTATGGTGTTAATCCTGATCTGAAAAGAATGAAAATAATTCCATTCAATAGGTGAATCTTAAGAGGGCTGGTGAGCGATCTATCTATAATATGTCTTTAGAGAAGAGGACAAAAGATCACTGGGATTTTGTCCTTGAGGAGATGGCTTGGATGGCAAATGATTTCATGCAGGTATTTTCTCAATTGGTCTCTGATTGTATTTTTCCTTATGCTACTCTTTGCTAAAATGCAATACTTGCCAAAGTCCTTGCACCATTATTTTATGAACTGCTTACATAAACTGTCTTACTATATATTTTGTTGTTTTTATTTCTCATTAATAGGAGCGCTTGTGGAAGAACATGGCTGCAGCTCGGGTATGCCATTGGGTTGCCTCTAAAGGTCGGGCAAAATTTGAAGAAGCAAGCATTCAGAGGAAGCATAAAGCTGTTACAAGAAGCCTTGTGAAAGGTATTATGGGTTTTTGGCGTTCAGCAGAGGCTTTACGAACAACTTGTAGGACAGCTGTTACTCAAGAACATGACTCACATATGCTGGAGAAAGCAAAGCGTACTGATATGGAAGCTGAAAAATCTCAGGTAAGCAAGCTGTCTCACGTAATGTTTGTTCAAGGGTGATTGTGAATTTCTGTTCATGATGTCACATATGTTCACATTTTATTGGCATATTGGGTGCTTGACTATTATCCCAAAAAACCAGCAGTTGAGCACCCTAGTATTATTGAGTTGCCCTTTTACCCTCTTAAAATCATGTTCTGGCCGTTTAATTGGTATATACCTTGTTGTAGCAGGGTAGTTGATATATTGTTATCTGTGAGGTTGACACAATCTTGAATTTGAACAGGGCAATGAATCCTCTGAAACAGAAGAGCTTACCTATCCTCATCAATCTCGAATTCAGGATTATGCAGTTAAATTTCTTGATTATAACAGTCGGACATCTGGTTCTGTTGTGTTGGCTGAAGCACCACCTACTCCTGACAGGCTAAATGACTTTGGCACCTTGAAAGTGTCTGATGTTCTTTCAGAAGTAAACTACTGTAACTTTGTGCAGTCTTTTCATTTTTATTTCTTTCAGCACTTTGACTTCTTCAAGATATCCCGTACTAAGCAACCTGATAAACACTCAATAGACACACTTATCTTCGTTTTGACAACTAAAAACATGCATGAACACTAACTCAACAGCCGTTGTTTCTGACACTATTGTTGAATTTCAGGGAAGTTTCTTTTATACAGTAGCACCTAGTGCGATGCAGGCATACAGGGAGTCTGTGGAATCTCTTTCTGTGCATCACAAGGTGAAGAGAAGTTTCTCTAATAAACATATTATATGCCTATTATATTTCTGGCATGCAGATAGTGTGTTAAAATGCTGGACCACAAGATAGACTAGCATTATATGTGTAAGCAAATATAAAGGGTAATGAAGTCTATATTTTCACTTAGGACTCTTAATAAATATGATTGTTGGCAACAGAAGTTTGAAATGCTTCCAATGCTGTACTAAAAATTTTCAGGCTGCTGGCATAATGCAGTCTGTTACATTATGCTGTTGCATCTGTTCTTTTTGGAAGTGCTGTACTGCATGAACGCCAGAAGGAAAACACGCCACTTTTTTGCCATTGCTTTCATCACTACTAGTGCACATTCTCTTTTTCATGTTTACAGCGTTGGCACTTTATGTTATGAAATATATTGACGGTGTTGATAATTGCAGAAAGCCAGTTACACTGGTCTCAAGGATGACTATGAGGTATCTGGGTGTGACTCTGCTGCAGGTGAAACTTATCTGTGCCCTATGTTATTAATCTCATATTATTGTTTTTACTTTTCTTAATGCCTTTACATTTTCTTTTCAGATTTGGCTCGGGACAATGTATACGAGGATGAAGGAGAGACAGGCACTTATTTATCTGAAGCATATGATGGTGGTTTGTTATCACGGATGGGCCACAAGAAACACCTAGGGCAGAAGAGGATTAACAGTGCAAGATCATATGAAATAAGTACTCATGTGCCTTTTGAACCGTACTTGGAGAGCAAGCTATCGAATGGGAAAAGGCCTTCATCTTTCCTTGCAGTTCCTACTAAACGTATCCGTACAGCTGCTAGACAACGAATTGTAAGCCCTTTCCCTGCTGGTGTTGGTGGAAGCACCCAAGTCACAAGTAAAACTGATGTTTCAAGTGGAGACACAAGCTCCTACCAAGATGATCAAAGTTCATTGCACGGGGGGTCCTTGCCATGGAAAAATACTGACTTTGAATCAACAGTTGATTTTGACAGACAATTGCCATATGATGGTAGGGAAGTGTTTAGTAAAGCTAACAAGAAGAAAAAGCTTAAGAACCCAGGATATAAGACCACTCAAAATGCAGCCAATTCCTCTGCCTTGGCTTCTGGAAAGGTTAATTTTTTAAGAATGTCTCGTCTATATTGTTGTTTTCAAAGTCTGCCCAAACTAAATTATTCTCTTATTGATTCAGGGCCGTATCTATGATCAACGATCCCAAGCTGATTACTTTACTCAGTATGACCAGGTATTTTTTTCCTTGTTTTGTTTGTTGTTCATTTAATGATGCTATATAGATACTTCTGCAATTTTAATTTGATTTTAATATCAATTTTTAAACATTCTATTCAGAAGGATTTCCTGAAGAAGAAATCAGATTCCGAGCAATTTGATTCAAAATGGAACATTGGTACCTTTACCCCTCTACTTACTATGCTTGTACTAATACATCAATCAAAACATTTGCACTATATTTAATTTGAGAGAAAGCAATAAGTAGATCGTAACATGTTGATTTTATTTGTAGCTGCCCATGGTGGTCAACATGCTTTGAAGAAGCTAAAATTGATGAGGCAAGGGATTGATATTTCACAAGAAACTTCTCCTGTTACATCACAGATGAGTAACATGGCAAATTCAGCTAAAATTATAAAGATAATCACCAATAGGGATCGTGGGAGAAAAGGGAAAGCACTGAAGGTACTATGATTTCTCTAATTACTATCATATACCTTACTCTTTATATGCATAAGCCCCATAGTTTTATCAGTGATTGAAGATGGGACCTTTGATCTGCTGTGTACATATTTGTCTGCTCTGTATATGGAGATATGATATAGCTATAATCACGTTCCTCTTTCTGTAAACAATAATCCAGTAAGCTTGCCTGTGTTGCTGTTCAGTCAAGATAGACTCCCTCAGTTAAGCAAGTAGATGGAATTACCAAGCTTATATAGTTTTTTCAGTTGTTAGCTGGAATGCATTAAATAACGTAGAAAAGCATCTACTGCAATTTGTTTCGATGGCTTATTTTATTGGTGAAACTTTCTTAGTTATATTCGAGGAAAATCTGTTCATAGCCTTCTCATTTCTCATCTATGATCCAAAAGACTACTCCTTGTAGTTACAAATCACAATGCATGTTGTTCTGGACATTGGAATGCAACTGGCCCCACAATATGACAATATCTATTGCATGATATTTAATTATTTATAAACACCTATCTACTTCATGTATGCTGTTCTTATGGTCTTCCTTTGTTCCTTTCCATTTGGTCCTGTTCAGTCGGTGGGTTTGCTATTGGATTTTAACATGATAGAAAATTTCCCTTTTTAAGTTGAGCTGTCATAATTGTGAAGTGCTGTGTGGATAATACATGATGTACATCTCTCCCACAGTTTTCTTATTGAAGTTTTCTGTATTTTTGTTAGGTGGCTTCCAGTGGTGGATGGTCAAACTTCGAGGATCAGGTTTGCATGGGCACTTTTTTTTAGATGGTTTCAATCTGTGTTCTTTACTACGATTTGTGGTTATGACTTAGATATCATAAATTTCAGGCTCTTGTTGTCCTTGTCCACGACTTGGGTAAAAACTGGGAATTAGTAAGCGACGCAATTAATAGCATTGTGCAGTTCAAGGTAATTTTATTTATGGGATACCATCTTTTTCTATGTTGTGTATTCTTCAACATTTACTGCAAGGTGTTACCTCTGATTTTGTTCGTTTCCTTGGTTCTATGCATTTCATTTTAGTAGTAGATGCCATGAGGAGTAAATTTTGGGTTCTGTTGTAGATTTTCAGTGAAAAATATATTTGTACTTCTCAAATGATTTCTTGTGTTAACTTTTAGCATAATATGATGGGCCACTCTAGCTATATTTCCCTGATTAATTTTAGTTCTATAATATCTTTCATGCAGTCTGTATATAGGCAACCTAAAGGGTGCAAGGAGCGCTATAAGGTTCTTGTGGATAAAAATTCTGGTGATGGTGCTGACAGTGCAGAGGACTCTGGTTCATCTCAACACTATCATTTTGCAATGCCAGGCATTCCAAAGGCATGTTGATTCCACTGCCACTTTGATTTCTTTTATACTTTATTGCTTGCCATGAATGCGGGTGTATCTCACACAAATGTATCAGTTGGACCTGTTTAGTCTAGGGTCCCTTTAGTCTATGGTACTGCCTTTCTGAATTCGAGTGTTGCTTTCATCAGCACTGTTACAATAATGTAGACATATTGAGTTTTTTTACTGGCTTCCTAACATGTTTTATTCTTATGACCATCAGGGAAGTGCTAGACAGTTATTCCAACGACTTCAAGGACCAATCGAGGAAGAAAATCTCAAGGCACATTTTGAAAAAATTATTCTACTCATGCGGCAACTGCATTCAAGACGTAGAAAGGTTCATGTTTTTCCTTGTGATTTTTTTGTCACATTTATCTGTTGGTGGTTTGTAGTAGCTTGTTATTCAATATGAGTTTATGCATATGTAATTCTTATGCTATATTTGATCGTATGATATGGTAGCAAACCCTTTTGTTGAGCTAACTTGCTTTCCTCTGTCTCACTTATCTCTCTGAATATTAATGTATTACTCACATCATGCCAGAGTACTTTTATTGCCACCCTTGTTATGTTACTGGAAGTATTTCTTATGGTATGCCTTTTTGTGTGTTGTCTGTAGGGTAATAGCCAGGAACTCAAGTCAGCCATGCAGCCACATAGTTCTCATATTGCTGCTCTAACACAAGCATGCCCAAATAACTTATCTGGAGGCGTTTTGACGTATGTAATGCTTTTAAATGTTCTTTTTAATACCGTTTTGGTGAAAATACTAAGATGTATCCCTGAAAAAATACAGATATTTCACTTTCCTATATCTTCTCTATTTTTTTAATTATTTTATGACCATATGTAGCATCAAGTAGTCACCTTTATGTTGATGTGTAATTTGTGACAGGCCACTTGATCTTTGTGACACAATAAGTTCAAACCTAGATGCACCTGGTAGTGGCTACCAGAGTTCTCATACAAATGGGTTAACTCCGCCAAACCAGCATGGTTTCAATGGCCCTACTACTCCCAATTCCACTCTGAATTCTGCCAGGTTAACAGGATCGCCTGGTACAGTTCTGGGCAACAATTTATCGCCGTCTTCACCATTTGGTGCCCCTGCAAGGTAAATACTTCATTCTTCTTCCTCACAGATACTAAGAGCACATTGTAAAATTCATTTAAAAGGTTTTTGCATGTGCAATTTCTGCTATAGGGATGCTCAGAAATATGGTGTTCCTAGATGTACATCTTTACAGAGTGATGAGCAACAGAAGATTCACTATAACCAGATTCTCAGTGGCAGAAATCTTCCCCAGACTGGAGGTTCTGTTTCAGGAGCATTTCCTCCTGGGGCTGATCGTGGTGCTCGTGTGATGGCTGGTGGTATGGGCATGGTGACAGGACTAAGTCGAGGTATGCCTGCGGCAACTGCAGGCTTTCCTAGGCATAGTTCCCCTGGAATGCCAAATGTGGTTTCACCTGGAAATGGATTAGCCAACAGTGGGCAAGGAGCATCAAATGCGGTAAATGTCCATCCTGGACCCATGTCTGCCCCTGGAAATCCAACCTTACGGCCACATAATCCTATGCAGGTGCCTCATGTGAGTTAGCCCTTTATTTATATTTTAGTTAAATCTTTGTTTTGTTTACACATACTTGAGTTAACTGCATGTTTTAAGCTCTTCCCAGTGGTTGTCACTTTCCTATAAAGAAAAAGAATGGGGGATTTCTGGTGGTGTCTTTGCAGTCCTTTCCAGTTCCATCCTCCAAGCAGTTCATGCATTATTTTTTATTTTAGGCTCATGAGTATTGCTTTCTATTTATTATTGCATAAATGGCTCTAGCCAGATTATATAAAACAAAATCATATTACCATAGTAAGAAAACACAAGACTGTGCTTTCTTTTTCATGTTTTTGGTTCACGAGTGCTGCCCCCGCTTACTTGCTTTCTATGTTTGTTAGTGCACCAATGTTGCTACTTGCTAGCAAACTTGTGTAAATGAGAAGTTGCCTACTGACTGCTGTGATGGTGCAATAAATAACTACATATTTGAATGATATCACCGTGGATGCTTATGTAGGATGGCAGAATGCTATGCAGTTTCTCTAGTAATTTGATGTGTTACAGTTTGTTTGTTTCTATATACGGATTTTATATGCCGAGGTGTCAATTGTTGCCACTTACTCCCTCCTTCCCTGAATATACATAGGCAAAATCCCTTACATTAAGGGACAGAGAGAGTAGCTGATTACACAACTTTCTATGTCATATCCTTTTAGACATCCACATATTTGTTCCTTGGGAAATTAGAAAAATATGAAATCTATAACATTTTGAAGGTACTTTAATATGTTCATATTATTTTGATCTGGCCAATCTAAATAATTCTTTGTGCAACATGCACGTTGGGTTAAAGCTTAAAAAGTTTGATCTGACTCCATTCATTCTAAAGCATCATGTGTTTAGCATCAGAGGGATTACATTGTTATTTATGTGACTTGAACTTTATGAAGGTTAAAGAAACTCTGTTATTATATCCTAACTATGAATTAGTGAGTTTATGAACTGTTAAAAAGTAGGATGTCTGATTTTATATTCCTTTCCTATAGCATGTCAGAATATGGAAGAACATAGGCAGATTATGATGCCAGAGTTCTGTATGCAGGTTTCACAGGGAAATACTCAAGCTGTCAGCAGCATGAATCAGTCATTCTCCAATGCTGCATCTTCTTCACCTGTCCAGTCGTTTCCTATCCAGCAGCATCAACAGACACATCAGATTTCACAGTCACCACACATGTTTGGAAATCCGCAGCATCATCAGATCCAAGGGACCAGCCATTCGAATCCACAGCAGCAAACATATGCTATGCGTTTGGCTAAAGAAAGGAACATCCAACAACGCATGTTTCCTCAGCAACAGAACGATCTTCCTGGAGCGAGTGCAGTACCCAGTGTGCAGAATAGCTTGCAAGGTCAGCAGAAGAAGCAATCACCTGCAGCCTCGTCAGCCCCATCTTCACAACCACAGCATCAGCTGCAGCAAGCTGCACAAAATCCACCAGATAGCTATGCACTTCCCAACCAACCAACCAATGCTACACAACATAAGCCAAAGAAGAGTCAACAGCAGCCTAGACAGAGTCAGCAACAAAGGAATCAAGGTAGTCAGCAGGCTAAGCTTATGAAGAGCTTAGGACGAGGAAACATGTTGATACCTCAAATTGCAATCGACACCAATCCAACCAATGCTGTTTCTGCATCTTCCAAAAAGCAAGTTTCTGAGAATAAACTGATTCAACATGGCCAAGGAACTTTGCCCGGAAATAAAACATCAAATCTGTCAATCCCTCATCTTGCAAATCAACATAAATTATACAGTTCTCCATTGCCTCAATCACCAAAGCAGTTGCCAGATATTGGTAACCAAGGCGTACCACAAGGTTCTCCTAGTCATGCCCTATTAACTTCACAACAGCTTCCACTTCATTCTAAATCTCCACTGACTACACAACAGCAACAACGGCAGGTCAATTCATCGCAGAATAGCATCCGAAGAATAATGGTGCACCAAAACCTTCAAACGAGTTCTGATTGTAGGACAGACTCACAAATCATTCAAGTCCAAAACAATCAGATAATTCCAGCACCATCGATTCCTTGTAGTACAGAGTCAGGCAGCCCTGGACTTTCATCGATAAGCCAGCGGAAGCAAGAGGTGTCAAATGAAACTGCTGTTAATTCAACATCTGCGGTGCTTAGCTCTCCTCAAGATACAATTGCTGGGAATGATAGATCACTGCCATCATCTAGCCAAGATGTTCTGGAAAGGCAAATGCCAGGTGTTTTGCCTATGTATGGTGGCCAGTGGCACCAGGAGCAGCAATCTAAGCAACAACTGCAGCCCCCAAATCAGCAGAGACCAGTTGTTCAAGACAATGTATATGCTCCATTAAATCCTGGGCCAGGCTGATGATAAATTAATCTGGGTTGGCATTTTACAGAGCTACCCTTTTTTTCAAATGTAAAGTTATTGTACAGGTATGCACTTGAACTTCCTTACTTCTTGGCTTTTGTTGCATTAATTCAGTGATGAAGTAAATTATAGGACCATTTGCTTTTTCATCTGATTCTTGGACATCAAGCAGCTCATGTTCATCATTTTAAGTAGAGGTAGGTCATACAATATTGAAATTTGAGTCGAGCAGTATAATTGATCCATGTATAAAAGCAGAGGGGACTTCTGCAGTAATTTAAAGCATGTGCTTCTATAATCTTTGTAGGGAGTATTTTGCTGATATTTTGACCTTCTCTTACTTGCCAGGTGTCAATGACTCCTTAACATGGAAGCTGCGGATGATAATGGCGCTAGTTCAATTTGGAGCTAATCGTAATCACCTTAATGTTAGGTAGACAATTGTTTGCATGCTATTTTAAGTCCACCTTTAGAAGGTGAAATATGTCTTATGCAGTCAAGATAGCTGGTGGTGGCTCTTGCGACGGCAAATTTCTTTTCTTTTGGTGGATTCTGACCCAAATCCTGGGCCCAGCTGTATATTTTGATGTGAGGTCCATGCTTTCTAGTCTAGAGTGACTGACTGAGGAGGATAGCTGTAACCCTGTAGAGGATAACTTTAAACTTTTAGTGAATGCAAAAGTGCTTATTTGCATTATGTAATGCATACTTTGTTTCTGTCATTTGAAACACCTCGGTGTTCTTTGCTAGTGCAGTTTTGCGCCATCAGTCTGGATGAACGAGCCAAAGGCAAAGCTGGATTGCTTCCTGTGCCATCGTCACTCGATTCTGGACCAGTCTGCTTACTTGAGAGCTCCATGCGATTTATTTATCCATGCAAAGATGTTGCTCGATTCGTCAGCTTTGAATAATTGTTTCAAGTCAGAAGCTCATGAAAAGTATGGCACTTGCCACTGGTGCTGGATTCTGCAACCTAACCATGTTATACCGTCTGATGTCTAGTCATTTTTGTGTCTCAGTGTTAATTTGGGTTTGGGTTCTCACCGGGTACATGCACTACATGCTGGTCAGTTTGGCGTGTAATTGTGTATGATCTGAAGCTCAAAGTCATTACTATCTCATTGGTATATATAAACCATGTGCTTAGTCAGCTGAGACTCAAATGATGATGGGACCGGATCAAGGCACAAAAAATGTTGCCCTACCAAAAGTGTAAAAACCATTTCTCTAACAATAAAATATACATTATAAGTAATCCTTTCCAAACAGATTAGTATAAGTTGAACTATTAAAAAGGTAAAACAGAAAACAAAATGCCACCCACTCTATTCCCATCACGCTGGCAAGCAGAGTGGCATCCATTGTTGTGTTGTGTTGGCTTCCTTCTCTTGTTGTTGTGTGCGTTGAGAGAGAAGAGAAGAGAAGAGAAGAGGAGACGATCTAAATCTAATCCCAACGACATGGCCGCGCACGGCAAGCCCAAGCCTCCGCCGCCGCCGCCGCCGGAGGCCAGGAAGAGCTTCATGCGCCGCATGATCCCCTTCTTCCTGGCCGCCAACGTCTTTGTCGGAGGTCAGCTCGCCTCCTCCCTCGACTTGGGATCCCCTTCCTCCCTCTCCCCTCAACTTACTACTAGTACTTAGCGTCCATCTCATTTCAGCGTATTTCTCTTTAGTTTTCTGCGGCTGCCAGGTATTGGGGCTGACTGCTGTTCGTCGCCGAGAAGAGAACTCGCCCCAGTAGTTGAGCTAGATCAGTTTATTATAATTACTGTATTCTCTTGGGCGGGTGGGTTGTTTGATGCCATTCTTGATTAGCTTTATTACTCAAAGATTACATCCTGGTCTGGTCTCATCAGTGAAAGATCCGTCTGCTTCTGTAAACTTGATTCCGCCTCCAAACCCTAGGCTCACTGATAAGTATGGAGAATGTTTTACTGTCATTTGAGGAGACTTTTGTTCCATTATGTATGTAGTTTTATTTGGAATTCATAGCCAGCGCACATCTGTCTTAATTGTTTCATTAGCATCTGCCAATGCCAGTAACGATACACCCTTTAGTGCTACATTTGTTCTAGATAGTTTTGTTTCATTTTGGGGATTCCTACTATAACTTTAGCCGATACAAATTGTGATCCAGATCTCGCGAATATATCGATTCCAGCCAACGATGACACTATGACTTCAATTCGATTGATTCTTAACAAATTAGTATTTACAATTTGTGAGGTGTGTTCCCTCTATACAAGAAATCATTGATTAAGAAGAATAGTTAATTCTTGGGCAACTGCATAGATTTATAGGATTGTCAAGTGTATTATTAGGCCTACAAATCGAATTTATATGTAACTGGTAAGCAAAAGCTGAAGTACTGACTCCCAACATATTTGTACTATTCATTGCTCAATACATGTTTGGCTGATTGTCACACTAGGATTTATGTACTCCCTCTGATTTTTTTTACTTGATGTTGGTTAGCTCAAATTTAAGCTAACCAACGTCAAGTATATAAAACCAGAGGGAGTACTAAAGAAATAGATATGAGTAAACTGATACATAGATCTCCCCTCCCTTAATTTTTTGAGGTTAAGAAAGAGATAGTGAATTTCATTGATGTACTGTGCTGTTGTTCTGCTTACTCAAATCATTTTAGCGGGTTAAGTGACTCCTTGTAAGATGCAGTTTACCTACTTGTGAGGACCTACCAAAAGGAGCCAGGCAAGAAAGATACTGGGACTGATCCTACTTCTGCTGCGTCAACTGCATCTTCTGCGACTGCTGAGAAGCCTGCAGAACCGAGTGCTGCACCCATAAAGGTGCTCCCACCAATCCCAGAAGACGAACAGCGCCTGCTGTACAAATGGATGCTGGAGGAGAAGCGAAAGATCAAACCACGCGATGCTGCAGAGAAGAAGCGGATTGACGAGGAGAAGGCCCTTCTCAAGGAGGTCATACGAGGAGGAACCCTCCCAAGCCTATAAGCTCCATCATTCAATCAACTATTGTTTGGATCTGTAGTGACCTTGTGTTTGATGCTTGACTATGAATGGCGCGAGTGTGATTGTATTTACATGTCCAGCATTGTGCTATCTTGTAATCTCAGATGTCCAAATAATAGTAGTGGAAAGACCTTGGTGAGCTTGAATTCTCTTGTGTTCATAAGACCATTTGGTATGAAGAGGCTGGATTTGTGGGAGGTATGGAAGATGGTTTGTGCTGAGTAAGTTTGAGCAGCTGTTATATCAGTAGATGATTTGTCGTCAGCAGCAGCACCTCTCCGTCTACTGCGAGCATCCAGCTACGGCCGGCCGGTGATTTAGCAAATCGTTTTCCAATACAAGTCATGTACAGTTGTTATATTGCTTCAGTACTGTCGCCGTCGCCCCTCCGCCTCCACAAGTACACCACCTCCATCAGAACAAGCTATGAGTTGTAATAAAAGGTGGGCTTAGTGGGCTCGGCCCATTTAGCGTACACATTACCCAGCGTCCGTCGCCCCTTGTCTTGTCGGTTTTTTTCTTTTATTTTCTCTTTTCCCCTTCTTCCTTCTTCCCGATTGCGATCGATCCATCTCCTTAATTAATCGCGTCCACGACTCTCCGCCGGAAGCTTCTTCCTCTTCACCGCCGGCGAGCCCCTTGCAGTCCCGGCGCGGCGGCCATGGCGACGAGGTACTGGATTGTCTCACTACCCAATCCTGGCGGCTCCACCGCCAATTCTCTGTGGGCGCGTCTACAGGATTCCATCTCGCGCCACTCCTTCGACACGCCGCTCTACCGGGTAAGCATCCTCCTCTCCCGCCGCCGGTGATTTCTGATGTGCCGCCGCTGATTTCTCATGCTCCTCTACCTCTCACCCCCGCGCAGTTCAACGTCCCCGATCTCCGCGTCGGCACGCTCGACTCCCTCCTCGCCCTCAGCGACGATCTCGTCAAGGTTACCACCATACCCGATCTCGATCTCCCTTGTCTGTATTCCGCCTGCGCATCGCTCTCACGCGAGCGATTCCTGTCTCTGATGCTGCTGCTTCTGCAGTCCAACGTCTTCGTGGAGGGCGTCTCGCACAAGATCCGGAGGCAGATCGAGGAGCTAGAGCGCGCCGGAGGTGTTGAAAGTGGGGCTCTCACCGTCGACGGCGTCCCCGTCGACACCTACCTCACCAGGTCCGTCCGCTCAGCGATTCGATTGGTTACTTTCCGATGGCCGTCTCCTAGCTAAAGCTATCCCCTTTTCTGCTGCAGGTTTGTGTGGGATGAGGGCAGGTACCCAACCATGTCTCCGCTCAAGGACATCGTGGGCAGCATCCAATCACAGGTCGCCAAGATTGAGGATGACATGAAGGTGATGACCCTGCTTCTCTTCCCTTCGTTGCTTTTTGCCCTTGTGACCACATACATAATTCAGTAGTCAGACCAGAATCTAGAAATTATTGTGAAGATGGTTCAACACTAACGCTCTCTCTAGTCATTAATTAGCAACACCTTGTGCATTCATATTCCGTTACATTTAGCTAAACTTGCGATTCGGTGGAAATTGGTTGTTTTGCAACAAGTAGGCAAGTTTTGACATTATCTCCTCAATGAATGTGCAAAAGTTCAAGCTAGTGAGCTTTGTACCCCTGGCAATTTTGTTTAAGGGTGTAGCTTGCTTTTTTTTTCCGTATATTTTGTTCTTCTAGCGACCTATGAACACACCTATTCTTGTGATTATGCATCTGCATTGCCTTTTTAGCATTGACTGATCACACACGATACTCTAATGTGATCTGTTGAATTTACAACAGCTGAATGTGTTTTTTACCTTCAGGTTCGAGCAGCGGAATACAATAATGTAAGGAGCCAGCTTAGCGCGATCAACAGAAAGCAAAGTGGAAGGTAGATTGCATGCCACTGAGTTTTTGGCTTTAAGGCAATTCTTTCTTGTTTTATTTCACAGGGCTCAGAAATGCAAGGCTATGGTTTCTTCTTTTATTAGTCAACACTAATTTGTTTGTTTTCCTTCTGTACAGCTTAGCAGTTCGTGACCTTTCCAATCTGGTAAAACCAGAGGATATGGTCACATCGGAACATCTAGTGACACTTCTTGCTATTGTTTCTAAGTACTCCCAAAAGGATTGGTTATCAAGCTATGAGTCTCTTGACACATTTGTGGTAAGCATATGCTCTTGTGTAGTGATATGGGTACTGTCATTTCAACTATTTGCATGTTTTTCTTCCTTTCAGCAAGTTGCCTATTTTACTTTTCTATTTTGGTTCAAACCAATAATGATTAGTTTGTTACACTTCTGATGTTAGCAGTTATACTAGCATCAGACATTATCCCTTTAGAAACCACTTAAAGTCCATGGTTCAAGAAGGTTTTAGGCGCTGGTTGGGCGGCTGGGTGGTGCCTAGGGCCTGATGTCTGCCTAGTCAAATTGAAGAAGTTGGCAATCATCTTACATAAGAATTAGACTATATAGCACTACAATAGTTACAAAACACCATCAAAGGTAGTTCAGCCACCTATTGCACCATCTAATGCCTTATCGCAGCGGGTACCCGGCACCTATCACCAACTTTTAGGACACTAAAGTAAAGACCTGTTTATAAAAACTTGAATACGAAGGAGAACTTTGCTTCATTTCATTAAGAAGAGAGAAATATTTACAAGGGCGGGATCAAAGAAATCCCTCCCGCCAGGAACCATAGTGCAGCAAGCCGGACCAGCCCGGCGGTTAAACAGTGAAAAACTGCTACCAGCCACCACTACGGCTTGGTTTGATTGAAAGACTGTTTAAGCAAGTGTACCAGAGAAAACTATGTGAACCAGGCGGTTCTTCCTAAAAACCGTCGAACCGCGACAACCCAAGCCGGCTGGCTCAGAACACACAGCACTCCACTACAGAAGTGGAAATACATGGCCCACTACAACTCTACAAACCCATATGCATGATAAACTCTTTTGTTTAGATGGAAGACAAAATATGTGTGGGTGGAGACTGGGGAGGTTCGATCCCTGATCTGCAGGGTAGGACGTCGTGCACTCGTGTTCACCAACACCAGGCTAGCTTGCTGCTTGTGTTACAAGGAAATATTAACTATATTTTGAGTTGAGTGAACCGCCGGTTCACTGGTCCAACAGGCAGACCGACGAATGAGACATCTGGCTTGGTCAATGTCTGGTCTGGCTTTTTGTATTATGCCAGGAACACAAAAATCACAAATGCATCACACACACCCAGGTGATGTCCAACCAACAAACCCACTAGACTAACTAGCAGCCAGGGTAAACAATTTTACAAAGAAACTAATAGAGTGCATGGGCTCCCGCTAAGCACCAAAAGTTAGTTTCGTTAACCACAGCTTGCAGAACTACTACAACATTACGATTAACAGTAAGGATCTGTTTTTGTTAACTTAGATTGTTTTACGTTACCCTACCCTCTACAAGGACCTTTTTTTTATCTGTCTCTACATGTTCATAAAATTAGTCTTCGTAATTGGTGTTTATATTTCAGTGTTTCTTTCCCTCAACTAATTACTAATTTTTAGGTACCGAGATCATCAAAAAAACTTTATGAGGACAATGAGTATGCTCTCTACACGGTAACATTATTTGCTAAGGTTGTTGACAATTTTAAGGTCCGTGCACGTGAAAAGGGTTTCCAGGTAAATTTTTTGTCCTAACTTTTTCAGAAAACCTTGTTTACACTTCACATTTAGCTTTTATCCTTCGAGCCTTAGGAGTTCCAAATAACTTGGGGGGCAGAAATTCAGTCTCATTTATGTCCCTATCAATCTGGCAATTCTTTGTCACCCATTAACTTGTATTTTGTTGAAATGCAGGTTCGCGATTTCGAGTACAGTCCTGAAGCACAGGAAAGTAGGAAGGAAGAGCTGGAAAAGCTACTGCAAGAGCAGGAAGCGATGAGGGCATCTCTTCTGCAATGGTGCTATGCCAGCTACAGTGAGGTGCATGTCTTTTAAGGCATATTTTAGTAATTCTGTTAACAATGACATTTCTTTAGCGAAAAACTTCTTTTTATCCCTATGAATGCCATTTTTGTTTCGTGAATATTAAAGTTATATTAAAACAACTATAAATTTATGTTTGATGTTCATTTCTTCATTTTGCACTGAACTGAGATTTATGTTTTCATCTCCTTTAGTAGTCTGAAGGTCTTAATTTTGCTGAAAAGCATCCAATTATCCAATTGATACAGTAGTCTGGTCTCAGTTGCCACTTGCCAGCAATAGATAGATGTCACTTTGTCTTTCGTGTTTCTATTTAAATTTATCATAAGGATTTTAATGCTCGGTTATTAGTTATAACTTCATGGCATACTGTGTATTCTTCCCACTGCTGTTATTATCTCGCTAGTGCCGCCTTGTTCAGGGGGAAATCCTTGTTACCGGGGCTGGGGCATATTTATTAGCTTTGCTTTATAATTCATAATTGGCTATTTTAATTTGTACATAATACCATTTATTTTGTGTTATACTAAGTGCAAAACTTAAAAACACTTGTTTATGTGTGAAAAATAAGATGTGCTGTTATTCATAACACTCAGTGGATTGCCGTCGTGAAGTACTGAACTGAATTAGTTAGCTAGAGCATAGAACTATTGACGCAATATGGAAGATGGAGCACATGGTTATCGATTGTTGGGTTTTATGGTTACTTATTTTGCTTTGCTTTGTTCCGTGTTAATTTATGCTCAGTTGTAGTTCCTTATACTGTTCTGCAGGTATTCAGCTCCTGGATGCACTTCTGTGCTGTGCGTGTCTTTGTAGAGAGCATTCTTAGATATGGTCTTCCCCCAGCATTCCTGGTAATCTACTCTATCTTATGTTATATGATAGTCAAATTTATACTTCGATGCCTCTGATCTAATATTCCCTTTTATGTTTCATCAGTCTGCTGTTCTAGCACCTTCTGCAAAGGGCGAGAAGAAAGTGAGGGGAATCCTGGAAGAACTCTGTGGCAATGTCCATAGGTAATTCAGCGTTTGAGTTGCATTTCATTGCATTGTTAGGCACAACATGGCCCTTGTTTTGTCACTAATTAATCGTCTGAATTGCAGTATTTACTGGAAATCAGAAGATGATGTTGGTGTTCCTGGTCTGGGAGGTGAAACAGAGTCCCATCCTTATGTCTCCTTCACAATAAATTTTGTCTGAGCGCAGTATGTTGGTCCAGGCAATGTTTCCGAGTAATTTCTACTTTGGCGAAGTAAACCAGCGAATGGTTCAGTGTATATTATTTGCGATACGTCAATTCTTTCTTGATTTATTACCCAGTTTATATGATCCTGTAGTTTGAAGCGATCAATAATGTAGCTTTTGGGAGACCTGGACTATTTTCCTGGCACAACAGGGGAACTGTTTGGAATTTTATCCCCTGCAACTACAATGTTCCAACTGTTGCTTTTATATCATATATGTTGGGCTTTGAGAGCACCATGTAAGATGTTGTGGATATTATGTTTTTTGTAACTTTGAGCAGCCAGGTTGGTAATAAAAGATCAATATAAATAATTCAGGCCGCCAAGCCTGATTGTGAAGTGTCTGGTGTTGCAAGTTTAGAATTCGAGCTGTTTGTTTTCACGTTACACGAAACAGATAGATGGTAATCATATAGTACATGGTGGTCAAATGGCTTACAATTAGTCAAAAGGACAAATATGACAACAATAACCCTCCAAATTAGTATTACAGTTATTCTATGAAATTTTAAATCCGAATATCAACCAATCATGAATTTTTTGAATTTAAGAAATAGGATAGTTCATTGGACACTTGATCCTAAAGGAGTGCATTTGGTTGATGCAATGGCACTCCCTCTGTCTATTAATATTTGACGTCATGTATAAAAAACTGGAGGGAGTGTTCTCCATCACCGCCTCATACACCAAATATGAAAAAAGAAAAGAAAATAGTTAGTACAAGAAAGATATGTGTGCAGTCGAATACTCGAATGCAAAACTTTATAGTAAAAAGGCGTAAAGCCGAAGCTGGTCCAGATTTTTAATATAGTTTTATATGTTTCTGCCACTGTTAGCTATAGAACTCCAAGTTGTATATCGAAATTTCTTATACAAGCTGCTTTGAGAAAAAAAAAAGTTTAATCTGTGTATAAGTTACAAAAGTTGTAGTTAACGCACTGAGAACGTCAACAAAATAGTTTGAGCTAAGAGGCACAAGAAATGTTGCAAGATAAAAAGATATAATAGAAGATTTCTTTCCTTAGTTCAATCCCCATTCTACGTCTTTGTTGAGAAAGGTCAACAAACTAGTCTCTTAACTATGATTCGGTTGCACTAAGATGTTCATCTACTAATGTTATGTCTTTCCTCGGGGAACTAAATGTTTCCTAACTTTCATCCCCTCACTATAACATGAAAACTTTAGAGTCAAGAGCAATGTCTTGTCATCTAGACCCGGCCATGTCTTGTCATCTAAGAGTTCTCAACACACAAAAGTAGTAGATTACCATGAAGGTTACAGTACTTAAAGTAGTACTATCACTAGTTTTTAAGAGTAACAAATCGGTAACCCCTCCTCCATGATTTGGAGCCAATGATATGGTAGTAATTCAGTAATTGTGCAGTAAGCATAAGACGAGAGTAGATGCTTGGTGTTGGAAGCGATGCGGTAGAGTGGTGGCATCACACCACTGGCTGAAGGCGTCGCCACGTGTCTCCGGCATTTCCAAGGCAGGCCCCACGTACCGCCTCAACGGCCCAGACGTCAGCACGTGCTGATGTCAACACACCCTACCCGCCATCTCACTGACAGCTGGGCCCCCTTCCTCCTCCTCCTCTACCCGCCCTCCTCCGCTCCCCACGCAACACCCGACCCGATCCCCAAATCCCTCCTCCTCTCCGCTTCCTCTCCTCTCTCCGGCCGGCGGCGTCACCGGAGGGCCATCGTCGTCGTCGTCGGCGGCGGCGGCGAGGCGAGGCAAGGCGAGCTAGCACGCAGCACCGACCGGATCGAGCTTGTGGCTGCCTGGTGCTGGTGCTGCTGCTGCTGCTTCCTTGCTGCCGAGGGCACCTCCCGTGAATGTGAGCCGCCATCTCCGTCCGTCACCTACCTCTGGATTCGTTCCAGATCCGCCCATGAGTAGGCCCCCTCGCCCACCGCCTGCTCGCCATCGCCCCCGCGCCTCCACTCCACACCACCACCACCACCATGCCGATCCCCTCCACCGTCTCTGACCTCCCCGCCCCCGCCACTTCCCATGGAGGACGTCGCCGTGCCCGCCGCCCCCACGCTTAGCTCCCACGCCGCCGCCGGCCTCACCCTCTTCGCCGCCGCCGCCGTCGCCGAGGCCATGGAGGAGGCTCTCGGCGCCGCGCTTCCGCCGCCCGTCACCGCCGTCCCCGGGGACGAAGACAACGCCTGCGGGAGCCCCTGCTCCGTCACCAGCGACTGCAGCAGCGTCGCCAGCGCCGATTTCGAGGGCTTCGCCGAGCTCGGCCCTGCGCTCGTCGCGGGCTCCGACGACCTCACCGCCGCCGTCGTCGTCGCGGAGGCTGCCGACCCGCCGAGGGCTGTGGGGGCCACAGCGAGGAGCGTCTTCGCCATGGACTGCGTTCCGCTCTGGGGGCTTGAGTCCATATGCGGCCGCCGCCAAGAGATGGAGGACGACTATGTCATCGTCCCGCGATTTTTCAACCTTCCTCTCTGGATGGTTGCCGGCGACGCCGCAGTCGACGGCCTCGACCGGGCGTCCTTCCGCCTTCCAGCCCATTTCTTCGGCGTCTATGATGGCCACGGTGGCGTTCAGGTGCCTACTATATATAACCTCATCACTTACCAAACCAATTCAACACCGACCGGTAGTAATTTCAACGGGGGAGTCATCTGTTGCAGGTTGCCAATTACTGTCGGAAGAGGATCCATGCCGTACTGACAGAGGAGCTGCTTAGAGCAGAGGAGGACGCTTCTGGCTCTGACTTATCTGGGGTAGAGTCCAAGAAGCTGTGGGAGAAGGCGTTCATGGATTGCTTCAGTCGTGTTGACGCTGAGGTGGGAGGAAATGCTGCGTCTGCCGCGCAGCCTCCTATTGCTCCGGACACCGTGGGGTCAACTGCTGTGGTCGCAGTTGTTTGCTCGTCTCATGTCATCGTTGCCAACTGCGGTGACTCGCGTGCTGTGCTCTGCCGGGGCAAACAGCCCCTGCCACTGTCGCTAGATCATAAAGTAAGCCATGGGCTCCCTTTTGTTTCATGCTGTAATAGTACTGGTTGTGGATTGACTCTTGAGTCCCAAGGTTAATTGGATACATGTTGCTTTGTTCTTCTTTGTGCTTCAGCCAAATAGGGAAGATGAGTATGCTAGGATCGAGGCGCTGGGTGGCAAAGTTATCCAATGGAATGGTTATCGAGTCCTCGGTGTTCTTGCCATGTCGCGATCAATCGGTACACATTCTCACCCTTCTGACATAATTGAAGCTGTGTTTGTTTGTGCTTAATTGTTTATGCTTCTCCAGCTTTATTGATGCTGATGTTAGCTGATTGATTAATTGATGTGTCCCAAGGAAAAGTCGTTTGCCTGATGGGTTTTATTATTAGTGACATATTTGTTTCGTTCTGAATTGTGATATATGGGGTTCAACGGTTTGTGACTTTTTTTAAGTGAAAAACCACTGACTGATTGTTGCCCTTCTGACATAATGACATTGTGAATCCAAAGTTGATTTACAAATACCTTGCATCGGAATAATTGTTTGCAACTTGTAGCGAGTTTGTACCAATGGTGGCAGAGAGAGCTGCTTGGCTAATTCCTCTATTACTAGTTATCTGTTAAGTGGTTTCTGATGCTATGATTCAGGGATAAATTTCTGTATTTGTTAGCTGTGTTGTACCCATATGCAATACTGATGTGCATGCATTTCACAATAGGAAAATGAAAGAGTATGTCAGAATTAGACATTGAGATCACCTTGATTTTTTAAAAAAATATTGTATTAAATGGCAGAATACTTCAAAGTAGTTATTTCTGTTATACCAAACAATATGCGCACGAACTGTATAAGCCATGGTTTGCATTCTTTGTGACCAAGGAACAGCTTTACTATATTGAGGATTGTAAGGACTGATGTAGTGCTGTGCATCCAATCATCTATTGCACTTTCGATGTTTTAGCTTCAGGTCTTCACTCATGTTGGTACACAGCAGTCAGTCAGATTTGTTGATTTACTGTAGTATCCAGATGATATTTCTTGCCATTGAACCATACAGGAGAGGGGCCTGCCCAAATATTTATCACAAGACTCATAATAACTCATTCACCATCATTAATTCTAATTAATATTTGTTTTTAAGATGCTTCAAACTAGAGAACAAACCATAGCATCATGCTATTCTTCTGTGATATCTGGGTTTCTTAGTTTCTGTTCATTTCTCCTGCCAAGATTTGCTAATGAGCAAGTGGATGGCATGTCAAAAGAGAAAGACTTCTACCAAGCTGCCCCTACCTCTTTGAGGCAACAGCAGAGGCAGCGCTATGGCTCTTGGCCAGAGCAACAATGTTGGATTTTGCATAGGATAATTTGAGTCCTTTTATTGCTTGTCGCACAATGACCTGTGATATAATCAGCTAGAGCTGTCATTTTTTGTTTTTGGTCGGTCCTCCTGTCTTTGGACAGGGTATGAGATTATCTGACCATTGCGTTTCAATATTTGTTGCTCTCAACATGTTATGCCTTGATTGATAATCAAGCAATCTGATTTCAATGTCTTTATTATATAGCTTTTGTTGATACTTCAAAGTTCAAACCAGATAAATTATGTTTGATTTATCGGTGTGGTTGCCAAGACTTCTGATCTGTGCCATTGATCTATTTGCAGGGGACAAATACCTGAAGCCTTATATAATCCCGGTCCCTGAGGTGACAGTTGTCGCCCGTGCAAAAGACGATGATTGCCTTATTCTTGCAAGTGACGGCCTTTGGGATGTAATGTCAAATGAAGAGGTCTGTGAAGCTGCTCGCAAGCGGATACTACTATGGCACAAGAAGAATGCAGCCACCGCATCAACATCTTCGGCCCAAATAAGTGGTGAATCTTCAGATCCAGCTGCTCAAGCAGCTGCCGACTACTTGTCCAAGCTTGCCCTGCAGAAGGGGAGCAAGGACAACATCACGGTGGTTGTAGTTGACCTCAAGGCACATAGGAAGTTGAAGAGCAAAGCATGACACCGCCTCCATGAACAATAACTATAGTCTATAGGAAGCTAGAAATGCAGGAAATCCAAGACAATTTGTTTTAGTGTGCAGCACCGGTAGAGTAGCAAGCTCAGTGCTGGTGCTGCAGCTTCTTTGCCCTCGCCATTTATTTCTGCCGAGGGATGTACCACTAGTATTTTTCTACACGGTACAAAGACTCCGAAATCTGATTCATGGTTGAGGTGGATCTGGGAATTTTGGGGTCTCTGAAGACAAGAAGACAGAAACATATAACAACATCTGTAGATGTAGGTAGGAGTCCTAGGACAGATTGGGTTTCTGCCTCAGGCATTAATCGTTTTTGTTAACCGGTAAAGATACTGCAACTTTGCAAACACGTCGCTGTTTCATATATATCATCTTTGTTGTGATTAATACCGCCCGGTCAATGTAGTTGCCTGCCGATGTTGGAGAGTATATACTTGTTGAATCTTTGATACAGAAGAGGAAATGATGCCTGAACCTGACTGACTGGTACTGGCAAAACAAGTCCAGGAGACCAAAGACCAAGAATAAATGTGGATGAGTCCTGATCCGATCTGATGTAAGCGAGATGGGTTTATTGTGGGATATGGACACTATGTTTTTTTCTTTCTCGACAATGGAAATCAGATACAGACTCTAATACACTACAATCGAAACTGGTTTATTATATTGAAAAAATGTAATATAATTAAAGAAATGAAAAGGAAAAGGCAGAGAGGGAGTCGAGTAAGAAACGGCAGCTGTTTTGGTTGTACAGTATCCCGTTTGGGCTTTTTGGCCTTTGTTTCCCCATCTCGTCCTCCCGTCCCGATTGCATTGCTGCTGCCTGCTGCCGAGCACATTACTAGGGTAGGAGCAGATTAGCATTAACAAGTTGTAAGGAAAAGGAAAGGAAAGGAGACATCAATCTCTCTCTCTCTCTCTCTCTCTCGCCTTCGCTTCGATCTCCATCTCCATCTCCATCTCCATCTCTTCTCCTCCCAAACCCTAGACACGCCGCGCCGACTCCCCCAAACCCTACACCCCAATCCGATCCCATCGCCGCGATGGGGCGCAAGAAGAACGTCGCCATCGACGACGACGAGTACTCCTTCCCGCGGGACGACGCCGCCGCCACCGACCCATCCGCGCCGCCGCCCCCCGCCGCCGACAAGGACAAGCCCAAGAAGGGCGGCAAGAAGGGCAAGAAGGGCGCCAAGGCCGCCGTCCCCGACGACGACGACTACGAGCCCCCCGCGCCGCCGCCGCCCGCCGATGACGAGTTCGAGCCGATCAACCTCGTCTTCACCGGTAAGAAGAAGAAGAAGAAGGGCGGCGGCGGCGGGGTGAGCTCGTTCAGCGCCTTCGACGCCCTCGCCGCCGACGAGGACGAGGGCGAGGCCGAGGCCGATGAGGAGGAGGCCGCTGCCGCCGAGGACGAAGACGACGACCTCGATTTCGACTTCAGCAAGGCCAAGAAGAAGAAAAAGAAGAAGGATAAGGGAGTTCGCTCCGCCCCTGCAGAAGACGACGATTTCGACCTAGATAAGCCTGCTGATGAGGAAGACGACGAGGAGGAGACCATGGCTGCTGCTGCTGCCGCTCCAAAGAAGTCGCAGAAGAAGAAGAAAAAGAAGGGCGGGTTTAATATGGACGATGAGGACATGGACAAGCTCCTGGCCGAGATCGAGGAGGATCCATCTCCTCCCACCGAGGAGGCTGAGCCTGTTGCTGCCCCTGCTGGGGATGATGCCTTAGGGAAGAAGTCCAAGAAGAAGAAAAAGAAGGGAGGCTTTACCTTGGACGATGAGGACGTTGACAAGATCATTGCAGAGTTTGAGGACCAGACACCTCCTGTTGAGGAGCCTGAGCCTGTGAAAGATGAGAGTAATGTGGCCGCTGCAACCACTGTTGATGATGCGGAAGGCAAGGAATCCAAGAAGAAAAAGAAGAAGAGCGGAAGGACGGCACAGGAAGAGGAGGATTTGGATAAGCTTCTCGCCGAGCTTAATGAGGCCCCAAAGCCAGCAGAGAAGGAGGAGGTGCCGCCCCAGGCGCCACCTGCTGCAGCAGTGAAGGAAGACACGGAAACTGCAGAGGATGGTAATGCGGAGCAGAAGGGTGGAGAAGGAGAGGTAGAATCTGCCGCAGCCAAGAAAAAGAAGAAGAAGAAAGAAAAGGAGAAGGAGAAGAAAGCAGCAGCTAAGGAGGCAGATGCTAAGAAAGAAGAAGAAAAGGCTGTTGAAGCCCCCAAAGGGAAGGTTGACATGAAGAAGCTCCCGAAGCACGTGCGGGAGATGCAGGAGGCACTTGCCAGGAGGCAGGAGGCTGAGGAACGGAAGAAGCGTGAGGAGGAAGAGCGATTGAGGAAAGAGGAGGAAGAGCGGTTGAGGAAAGAGGAAGAGGAGAGGAAAGCTGAGGAAGCAAAGAGGAGGAAGAAGGAGAGAGAAAAGGAGAAGTTGCTGAAGAAGAAGCAGGAGGGTAAGCTCTTGACTGGGAAGCAGAAGGAGGAAGCAAAGAGGTTAGAAGCAATGAGGAGACAATTCCTTGAGCAGAGTGAACTGCAAGTAGCTGATGGTGCTGTCCCTGAGACAAAGAAGAGGCCTATATACGATTCCAAGAAGAAAAAAGGTCAACAGAAGACTGTGGAGACTGCAAAGGTAGTTGAAGAACAACCTCAACCACAAGAAGTCAATGAAGCTAATAACGACGAGGAAGAATATGTATTGGTGGATCAGGAATCTCAGTCGCAGGTGGAGGAATCTGAGGAGAAAACTGAACCTGATCAGGATGTCGAAGAGATGAAACCAGAAGAGGAGGAGGAAGACGAAGATGAATGGGATGCAAAGAGCTGGGATGATATTGATGTCAATTTGCCTAAGACGAGTGCCTTTGAGGAGGAGGAAGCAAAGCCTGTTGTGAAGAAGGCTGTTGAACCTGCCCAGAAGCAGGAAAATTCTAAAACACAATCTACAGCAGCTACTGTAAAAAAGGTTGGCCCTCAGGTTGCAGACTCCAATAAAGGTGAAATGGAAGATGGGGAATCCGGTAATGGAAACGTTAGGAGGAATAGAGGTGCTTCAAAGAAAGGAGCTGTTAAAGAGGATGAGACTAAGAATGGCAGTGACCTCCGTTCACCGATTTGTTGCATCCTTGGTCATGTTGATACTGGAAAGACAAAGTTGCTAGACTGTATTAGACGAACCAATGTACAAGAAGGAGAAGCTGGGGGTATTACCCAACAGATTGGAGCTACTTACTTCCCAACTGAAAATATTAGAGAGAGAACAAGAGAGCTGAAAGCTGATGCCACCCTTAAGGTTCCAGGATTGCTTGTTATTGACACTCCTGGTCACGAGTCGTTCAGTAATCTGCGTTCTAGAGGTTCAAGTTTGTGTGACATTGCTATTTTGGTTGTTGACATTATGCACGGGCTTGAACCTCAAACAATCGAGTCCCTTAATCTCTTGAGGAGTCGAGATGCAGTATTTATCGTTGCCTTAAATAAGGTATATGCTTTTGAGATTTTTTTTTCCTTGACCTTGTTTTTCTGTAGTATTATTGTTTATTCATGTGCCAATTGTTTCTTTTTCACAATATCTATGAAGGTTGATCGTCTGTATGGTTGGAAAAAATGTCCAAATGCTCCTATTGGGAAGGCTTTAAGGCAGCAAAACGAAGATGTTAAGAGGGAGTTCAATATGCGGCTTACTGATGTGCGTGATATTACATCTTGTTTTTTCTTAGATTTGGCTTTTTAACAGCTGTATTTGTAAGATCACATTAATGTGCTTTGTCCAACAGATTGTGACACAATTCAAGATGCAAGGTGTGAATACTGCTTTGTACTACAAGAACAAGGAGATGGAAGATACGTTTAACATAGTGCCTACCAGTGCAATTAGGTATGATCTACCGTTGATTTTTTTTTATTTCTTCATTCTGTTTGATATTATTGGCATACCTTTCACTCAACGCAAAATTCACATATCTTGAAACAGTGGCGAAGGAATTCCTGATCTGCTTCTTCTGTTGGTGCAATGGGCACAAAAGACAATGGAAGAAAGACTTACTTTTGTTGATGAAGTTCAGGTACAGTGCATAAATTTACCTGTCATCATAAAAGCATGCATTCTTATTTTGTTTCTGTTTCAGTGTACTGTGCTGGAAGTCAAGGTTGTTGAAGGTCATGGTACTACAGTTGATGTTGTGTTGGTCAACGGTATACTCCATGAAGGAGATCAAATAGTTGTGTGTGGCATGCAGGTATGAGATGTTTTTCTTTATAAATGCAGTTGTTGTGATAACAACAGCTTATGCTTATTGAAGTTGCCTCATGTTCTTGTTCTCTCTTTTTTGTCTAGGGACCTATCATTACAACAGTTAGAGCTTTGTTGACACCACACCCAATGAGGGAGCTTCGAGTTAAGGTGCGTGGCCCATATAGTGCAAGTTTGTTTTAATTGTGAAGTTCAGGTGCCAACCTAATTATCATGTAATTATAATTATTATTTCCTATCAACTCACAGCTGTTATTGAAATAACTTTTTTTACTGAGAGGGTTAAACATCAATTGTGCATGCCAAAGTTTTTTTTTCTTTTGTTCCAGGATAGCTTTGAGTCATCTTTGTCACTTCAATTGCTCACTAATTTCTTTGGCCATCTTGAATTGTTTTACCTGGTCTCAGTGCCATATGTTTATTTTCATTGGTTTGAACCGTTCTGCCAAATAAGTTTGACACCATTCATTTGTTGGTCCTATTTCACATCATTATTCGTAATCCTGCAAATCCTGACACTTTCCACCTGCCATTCTCAACAATGAGAGGACTTTGGACCATTGATTCGTTTACATCATTTTAGTGGCATTACTTTTCACTGCCATTAGCTTTCCTCTTGTATGTTCAAGTTGGAATAATCGAATCATTGATCTTCCAGGGTACATACCAACATCACAAGAAGATCAGAGCTGCACAGGGTGTTAAGATATCAGCACAGGTGTGTCCATTTTCTTTCCCTTTTTTTGTGTGTGTATATTGCAGAGTTTTGTGGCACCAATTTAATGGTCTCTTTCTTTCAGGGTCTTGAACATGCAATTGCAGGGACCGCTCTTTACGTACTAAAGCCTGATGATGATCTGGACAGACTAAAAGATGCTGTGATGGAGGAGATGACTAGGGTTAGAAATCGGATTGATAAGAGTGGTGAAGGTGTATATGTACAGGCATCTACACTTGGGTCATTGGAGGCTCTCACTGAGTTCTTGAAGAGCCCTGCTGTGAATATTCCCTTCTGTGATTTCAGTATAGGGCCAGTCCACAAGAAGGATGTTATGAAGGCCAGTGTTATGCTTGAGAGGAAGAAAGAATATGCTACTATCTTGGCGTTTGATGTCAAAGTGATGCCTGATGCCCGTGATCTTGCAGAAGAGTCTGGTGTGAAGATCTTTGTAGCAGATATAATATACCACCTTTTTGACCAATTTACAGCATACATTAAGAACCTGAGGGAAGAAAAGAAGAAAGAAAGCGCTGAAGAAGCAGTTTTCCCCTGTGTTCTCAAGATTATGCCAAACTGTGTTTTTAACAAAAAGGATCCAATTGTTTTAGGTGTTGATGTCCTTGAAGGAATAGCCAAGGTATATTTTGATTTATCAGTCCTTTTGTGTGGTTCTAACCCCTATGCACCAATATTACTCCCTCCTTCCCAAATTGTTTGGTGCTGTTTAGTTACAAAATAGGATGAAAGGAGTTTTTATTTCAGTAGCTGAAGTAGCAAGTAGCATATGAAGGTTTAAATTACTCAATGCTTGATGTTCTGTTACTCACCAAGTCATGTAGTAATAGTTATTATTATTATTTTCCTGAAAAGGATATTCACTAACTCAATGCCTTTATAATCTAGGTGGGAACACCTCTCTGCATACCCACTAAAGAATATATTGATATTGGGAAGATTGCATCTATTGAAATTAATCATAAGCAAGTTGATGTGGCCACAAAAGGGCAGAAGGTGGCTATAAAGGTTGGTATTTGTGATCATCTGTACCTGTCTCTTAATCTGGTTAATTTATCAAATGTTGTGTAATATATGTTTGCTGGGATGTGAACAGATTATTGGCAGCAATCCTGATGAGCAGCAGAAGAGTTTTGGCAGGCATTTTGAGATGGAAGATGAGCTTGTTAGCCGCATCACAAGGCGATCTATTGATCTTCTTAAAGAAAACTACAGGGCAAGTCAACGTCTATTGTTTATGTTTCTGTGCATTTCGATCTACGTTCCGTTTGTGTCTATTTGTACCAAACTACCTGTTAACGACGGTCTTTAAAAAAATTCTTATTGCAGGACGATTTGTCCATGGATGACTGGAAACTTGTTGTTAAGTTGAAAAGCATCTTGAAAATACCATGAAATCTCAAAGCCTGCGGAAGTCCCTGAAGCCTGGCCACCAATCATGGCAGAAATGAGAATGGTGTCATCGGGGTTACTGGGTAGCATCCATAAAATTTTCACATTACTCAGACTTAGAACTGCCGGGTTGAGAAGTTCTGTTCGACACACCTATGCTCAAGCTGCCCAGGGAGTTTTTCAATTTTGATACGGTTTTGCCTTTTTGTAATTTGCTCGAAATGCGGTTGATCGACATTTCATTTTACAAATATAATCATGAAACTACCTGATTTTGAGGGGTTCCTTGGAAGAGGCATGCGAGGTTGTTGCATTCAGTTTTTACAGTAATATTTGTTTGTATATCTTGTTTCTTAACACCGAACTGTTTTCATATCCCATTGCCTGGTATGATATGTTGAGTGTTTGTATTTGTGAAGGACAGTCGGTAGGCCTGATAGAATAGCTGCCAGGCTGAAAGTCTATTAGTTCGTCCCTAGACAGAAGAATGAATACGGGATTCGCTCAGCCCAGTAAGGTACACTATAACCTAGTAGCCATGAACAACTTCGGCCCTAGGAGCCAAATAAGACGAACAACTTCGGCCCAAGCAGCCATGAACGATTTTTCCAACTGAATAAGTCGGCCATGAACTATATTGGCTAGCAGAATTTAAAGTGGACTAACACACAGGACACGACCACTACCCGAGGTTAATGAACTAGCATACAAGGCTTAGAAAATCCATGAACAACAAACGACTACTGGAAGACAGCAGAGGCCTATATGAACCAACATACACGTTGTGACAAAGATCCATGAACACACGGCAGTTAGCAACCTAGAAGAGGCACATGAGCTTAATACACAAGGTTAGTAGAATAAATACGGCCTAGTAGAACCCATGAACTCACAGACGGCAGCTACCGGGGATCCATAAGCTAAACATATGGCTAGCAGTGAGGCTCGTGAATTAACACATATGATCACTATTTCAATAAACTAGCGTACACGACACATATAGTAGATGCTCATAATCTAAACATAAAAGGCCCGTTAGAGGCGCACGAGGCTCATGAAATAACACACACAAATTTTTGCTGAACACCACCTCTCACGGAATAATAAAATTTTGTATCCTAATATAAACAGTAAAGAATTACGTGTTGAACGAATGAACGATCTTATGGCTAATACACATTAAATTTTGGGTAGGAGAAAAAAATACTTGTGGTTTTGGCTCTAGGTTGGTACTCACGAATTTTGACAGAAGGTTATAACTCACAAAATTGTGGAATGGATACTAGAAATCACAAAACGTTGGTTCTCAGTGTTAACAGTCAAAAATTACGTGTTGGACGGTCCTATGACTAATACTTAAGAAATTTTGGTCCGGGAAATTTTTGTGTGAGTGTGTGTGTGTTTAGCTAAATGTTAAAGCTCTTGAATTTTCATCGAACGCTATAACTTGCAAATTATGGAACGAAGGCTAAAATAAAAATAGGTCCAGGTCTGAGCAATCAAAAATTATATGTCGAATGGTCTCATGGAAAATACTCATGAAATTTTCATAGCAAGCAGATCTACATATGGTTTTGGATCTAAGTTAGTACTCACGGATTTCAGCCAAATGAAAAGTAGTTACAAAAATTTGGTCCAAGTGTCAACTGTCACAGATTGTGTGATGGACAATATCACGACTAATAATCATGAAATTTTGGTTGGAGAAATTCTTTTATGGGTTTTGGGCGAAAGGTCAATACTTCTAATTTTTTTTTGTCAAAGGCTATAACTAACGAAATTATAAAATCACAAAAATTTGGGTCTTAGAGCCAACAATCACAAATTTTCATGTTGAACTGTCCCGTGGTTAATACACATGAAATATCAAGCCTGAGAAAATTTTTCGGGCGTTTTTGGCTTATAGGTTAACACACGAATTTTCATAGTTCTAACGTAAATGTGAAACGAAATCTAGAAATTATAAAATTTCTAATCCTGGTGTGAACAGTCACTGACTGCATGTCGAACGATCACACAGGTAATACTCGTGAACAATTTTCGTGAAGTTTTAGCTCAAGGTTAATACTCTATTAACTCACAAAATTATGGTGGTGTCAATAATCACAGATCGTATGCCAACAGTTTCGAAACTAATGCTCATCAAAATTTGAATCAGAGAAAAATTTTCTTTTGTTTTGAACTAAAGGTTAATACTCACGAATTTTCGTCAAAGGCACGTGCCACGGCCAGAGGCTAATGAACTGGTAGGCGCGCGGTAGCATACAAGACCTGTAGTAGAAGATATCCATGGAGTAACATACACGGCCACTCATAGAGGCCTAGTATCAACTAACACACATACGATAGCTAGCATCCCATAAAGTGAAGTCTCATGAATCAACTACTACTAGTACCACACATGGCCACTAGCGGAGGCCCAGAGATTGACATGCGCATTGTAGAAGATCCATGAACACACACACACGGCCTAGCAGTAGCAGAAGGCCATAAAGTAACGTCTTTGAACTAACTAAATAATGCACCATGGCTTTCGTTCAGCCTAATCAAGGTGTATATTGACGTATCCTGGCGTCCAGATGAGACCCACGATGAATTCCATTCGGCCGATTTTATAGCCCACTTATCAGGTCTGAGGTAAGTAAGCTACATCAATTATCCGTTTTGCTTTTGTAAGCGCTTGAAGAATAGTTAGCTCATACAAGTATTTCCACCAAAAAGAGTAGATAAAATAACAAATATACTCATCAATTAGAGAAACAGCTGACCATGCTTCTCCTAAGCAATACAGAGATAGCTAATCCAATTAAAAAAAACTGGGAAAAAACTCACTGCCAATACAACAGTACGAGTACCCTAGCATAAGAATTAAATAACCAGCGTAGCCAAAACCAGCTGAAACGGGTCATGAAATGCTACAATCAATTGATGTGAGGTCTGACAAAAAAGAAAGGCAACTTTCCCACCATTACGTGGTAAGGGTCCGAGGAAAATCGAGGACAAGGCTTCTGGAGATAAGACGAGACAGCCGATAGATGCAAGTGCTCGTTTGCACAGCAGTAACCAACTGCAGGCAGCGAAAGCTTTGATTGTTGGACATATCGTTGCTTCTGATTTCTCCGCTTTTGCCAAGCATGTGAGGTCATGCAATTCGGCATTTCAACCTTGTCGAAGGATCTGCCGAGCAATAACTGCTTTGCTCTGCTACAATCCAATACCATATAACCCTACTTCACTCCGATTTTGTGGGCTCATCAGTTCTCTGTCCATCCTCACCCTTCACATGCGCATCTTCCTTGACATGCAACTCCGTACCTGAATCAATGGCCGCTCCTGTTGAGTCAGCAGATGCATTATGGATATCCCCCAAGTCAGGCGAAGCTTCAGCTGAAGCATTGTTGGGCACAGATGAGCTGACAGGTTTATCCTCTGCTCTCTCTGTATCCATCTCTCCACATGATCCTTCCGCTGCATCTTCTGCATGTATATCTGAGCGGCTATCTCGAACATCCACAGGTTGCTCAGATTCTTCAGCTTCTTTGGACGCATCTACTCCCTCTTCAGTGCACAATAGTTTCTCGTCTTCTGTGTTAGAATCTGCTTGTTTACTTACATCTGCTAAGTCCCCAGTTTCCTCGATTGGGCCATTTTCAATAGATACACCTTCCAATTGAGGCTCGATGCTAGTGTCCTCACCAATTAGCACCTCATCAGTTTCCTCCGTGTTTAGGGAAGTTTCTTCAGAATTGGGAGATGCAGAAGGGACAGAGGCAGCTAAACGGTCATTAATCCCTCTATCACCATCAAATGTAAACCAATTTGAATTCGTAAAGAGGGAGCTGCTGCAGAACACACAATATATAAGAAAGTTCATTAATAGCAATGACAAGACAGCAAAAAGATAACAAAATTACCTGTCCTGATCATCACCCAAACGCAGCGAAGATATTACTACTTCAGCTGATTCATCATCAAAGTAGACATCCTGAAAGGGAAGAGCGTGTCAATTCAGACTGCAGAAAATCCAATTCTAATGGCTGGACATCAGGACACGATGCACTTGTTAGATGAATAATCTATTTGACAGTATGGAAGTATTGAACATGCAGATCAAATGGCAAACAGCCAACAAATGCAACATAAACAGCATTTTTTACATACCTCGTCATCTCGTTCAACAACTTGTGCCTGCAATAAGCAAACATTGCTATATTACTCACGTGTTTCATAATGCTAGAGAGGGCTATCAATATCAGTGAAGGTAATGTAAGCGTCAGAGCTCAGACTGCTGCAAGTTCAGACAATCACCTCTTCCATGTCATCATTGCTGTACATTCCATACCGGAATGCCTGGCTCAGGTTGTTAGCAAGTGCTGCCACATCATAGTCCCTGTCTCGGAAGTCATCATCATCGCTATCCCTACCACGATCATGTAGAGAAGTCGGACGACTGCAACATAAAACATTGATCACCAAAAGTCAGATAAGAGAAGGGTATATATATAATCATAAAAGCATCACATTACAGGGTGATAACCTACCCACAGGCCCAGTGATAAACATTCTCAACCTCATTACGTTTGACAAGGGCAGTTGTCTGCCATTCAACCCACTCGCTGCTCTCCTGTAACGACATTTTCCATCAGGTTAGCTAATTAAACAAAATTTAGATGATATTTACAAAAGTGCATCATGCAACTAATTCGATATGCTATCGAAAGAAAGAAACTTGTAAGTACCTGCAAATGCGACTGAATTGTGGTGTTGCTATTTCCCAACTGAATGAGCTTATTAGCTATTCGAGTTATGTGCCCAATATTCCCAATTTTTGGAGGAACTTTTCCTTCTGATGGTAATGTTGGCTGCAAATATAGAAGATCAGAATACTTAATATACATGACACTAAGCTATATGGTATTGCAACGAGGGAAAAAGAAGGACAAGAAGCCAGGAATAAATTACTGTGTTAGATTCTGTTGACAGTGAGGAACTTCTTTCCGCAGCAAGAATTTTCCCAACAAGATTGCATTCATTAAGGACATGGTCAATCAGCTGGGATCTATTAACCTCCAGACAAGAAATGATAATATTCTCGACATGATGGTGCAGAAAGTTATTGTAAGGGTACCTGCAATGCGAACCAATATGTGATGACTTTCTTGAAATATTAAGGATGATAGGTACCATATAATAACCCACTTACTGGAAGAACAAATCAATGGAATGCTTTATTGCAGATTGATTGATTAGTTCCTTTTCCGCAGTTTCACTACCAATTGTCAGCAAAACAGAGATAAACTCCACAATCTGGGATAGACAAAAATACCACACATTAAAACCAAAAAAGAACAGGAAAGGACTGTGAAGGAACATGTCAAAAAAACAGAAATGATCCATTGGACATTGCAAAAGCATGGAATAACTGGAGAGAGTTATCCAAGGGACACTCTTAGACCCTAAAGACTCATTGCATGCTAATTACTCCACCACAAATTCTGAGGCAAGATTAATAGAAAATCCGCAAGCAAGATTTGTGTTTACATCAAATAACTAAAATAGCGTAAAGGTCCAGGGCATTCAACGAAGAAGAATTGCCTTAAGCAAAAATAAAGACAAACTATCAATTACGAAAACTCACTCATCAAGCCATACCTTCAAACGGTGTTTTCCAAGAGGGGGCTGCAAACATCCATATGTCGTAGGCAAAACATTTTCAGCAGAAGAAATGTCCAATAAATTCAACAAAGCACCTAAGAAATGATCAGACAGATCAGTAAGTCAACTCTAATAAAAACACATAATATACCACAAGACAGATGATGTAGTCTACACTGTATAGAACTAAGATCCTAAGAAATGAACCATTTAAAATGATAAGTAGTAATAATACTATATAAAAAATAGAACACTCACCTAGGCTCTCCAGCATACCATCAACTGTCTCCGGACTAGCAGTAACCAATGTTCCATGGCTTAAGTTACTTCTAAATGCTTGGTATGAGGCTGACGCTAGTCTTTTTGGGTCCAACAAAGATATACACACTGATAACGAATGAACCAGGACAGATTTGGGACGTGACTCTTCAAGAGCATGACGAAACAACCTCCCAACAAAACTGTAATTGCATGCAACAAACATAATTTAAAAATGCATGATAATTGACAGAAAGGAATTTGCTATTTTGTCATTTATACTTTCTTGATCAAACATTAAGTAAAACCAAAAACACAAACCTTGGGCTGCATATTTTTGCAGCAAGGGCAGGAGGGGCACATCGAGTCACCGCAGAAAGAATTTCTGCAGCATTGGCATGCACTTCAGGGGAATCCTGCTTGGTCATAATAGTGTGATTGATATATAAGCACTTGTTAGTCAAAATATTCAAATATATTCATCAGCTATTTCAGGATGCACCATACAGAGAACTAGTATTAAAAAGAGTGACATTTTATAGTACTTTGTGTGTCAGTATGTGCTAAAGCTTCGAAACTTACAGATGAGCTAAATTTATCGACAATCATTTCCAGTACATCTGTATTTTCTAACCACTGCAATGTGTCAGCATAATTTGAGTATATGGTTTCGTCAGCACCTATCAGTCGAATCAGAACCTGTTTTACCAGCAGTATCATGGCATCAATCAAATGAAATCAACTCACAAAAAATAAGCATGGAACGAATTTATTAACAGCTGACCTCCATTATTGACGTGATGCCAATGAGATCAACAAGTTGGACAACAATATCTGGGTGCTCCTGCATGAAGAAAGGGGGACAAATATGAGCACCAATAGATTGGAAAAATACACACGCACCTGTAAACTTATATCTTATCATGATGTCACATGTAAAGAAAAACATTTGATTGCCAAAAATAGCTTAAAGAATAAATACAACAGAATGTACCCAAGGAACATATCACATAACACATATAATGAGTGGAATGCAGATTGCTAATATGAACAAAACTCAAGAACCAATAGTTCTACAACATTTCTAGATCCAATCAGCAGGCACATACTTTAGACTTCAGGAGGCACAAATAATTACACCAAGCCACAATTACCCATACAGAAAATAGCTTATGACCTCTATCAGGCTTCAGCATAGAGTCTTACAAATCCAATCTAAATTGTTTCAGGTTGTCAAATGCTCAAACAATACATGTGAGTAAGTAACCTTATAACTAAAAATGAACGATACCTGGACATAGTTCATCAAAGAAGAAGTCTTTCTCAGCATCAAACATATTACCACCTACAATAAGATATCACATTGAGGTCACATGCCATGTATGCAACAGATGAACAGCATAAAGCATAGTGTCCAAAAAAATGATAATTGCAGATAATGTTCAAAGTCAAAGAAATGATTGAGAGACAACCAACAAAGGGGGAAAATAGCACCTTACTGAAATAACCAGCTAACAGCGTGCTATGGGGATGGCCAGGTTTTACAAATGAGAAGAGCAAATCCATTAACTGCATCAAATAGAAGGAATGGAGGAGATGGTTAGCTAGAATGAAGTTTATCAGCCTGGGAAGTAAAATGCTCCAGAGCAATATGTTAATAGGGGAACATATTTACCTCTTCATCCTCCACCAAGGTCCTTAAGATGATGTCAATTTCACAGGTAAATATCTCACAAGCAATAAATGGAAACCTGCATTCAGTTATATAATTGATTATGCACGGTTCATTGACAAGCTATATTACACAACTTGGTGGTAGCAACAAAAGGTTAGCATACTTAAAAGAACGTTTCTTTTCAGAATCTTCTGGAACTTCTTCCACGATGTAGCGAAGCAATTGCTCCACTTGAGCCTTATCTCGCAAGCTAGGGACAACATTAAAGAATAATAAGAACAAATAATATACACAAGTGAAAGAAATAAACATGCAGTTAAATCTTCAATCATATGCAGCCACATAACAACATATTCATACAGTCCTGTTATGCTTACAGGGCAGATGTAAATGATCATAACTAAGAACCATCTGTGTTAATAGCTTACACAAATGGGAAAAGAGCGTCAGCTTAGTATTTTCTCTCTGAATGAATGAAATTGTCAAATGCATGCATGGCTTAATATGCAAGGGTTCCTTAGGCATACCAAAAACTTCCATAGCTTCAGCAAAGAAAATAAGCAATTAAGTAAACAAAGGGTGAAGAAGAAAATTACAAATTTATGAGACGAGTATTCAGCGCTTTGCACTCCTGAATAATTTCATCCTCATCAAGAAGTTCTTCTAGTGTGAAGTTCTCCTTGTCTAGAATTGTATCCACCTGAAAGTATTTTTTACAAAGTTAGGAAGCTAAGGCAGAGATAATCCCAATTTATACTACTCCCTCTGTTCCCAAATATAAGCATTTCTAGGTTATTACTTATTAGGATAGATTAAGGTTTGAGAAGAAAAGACAATAGTGCCCTTGTTAAATTAGGAGTGGTTGGCGGTAAGATTGAGGCCTGAGGGAATTTGAATGAAGTGATTGGTAGGACAAGTTAGAGATGCTTATATTGTGTACAAAATTTGAATCCTGGAAATGCTTATATTTGGGAGCGAAGGGAGTAAAAATTTACAGTCATGACTTAATATGATAAAAATAACAATTCAGCAGTCAACAGATTCCAGCGATCAAGCTCATTCAAAACACAACATTTATTGTTAAACGAGCACCGCGGAACTGAAATACTGGTTTGGATAATAATAGAAAGAAGAGTGTTCTAAGGGAAAGGTCTATTTGCACAAAACATAACACCGTAAAAGAAAAGTTAAGACAGCATAATGAGCCAGTAGCGGTAATAAAAACTTTCCAAAGACAGACGAGGACACCCACGGAAGGACTAAACAAGAAAGAATAATGAGTTCCTGTGATACTTCAGTGATGTGGTAACTAACTCCCAAATGTATAATAAAGACAGTAAACAGGAGGGTATGCATGATGCACTACAAGTAACTGAAAAACCAATCGTGCCTAATTTATTTATAATCAATGGAGCTTTATAAGGCGTTTTTGTTCCAAAAAAAGCGAGCGAGGGCATTATTTCCGGGCCGAACACAAAAAAGGAAAGATAATCTTTGTAGCGTATGCGTTCGATTAGTTGCTTGTTTGCTGGTAATAAGGCTAGTTAGCTATATTAAATCTTGAGTTAAATAAATACTTGGTTGGATTTAAAAAATAGTGGAACTAAGTGCCATCTGTTGTTACAATGGATGCCAAGTCGCAGCTGCTAGAAGAATATGTAAATACTAGACCCAGATTTGGTTGCGGGATGTGCCCTAGGAACACGGAGGCAACGGAGCCCAGGCAGAGGGAGGCACGCGCTCCCGCAGCTAATTCAATCAACGGAGAAAGGAAACCCTAGGGTAGGCGAGAGGGATTGGAAAGAAGAAAACAGTAGGTAGCAATCTATCTAGGTTATCTAGAGCAAGGGAGCAATCCGGAAAGGATGCGAGCGAGAGGGGAGGAGAGGAGTGGCTCACCGGGGAGGCGGCGGAGAGACCGGTCATGCGCCAGAACATGGCGGCGAGGAGTGGGATCCGCAGTGGATCTAGGGTTGGGGAGGAGGAATCGGCGGCGGCGGAGGCGCGAGGTCAGGTCGGCGAGGAGGGGGATCGGGCCTTGCCTAGCCGCTGCCCTGCCTTTGCCCTTCCCCTTGTGCGTTAATTTGTCTTGTGACTGTACATGTGTGTGGGTGTGGCTTCGATTTGGTTTGGTTGCCTTGCCGGACGAGATAGGGAAAAGCAAAGCCCCGTCTTCTTCTCCTCTCCTTGTTTGATTTGTGTTGACAAAAAGGGTGTTGTTTATTGCTAGTATTTGAAACTCACTTCATGTGAAGTAGTAGTATATTTTACTCTTGGCAAACAAATCAAAGAACCACGATGCCTTCTGATGTTACGGACCCAAGTCAACTTCACCGTGCTTTGCATCATACCACCCTCCTGGCCTGGTTTGCCATTCCCTGCTGTACTTGAAACAGGCAACAGCGGGCACAGCAGCACAATCCGAGCCCCACCCAGAAAACGAATACAGCACAGATACAGGTTACTACTGCTATCTCGCAAAACGATACTGGAGCATCCATCCAGTTCCAATCCAACAAAATAGGAGCAAGCTACAACATGGGTCACCACCACTAACAGGACCAGCGGCATCAACATTCAAAAAATAAACAAGTTTAAACTAGAAGAATATACATATCATAAAAAAGTTCCAGCAAACTTCTACGGATTTCACCACCTTAGTGCAATCTCGTCAGCTCCTCCACCCTCTTGGATAGCTCCTCCACAGGAACCCCCATTCCCTTGGAGACTTCCTCCATCTTGCTTCTGCTTAGGTCCAGGAATGACTCGATCAGGTCACCATCCAGGAAATTACGGGCCTCCGATGTCTTCTTGTCATTGTGGAATGACCGCCATTGCTCATGGCTAAGATTTCCAACACCCTTTATGAACTTCACAAGAGTGGACTGGAGCTTCTCAAGAAATACATATTGGTCATGTGGAAGGGACGCGATGATGCCAATAACCCCATTAATAGTGCCAAAGATAACCGTCGGGATCTGGCCCATCTCTGAGTCAGGAAGGCGCATTACAAGCGAACCATGCCGGAGTCTATTCACAAACTCTCCAAGATGGTACTCTCCCACAACCTCGAGCCTGCCCCTCTCTTCATCTGTGGCTGCGTCACTGTTCTTGCGCACAGTGAAAATGTTGTAGTTATTCTCTGCTCCAATATAGATTTCATCATCAAGCATCTCAACTGCACTCATCCAGTTTGCATTGTAATCCCTTGCAAGCTCTTCTATCGCACTTTCCTCGTGCTGCACATATAGCAAAAAATAAAGGATTTTAGTAAAGTAGCCTGTTGAAGAGGCTGCTATGGAAAATATAAATTTAGCACCGTGCATCATCTGTTGTGCATTAACTAACAGTTGAACCCTACCTTATACACAAGTAAGGATATTGATTTCATCAAGTCTCCAACTACTATGAAATCGCCACGAGTCTGTGTGTACAAAGCCAATATGTGCCCATGATGCCCACACTCAGACTGCAGCTCATGTGAACCATCCTCCCGTAGCATCCACTTATATAGTTGAATCTTCTGATTAATAGCTGCCAACAATTTTCCATTGAATGCATTCAGCGAATAGACAGCTCCTTTAGTCTCTTTCTCTACGATTAATTGCAGTCTGCCATCTTCAACTGCAAATACAAGGATCCGGCCCTACACCATGAGGCATCGACACATAAGTATTATATGCAGGAGAAATCAATTATGTCACTATTACTGAGATAGAATCTACCAGGGGAAATAAATTGAACAAGTTTTGATAAGAATAAAACAGCATCAGGAAATCATCAAGCTCCCAGACAAATTACCTTTGTTGGTTCATTTTCCTCTGGTAAAACATATGCTGTTCCCACACAATAATAGACATTATTATCATCTGAGAATGAGCAGCTAATGATGGAGCAGCCGTGCTCATATGGATCAAGCTGATAAATTGACAGAAACTCAAAAGTTTGATGATCTAAAAGACGAACAAAATGCGTCTCGCTTTCCTCTATGCTAGTCTGGTTGTGCTTGAAGCTGCAAAATGCTAGTGTCCTGGACTGTTCCTGATGGCAAATACGACGTGCTTGTTCATTCAAAGGGATTGTACGGATATGAAGCTTCTGGATATCATCGATGGTTCCAATTGAGAGTTCACCTTCTTTAGCAATTGCAAGGCTGCAAGAGAAAGTTCAATTTACTGCTATGAAAATAGTGTCATTTCAAAATGAATGGTCTATATCGTAACTAATGATTAATGAAATGGAGATGATTACATAGCATGACTATCAGAATAAAGAAGCATCTTTACAGTTAAGTATAATATGCAAGAAATCAATCGGCAAAATATATAGTACTAAGTTATGAGTTTAAAATTGAAAAAAATTATCCAAAGAGATGCACAGCGATTTGATGCATATCAGAATGATGTGACAACATTTCAGAGAGGAAGAGACCTGTCAGGAATAGCAGCTGTATTAAAAGGACACATATGGTTAACTTCCTTCAAATTGACATTGCTATACAGCAACTTCTTGTTGCTGCTATAGATGACAGTTGGTCTATCTGATGAAGCAAACACGTGGGTTGTACCCTTTGATGAGAATGTACGAAGGCTTATCGGTTGGGTGCCAAGAGAAACCTTCTTTCTATCACTTAAATCACCTGAACTTGCATTCAACAGAAAACTGAACAGATGACCATCTCCAAGAGCACAGAGCAAATATGAAATCTGAAATGAAAAGCAAGTATATGTCAATAGAAGTAGCTATCTTTTTTCAAGAGAAGTGAGGTCAAGAGCATACCCCTTCCAAGGTACAAAGCAGAACAGACCGAGGAACAATTTCTCCGCCTAGAGTTTCCTTCCTTTTTAATTCAAGGTCCGGAAGTGAAAGTATTCTGACACTTATATCAGTCCACATCCCAACAGCAGCCAGAGAGCTATACTGCGGATTCTCCCCAATCGGGTTCAAATCAACACAGGAAATCTCATGTTCTAACTGTATATGTTTCACTTCAACCAACTTAGAATCCCTAATTTCTAGGTAAACAAGATGTCCACCACCTGTTGCCAACAGAACCTGCAAGACGCATAGTATGTTTCAAAAACTGTGATGAAAAGCTAAGAATTCAAATTCACCATGGTTGAGGATTATAAAACAGAATATATTGGCAGTTTTATAGATTTCTGCCTCCTAGTGCATACTTTTATAGCACACAAAAGATGATTAAGCCATTGGGTAGCATGTGCATAAATGCCGAAATGCATGGAAGATCTTTCAATGAGTTTCACTTTTTTTTTTCTTGGTTATGGCTTTTGTATCTAAACTTATAGGTGTTTTTTAACGAGATGAAACTTTGCAGGAGAACAAGGGGTCCCAGGAAACCTACCTGACTAGCATTAGCTGATGCAACATTCACTGAATATCCTTCTGGTGCATTCCACTGATCAACTAGCTCCCGAGAGGTACAACTGACCAGACGGACAGAGTTAGCAGTAACCTGTCATTGAAAGTAAAGTAAGTATTTTACTAAAACAGTTCATGGAATACAGTCATGGAATCACCTAATCGATGAATGGATAAAAGACAAAACATAAAAGTTACCAAGACAACCTTTTGCCTCTCAGATATCATTAACATCATTTCAAAATGATTTTCATTAGTTGCTTAGGACTCATGCATGCATTTCAAAATCGAGTTCATTCAAATTACATACCCTACAATTCATTAGTTACTTACAAGAAATGCAACAAAAATGTAGTTTAGTACAAAAGGCACCTGTACAAGCAGATCACTGATGGCATTTTGGCAAAACAAAGTCTGAGTCTGTGCATCAAAGCCTTCTATCTCAGTTTCTTCTAACTCATCCTCCATGTTCATAGCCAAGAATCTTGTCTCACTTATAAAGCTCACCACCAGGTACATGTCATACGGATCATTGAAGGAAGATTTCAATGACCATAAACCTTTGATTCCTTGGAGTTCTACTGAAGCCTAAATAGATAATAAGAGATGACATAGCTCAACTTTATGCAGGACAAAATTGGCCATATTGGATAGATCTTAATTAAATACCTGCTCGTTGATCCCTATACCATTCCGAACCACCCGAAGGGAACCATCTTTAAATGCCCCCGAGCAAGTGACAACTTGACCTTGCCCCTGCCTATCAAGGTCAACCACACAGAAATCCACAATGGGTCCAAGGTTCACATATCGCTCAAGAACTTCAACATATGAACCGCTTGTGTCAGCTTGGAGATTTAGTTTCACAAGCTGCCAAGAACAATATTTGTGTCAACATATAGAAGGAATTGAAATTTACTTTTTCAGCACAAAGAGCACCACGCCTTAAATTTATCATTTTTAGAGGGTGGTGATTGAAATAATTCAATAGAACTATTCTTTTATCTAGCTTGGATTATTAAAAAAAAAACAGTACATTGTGATTCAATGTAACTCACCTGTGAATCACCAAATCGAGAACCGACATAGACAACACCATTATCGAGATATGATATTGATGATGCAATTGAAGTTTCTCCCAAGTACTCGATTTTCAAACCAGTTACCCTAAAAAGTAACCAGACATTAAAGGCGAATATTTCTGAGTAGTGACGAGTCGATCAAGAGTTGAGGACCAAAATATAGCACAGCTGGTACCTTTCTCGTTCATGGGTAAGGACAAGTAAATGCAATATGCCCGTATTATCACCAAGTAAATAACGTGAACCGTCAGGGTCCACCCGTCCGTAAGCTCTTATTATTGACTGAGCAAGAACAAAAGATAAGAAAACAATTAGTCATGGAGTGTCATCGTACCTGCACGCACAATAGGCACCACAAATATGAGTACCATAATGAGAAAAAAAAAAACCTGTTTGATTGGTATAGCTCTAAATGTAGCGTTGGCATTGCAGTAAACTATTGTCTCCTCGCCAATAATTATGACACCACCAAGTGGAGCTGGTACAGGTATTAACAGACCAGCCCCATTGTCTAAATTGTTCTGCGACCAAGGACCCTCAACAAAGTCTTTGTCCTTCAATGCAACTTCATATGTCTTAACATGTCTTGCATCTTTGTTATCCTGATATATAGCAACCAAATTAATTCAGATCTTTCGGTCTCACAATGGTCAAATCACTCAACAGAAATCAAGGTATGAAAAGGAAAGGAAGAACAGTGGGCAGCCATTCATCATAGGTACTTTGGTTAGTGTTCCAAAATAAAATTAAATCATTCCATGAGGCTCCTTATTCATTGCTATTTCATTATAGCAATGCAAAACTTGTTAATACTAGTAATGCTTCATAGGAATAATGCCAGTGCCTTACAAAAACAACACCTACTGGAGCCATGGAGAGTAGGATTGGGACTATTTTTCTTACTTAAGAAAATAATTAAGTGATTCACCCACTATCCACCCACAAGTATTGAACTGAGTTGACATGTACAGATGTAAATCAAAGAAGATATCATTTATAAAGATATAAGAAAACCAGCAGATAATGTGAATAAATCAAAAGCATTTCAACCAATCTCAAGTCTCAATAAATAAATACAGTGGATTAGAGGTGTGTAAAAGCAGGTAATATTTGCACCATTGAGCACAATAGCAAATCCTAAGTTCAGCAAAATGCAGATGAATCAATAGAATCATGTATAAAGAAAGTAATAATAGAAATAGAGAAAATACACCATGAAAATTGATGCAGTTCAACACTATCCCACTGGATTCAGAGTTTTAGACTTCGATTGCAGTGTTAAAGAAAATACACCAAAGTTTAAGCAAACCTGGTAGAGGACAACTATGGTAGGTTTAACACAACCATACAGGAACTTGATGTCTAACACTTGAAGTTCTTCGAGTCTGACAAAAGAAAATGCAGGTAAGATCAAATTTTGGAGTATGCATCATCCTTAATGAAACATTAACCACCGAAGAGTAATGCAACATTAACAGAAGCCATAGACCCATAGCACAGAAATCTACATTCCGACTATGACACAATTTTCAGGCTACCATGACACCATGAGAAAGGTTAGGCTTTGTGTTGGACATCAAAGATGTAACCATTATAATAAAATAACACCAGTCATTTGGTTCTTTATTCTAAGTAGATCGGGCAACATAGATAACTAAGATAGCAAAGGAGAGCTCGCTTCATTTTATGTGCATTATAGTTGTCTGAAGAAACCTGGAGAAACAATAGGTCTCACCCAAAGACACAAACATACTCCAACAATTTAATTGGCACATGTTTTTCCGGACTACGTCACTACACAAATGTTACCAATTTTCCATCAGCCAATGTGTTCACTATACATTGATCCTACCTGATATTGAAAGCTTCCTTCAGCTGCCCTTTGATGTCAAATGGTATAACCTGGATAGCAAGGCAATAGTTTCTCTCAGCATATGTGTAAAAATAAAACTTGCTATCAAGGACAAATTACAAATTACAAAAGAACTGAAACAACACACGGAGCTTTACCTTAAATAATCCATCGTAAAGGTGAAGACCAATAAGTCTACAGTCAGGATCGATGATCCCAATCTACATTATAAGTAACAGGCCAAACATAAGAGGCAAAAAGAGAGCATTCATATATATAAAATATGTAGAGTCTACATAGAAGGGGCAATTTCGTATTGCAAGCAAAAGTTGGATGTTCAATTTGGAAATGCCACACACCTGTCCATTGTCCGTAGGGCGACCAATGCGATCAGAAACATCTCCCATCGCTCTACATATTACAAACAGATTGGACTTATGAATTATCATTTAACAAGACTAATAGTTCTAAAATTTATCAGAGAGTAGCAGTATTGTTTTCTTCTACAAACAAACTATGTGACCATGGTTATTAAGGCATTTTACTCTGAATCTCTTTCGAACTCTCAAAATTAGGTGACATCAGCTATCCCCCTCCCTCACTTCCCCCACCTACACTGCTCACCCTCCCCTCTTATCGGCGTAGAGGTTGTCAGTAGTAGTTACAGAGAACAGTGACTCATCAGTGGCAAGGATTACTTCTCTCCCCCTTATTCTGCTTTTATGCAGCAACAGCTGATGGCCATGGGGACTTCCCCATGCCACATGGAATCGCCTAAACAACAACTCGATAGCATTGTGTGGGATTAGTGACCCATAATTTTCCATTAGTGACTACCCAATGTTAATTTCTTTTTTCGACTTTGACTACCTAATGTTATTGGTATAAAAGGTTGCAACCAATCATTGCCTTGTAGCTAAAACCAATAGAGCAAGTGTACAAACCTAGTAAGAAGCTCTGATTTTTCTGCATCCCACTGCAGAACACAGAACTTGTATCTTTCAGTTGCAATAAAAAGGAAGTCCTGAGTCTCATTCTGAAAGGGGTAAGATAAACAGTATTAGTTGTGTAGAAACGAGTGCATGGCAACAACAACAGTACATCAAGTGAAGGAAGAGAATATTGGCTCACATGAGGGCGGAAGAGCTCTAGTGTTGCAATTCTTCCATAGATAGGTACATCAATCATAGGCTGTTAACAAAACAAATCGAGGTTATGATGTTACAGCAGCACATTATCATGTCCAAGTAGAATAGAACATCATGAGCCACCGACCTGAAGGCCTTGAGGAGTAAGCAAGTGGATCTCGATGCGGGTGCATTTCCTGTAAGATTTGTACATGTGTTAAGTTAGTAAAAAAAAATCTTCAGGCATGCAATAACCACAGAAAGCATGACCATCCAGTTGAACATATGGAAACAGATGAAAAAAAAATGAGCGCCTAGGGTTTTTTAGTCTAATATTATTCATACAACAGGAGTTTATTTAACAAAAGGAAAACAGAGGGGCAGTCTAATATTTCATCCCACACTGAAACCCTAGAGTTTGGGCACAGGTTGGGCAGCATTCTAGGGTGCCAAACCCTAGAGCAATCTGCCCCCGAGAAGTGGGAGTCGATTAAAACCCTAGATGTGAATGGCGGGCGTTGAATCCGAGGATGGCGAGCGGACGAGAGGGATATGAAGAGGAGGGAGGGAAGGGAGGAAGGAAAAGGGGTACGAACGCGACGATGAGGTTGAGCTGGTTGGGGCCGGTGAAGTTGCCGACGCAGGAGTGGGTGACGCTGGTCGGCTTGTGCGCCGTCACCACGTAGTTCCACACGCTCATCTCCGCCGCCGTCTCCGCCGCCGCTGGGAAGTGGAGCGTGGAGAGGGTTCTAGAAGATGTGAGGAGGAGGCTGGCTGGCACTTCGCCTCTCCAGGTGCAGAGCATTCAAGGGGGAGAGGAAGGAAGGAGATGGAGGAGAAAGGCCTTTTTGTCTCCGCCGCAGTAGGTATGGGCCGTAAAGGCCTTAAACTCCTTGTCACCAGACCAGACCGGCCCAACCAGCCCACCCAACCTAAGCATTATTGTCTCCGCTGCACGCCTGCACTTTGCTCCAAGAATTTCCAGGTCCTCAAACAGTCGAGGAGATTTTGACAATTACTCCTACTTAAATCCAGCTTCTAGTGCATTTTTATGCATGGATGATGTAACCACTGATACTGGTGATTATGGATATGTTTTAGTTCAACCAAACGATTTTAACTCCATTAAAGAAAAAGGGAGTAGGTAGAGCGATCTGAAAAATAAACTAAAAATATAAGTTGGGTCTAGGCGACTCCACAAATCCAGTTCTAAAGTTATAGTAGTATCAAGGAGTTAGAGCACAGCCAAACAGGGCCTATGTGTATGTTTTGCATGCTCTTAGAAGAGAGGATTTTAGCAGGCTAACTATTCACAGTCAATACCTCTTTAGCACAATCACACACTGTTATAGAATAGGAATATGGGAAATGTCGCTCTCATTTGGAGCTAAAACCTTCATAACGGTGCGAGTCACAATCGCCTGAATATTATTACCACTGCGAATCTGGGACCATATCACCACATCTATTTTGTTTTCCTCCTCACGTAGCAGCAATTCAGTCCCTCCAACCATTGGCATCCACTGTCAAGAGTCGGGCACTTTTAAGAGCAACAGGATAGCCGATAGGCTAGCTAGGCAATCAAAGGGAGGATATCCAGAGGTGATGACGCATATCTCTTTGCTCAAGAAACAAAGGCTATGTATGCACTATGCCTCTTACCTAGAAGAGGCAAAAAGAATTATCTTAGCTTCCCTGTTCACCAAACCAAAAACAAACCACACACTCCGAATTCGGTACATGATCACTTTCAAAAAACGCCTGCATACAGTTCTACAGGGAAACAAAAAAAATGATCATGACCCAAAAACAGACACTTGTTCACTGTATCACCCAATCCAATTTTCCACTATCAGAGGATAACTTATGAGAAGCAGAGTCATCTGAAAATCACAAGAGTTTGTTTCAACCCTGACAAAATAAGAAGCTAAACAAATGTAACGTCTGTGTCACTTAGAGCTTGCTAATCTCTGCTTAGTGGCCACATCCTCCCTTGTACCATCTGCCTGTCTTTGCGGTTACAGGTATCTACAGCAAGCTAGAGGACCATTCTTCAGGTTGCAGGTGTAGCCACGAAATGTTGATATTTGTCATTTCTAGACAGTAAACCTTTGTGGCATCTGTACACCTTTCATCTCAAACATACTATGATTTTCTTTGAGCCATGAGTACCGTGCATCTCGACCTGAAATCAGATGTCATTTCTTTCAGCTACCAGAATATAGGATGCACGGACAATTTCTTTGATCTGAAGCCGACGCCTATTTGCAAAAAACTATAGAAAAATGCACAAGGATGGATAATCAACTGACCGGATGAACTCATGTATGGGGACTCGTCGTAATACGAACAGTCCCTTCCATCAGCACGGTTGTATGGCGGTCCCATAACGTCAAGCACAGCACAAGGTGTTATTGCAGTAAAACAGTGCAAATTCCCTCCATTTTCAGGGTATAGAACTGTGGTCTCCGCTGAGGCATTGAATACTGCATCTGTATTGACCTTTGCTAAACGAGCTCCTGTAGTTAGGACAAGCAAATATATTAGCAAATGAAGTGTGAGCAGCAAATTTAACAGGGGCTGTTGTTAAAAAGAATAATAAAATCAATCTACCAACTAACCATCTGAGGCCTCGAGTGTATTACTACCACTATCTGGGGCACTTTTAGCCCAGTCATAGGACTTCAGATGCATGGATCCAAATAGTATCTTGCAAAAAACTGTCATCCCAGGATGATTGTGGAGAGGAATGACAGCTGACTTTGGTAAACAGAATATACCAAACTGCACAAACATACAAAGCATCAGTTAGAATAAAAGCATTTGTTAGCAGATAGTTCTGCGTTGTTTCATACTCCTGTTTTCTTTAGACTTTAAGAAATGATTGACATGCAAAAAATATATTACCGAAAACTTGGGGCAATCGTAGAAATGTAGATATGTCACCCGAGGAGGCCCTTTAGAATCGATATTCTTGAAACACGACATACTCGGTTCAATTCCAACATCTTTTGGTTTCAAATCATCTACGTCCAAAAGGAAGGAGATGAGATAGGTAATTTGCATATAGACAAGAGAACATGCAAAAATGCTCAAAAGTGCAAGGCTGAGTGGAAATAATTACTGAATTACTCAAATGAAGAAATGACCTACTCCATTTTTTTTCTTTGAAGTTGGTTAAATCAAATTTGAGCTAAACGGCATCATACAATCAAAATCAGAGGGAGTATTAGTTTAGTTCAATGTGAAGGAATAAATTGCAGAAAGACCAAATCCTTGGAAGATTTAGAAGAAGAACCACACTAATAAGTAGATTGTATAGTAATGTTTTTCATGCCTTTGCATAGTATCACATGAAAAAAAGGAGTTTGTACTACCAGATCTATTTATTTATTTTGAAACAATTGTACTACCAGATTGGCAGAACTGACAGAAGCTATAGGCTGAACACCAGGCCCACACAACAACAAAAACAATGCCTCCACCAAACTTGTTTAGGTGGTTTCACAGATAGGTACGAAATTAGCAGATAAATGTAAATTCCCAAGATCAAAATTCAGATTCCTAGTATTAGCAAGCTCTGTCTGGTTAAGCACTAAATACAGGCAGACACCGAGGACCCGGCGACTGACTATGCCGGCGGTTGGCCACAGTGGGCAAACACACATGCATAGCAAAAGATGGACCATACCCAAAAACGGACTTGTCACGAGAGGAAAGGAACATAATCGAGTAAAGTTCAGTTGTTGTGACCTGCAGGTGATACTCCTATCGTTGTCGATAGTACTACATCATAAGGCCTAAGCACGAGAAACATGTAACACGAAATGCTCTTTCGCAATTCAAACCGCAAAGAATCAATCTTTAAACCCGCTTTATCAGCAACTAGCCAACTAGTGGTGCGGCCTGAATCAATCATGGTCACGGGCTTATACACAGTCGAAACCCATGCATGCAAATGGAGTATATAGGCTAGCAAGTAGTAGGATACTAGCAAATAGACTACTGTAGCAACGTACTGAGTAGGGCAGCGAGGCGAAGGACGGCTTCAGGCGGCGGCACGAAGCCTGGCAAGGAATTGGCAAACACCTCCTTGCTAGTATCGAACAGGCTCTGCATCGCGGGCACCGGCGGTAGAGAGGGACACGGCGCGGCGACGGCGACGGCGGAAGCAGCCGCCTTTTTGTGACGGCGGCGGTTCCTCTTGGAAGACGGCCGGTCCTTATCGGCGGCGACGTGGTCGAGCCTCCCCTTGGGGTTGGGGTCCGCCACCTTCCCCCCTCCAATCTGCACGGGCATGACAGCGCAGGGCAGGAGGTTTCAATTCAGTCCGCCGGTGTAAAAATCGAATCTTGCGGCGGGCGACGAGAAGATCGATTTGGCGGCGGCGGGGATCGGGAGGGGAGGGGGATCGGGGTAGGTGTAAATTTGGGGAAGCAAGACGGGAGGGGAGCAATGGGTGGAAATATCAAGCACAAAGAGGAGGAGAAGGAGAAGGAGGAGGAGGAGGCATCGTCCATGAGAGGAGGAAGAGGAGAGGCAATCCGGGAGAAGGCAAAACCGGGGGCGCGGGGCAACGAAACGCGAGGGAGATCGAACGAAGACTAGTGCTGTGCTGTGTTGCATCAACCGCGGGAAGGAAAGGGTGGTTTTCCTGTGGGCCGGAATCCTCATACTGCTTCCGGTTTCCCTTCTCTCTCCTCGCTTTGTTTATTATTTTTCTTTTTTTTAATTGCCTCGTGTCGTCTCGTGCCGTTGGCATGGCCATCAGGCCATGGACTCCGTTGCTCACATCGTACCGTGTGTGTGTTTGTTTGCCAGGTCACGCTACCACGCCACGCAAGCCTCGTTAAACTACGTGGACGAGCGTGCCACCCTGGACATCTGCCCATCCTTCGCCGCCGCCCTTGTTCTTTTCTTTTCATTCGGTTGGTGAAGGAGTTTTTTTTTTCCTGAAGGATCTTTTTGACAACCGCATCCTTATCGTTCTATGCTTCATCCATCTTAAAATATTATTATCATGCAAAGATGAACAAAATAAATATTGTCTTAATTTTGGTTAAAGATAAACTACTATGACTAAACTTGTAGACGAAAGTACTCTTCGATAAGTCGTGTGTAGAGTATTTTTCGATAATAAAGTAAGCCATATCAAAAATAAAAAATATATTTTCAAAATTTTTAAATAAAACAAATGGTCAAATATTGTAAAGAAAAAAATCAACAAATAAAATACAGGACGGAGGGAGCAGCTTTTGTGTCAACATTACGAAACTTCACAATGTCTAGCAGAGGTCGTTTAGAAAAACCTTATGTGCCAACAACATGTAATTGAACATCATGCACTTAATTGAAAAAAAAAGTGTAAAGCAAAAGGCAGCGAGTGAGCGTTCAGTGGTTTGAGGAGGTAGCAATTCGTCTCGTTTGATTCCTGTGGGTAGTAAGTAGTAACGACGCTCATTCGTTCTGGCATTGATTTGTTAATCGAATTTATATATGCACATGAATCATGACCGATCGATCGAAAAGATAACCACGGAGGGAGTACCCACCTACCTCTGCAACGTCAAAAGATCGACCACCACCGTACCCTGCGCAGCATTTTGCATCGATCTACATTATATAATTATTAATTATGTGATGAGACATCAGTATTTAATTTATATATACATATAAAGAGAATAATTAATTAATATCGTGGCGCCATACGATCGACGGCCATGCATCTCCAAGCTCTCAGTCACCGGCAAAATATATTTATCAAGTTTGATCGGCCAGCTGCATCCTTCAACTCTGCCGATTAAGCTCCGCAAAGTTAATTGTTGTATCTTTTCTTGTCCTCTCTCTTAACGGCCATGGGTTAGGTTAGCTATCAAGCCGTCGACGTGCACGACCAACTTGCGCCCTTTGAAAATGGGAGTAGATCAATGTTCTTTTGCTAGCTGGTCCGTGACTCGAATTCTCCTGCTATAATCCAAGCTGATATATGGTATGTCTCAGAGTAGCCATTAGTGGATGCATCTATACACATATTTTCCTGTACGATATATCTTGCTACATATGCTGCCAAAGTGCCAAGTTTTTTTTTTCTAGATAATGGCTTAAAACCCGGCCTATGCCTCTACGTCCAAATTAAGCTGGATGTATATATGCTGCAGCGGCAAGTCTGAATGCATGCAATACTGGTTTTGGCAATCCATTATTTTTAATGTAAATATAATTTTTGTTAGTCAGGAATTATTCATCGGTATCTTAGAGTTGTATATATATATATATATACTTCTCACGCTAACACAATCAGCTATTCATCTTGTGTTTTTTTTAATAACTTTTTGTGAGGTTTTATTGTTGGGTAGCAAGGTTGTGTTTCCACGATGGTTGTGGAGTCGGTTTTGTTTATATTTTGTTGTATTTTCTATTCTTTGTTGGTGGCTACTTTATCTATACATAAGATCTTGACGAAGACCTTTGTAAATGCTAGTTTATCAAGTCATCGTTATCGATGATGAAATAAGCGTCAATGTTTTTGATATCTGTGCCAATTCATAATCCTGTTAGAAAATGGAGACAATTTGTCATAAGTGCTTTTCATATGCCGGAGTTGATCGGTCTTGTGGCCGAACTCCTCTTTGTGTATCATTGCAAATTTATTTTGTATTCATGTCTTTTAAATTTCTCGTAGTAACGAAGCACAAGAAGGAAAAAAGGCATGTATATTGAAGTAATAATAATAATAGAAATGAGGAGGTGTTTATTGCAAAAATGCGGAGTAAGCGGAAATTCCCCAAATCACTGCATTCTGCAATTGAACAAGGAGGGGGCTATCCATCCAAATCCCAGTGAACTGAACTGAAGTGAAGCCCACCACCAATCCTTGTTCCTCCCCGGCCGCCTCTTCCTCCTCATGGCGCTCGCGCTGCGGTGCCCCGCCGCCGCCGCCACCTCACCGTCCCCAGCGTGGAGCCCCTTCCCGCCCTCCTCCTCCCCGCCGGCGGCGAGGCTCCCGAGGCGCCCGCCCGCCACCTGCAGGTGCTACTACCACGGCGACGGCGGCGGCTTCCGCAAGAGCTACGAACACATCCCCAAGCAGTTCCGCGAGGAGAACCTCAAAGATGGCCGTGAGCTCGCTCGCTTCCCCCACTACCCTTATCCTCCCCTCCTTCTTGCTTCCCGATACTGTATACCTATCGATAATCTTTAAGATCTTGCTACATGGTTTTGGGCACCTGCACACTCATGTCAACTGTCCAAGTATCCAATTTAGTGATGAACCAGTGTGCATTTCTTCTTACGAATTAGCCTTCCTTTAGTTGGGCCTTCTTCTACTACAGTGTTTGTTGACATTTGAGCTTACCACGTCTGCTTTAGAGCCTTGTGAAGCCACCAATCACCAGAACACATTAAATCTAGGGTACCAATGGATTATGTACTACTTGAACCTACAATATTGACACGATGCTTTCTCAGCAATGTTGATACGTGAATTTAAGAACTGGTGTTAAGAATAAAGTGTTATATAGTTTGTGGTTTCAGTTATTCAGTAAAAGAGGAACTAGTCACTTTTGCTTTTGTTTTAGCATTTCGGTAATCCAACTGACTTAACTAGGACTAGGAGGTGAGGCCATTGAAGTTAATGATCCATGGATTGTCTATAGTCAAATGACACAACTTATTGACATTTGGTCCAAGATACTCTTGTGACTGGTTATTTGTAGCATTGCCTTAATTCTTGATGCCTTCTTGCAGTGATGGATAATTACAAGAATGTTCCTCAATTCCTTTATGGCTTAAGCCCCGCTCAGATTGAAATGTTTATGAATGATGATAACCCATATGATCGGCAATCACAGAGAGTTACAGAGGTTAGTTTTTGCATATTGATGTCATTATTATCTTTTCTTCAATTTGTTCTATGGCGTTGACACAACAAAATTGACATGATATTTTCTCGCGTGAACTGCAGGAAAGCATTTCTGCTTCTAGGAGCTATGATGAATTTGGCATGTACAACTTGTCAGGCGTGCACGAGGGCCCAGCAGGTTACAGCATGGGTATGGGAATGGGCAGCATGAGCATGATGGGCAGGGGAGGGCGAGGATATAGAAGAATGAGAAGTTCAGCTCCAGATCTGCCATCATTGCTCTTGGACTCCCGAATTATATTCCTTGGAATGCCTGTGAGTCAAAATTTATGCTTTCACAATTATCCACAACATAGCATTTCAATGTTTGGATCAAAACATAGCATTTCAATGTTTGGATCAAACAGTTAATTTTGTTCCTTTCTTTGGATTGTTTTGCTTGTAGATTGTTCCAGCAGTAACAGAGCTTATTGCTGCACAATTTCTGTGGTTAGATTATGATGACCGCACCAAGCCAATTTACTTATATATAAACTCCACAGGAACAATGGTAAGTGCTTGTTTGATGATATCATATATGTAAACAACATATGATATTCTCAGCAGTTCCATTGTACTATCCTGTACCAAAATTGTCAAGGGATGGTAACCTGTATTGTCTTGTGCTGTAACAGGATGAAAACAATGAATTGGTTGCATCCGAAACTGATGCATATGCGATTGCTGATTGTCTCAATGTAAGCCCTTATATTTTATTCCTCTGATTTAGTGGATGTTCACTGCGATACACATTTTGTGCCTGTATTTGCAGACAGAGTTACATCTGTGAAACTATGATTTCATTAGTGTGCTTATGTTCCCAGCCAGCTTGCATGCAATAACTAGGATTCGAGTCTAGGGCAGTCTGCTGCATATTTTATTTTATTTTACATTATACTCCGAAAAAGAAAAGCAACAGGGTTTCATCTGTAAAACTATGATTTCATTAGTGTGCTTATGTTCCCAGCCAATTTGCATGCAATCATTAGGATTTGAATCTAGAGCAGTCTGCTGCATATTTTATTTTACTTTACAATATACTCCGAGAAAGATAAGCAATTATGTCTTGTTAGAGTTGTGTCTGCTATCGGAGATGCTAGCTTTATTTAGACCTTAACCTGCACAGTTTCACTTTCTAAGGTTAGGACACTTGAATTGACTTGAGTGTGTGATTGGTCAACCATGGTAACTGAATCTAGAGAAGAAGATGAACAGTCTGGACAGATAAAATATGAGTGACTGAACAGATAAAGTGTATCCACAAATTCTAAAATTGAATAGGAGCTGATCATGGACACAGACAACTGACAAGTGCTTTTTTGTTGGTTTTGTAGCGAAGCAAGTCCAAGGTTTACACAATCAATCTTAGCATGGCATATGGTCAGGCTGCAATGCTTCTGTCCCTTGGCGTGAAGGGTAAAAGAGGAGTTCTGCCAAATTCAATTAGTATGTTATTTTTCTAACTTCCAAATTTTCCTTTTTGCAATTGAATATGTGCATGCATCTATGACTGACCGGTGGTCTTAAAACATCATTGATGTGCTTCAGCTAAACTGTACCTGCCGAAGGTCCACAAGTCTGGTGGAGCTGCCATTGATATGTGGATTAAGGTCGCACCCTCCTCTTCTTTTCAGTATCTCAGCATCTGACAAACTCCATGCCACATTTCTCATGCATTACTATCCTTTGGTCAGGCAAAAGAGTTAGACACAAACACGGATTACTATCTTGATCTTTTGTCTAGAGGAGTTGGAAAACCAAAGGAAGAGCTCGCAGAATTTCTCAAAGGTCCAAGGTACTTCCGTGCGCAGGAGGCCATTGATTATGGGCTTGCTGATACAATCTTGCACTCTTTGGATGGTTCCTTTAAACCAAAGGTACTTTTTTGCCCCTCATTCATCTCCTGGTCTGTAAAGGCAGCTTTCCCCTGACCTTATTTTCTTTGCTGATGTGGAATATATAGGATCTGACTGCCCAGCTGGCCAAAGCACAGGAGATGCGGCAATCAGGGAAGCGGCCAGCAGCCGGAGCTGGGCGATGGTCGACTCCAAGCGTACCCAGATAGACTAGAAAACAATACGCTAGCAGTAGCTTGTATTGATGACAATACTGCAACAGTCAGAGCAGCCTCACTGTTTGTATACAATTGCAAGAAGAAATCCCTCCCTCCTGGGGTTTGGAATAGTTTAAGGCTGAGGAAAACATTGCCTACTAGAATTGTATTTCGTGTTCTGGGTCATCTATGATGATTGTGTAATTTTCTGCTGCCTTCCGGCCGAGGTTATTCGTTCAGATAGAATTCACTAGTGGAGATGGTATGGTAATCCATGGTACCAAGTATTCTTGTACTACTCTGCACCTGCGGGTAGGATCCGTAGTTCCGTACTATTGTATTGGTTTCACACGTGTTAGTTCTGACGATAAAACATCGACGAACTCAAGCAATGCAAATGGATGCCTGTGTATGTATCAGTGCATTTGTTTTTGCCTATAGCTCTGGCAATTTATATTCCTTCAAATTTCTTTTCATCCAAATTGACATCGGTTTAGTCGCTTTACATTTCAGATTCACTCATAAGTAGATTCATGTATATACATTCCATTCGCTTAATTAATTTACGTGCGTATACATGGAATTCGCTTAGTTAATTTGATGGAGATGATCGGATCACCTCGTCCTGCAGAAGATTTTCTGGGAGAGGAAGAAGCCGATGGAGAAGGCGGCGACGGCGGTGGCGATCACCTCCTTGTTCTTCCTCACCGTCTCCACCGCTCCATCCACCCACCTCATCTCCCCAATCCTCTCCAGCTCCTCCGCCACCCGCTCTCTCCACCCGTTCAACGCCGTCGCCGTCCTCTCCTCCGCCGCCGCAGCCGCCTTCGCCCTCTCTTCCTCCGCCCGCCGCTTCACCTTCTCCACCATGCTCTCTTCACGGTCGACGACATTCTTCTGCTCTTGTTGGCTGCCTGATCTCTTCTTGGCTATAATGTAGTGCTCCTCTTCTTCCTTCTTCTGCTGCTGCGCCTTCTTCTTCCTCGACTCGTCTTCCTCCTCCTCCTGAAGCTTCTTCTTCCTGCCCAATTGCAACTCCTCTTCCATCTTCTTCTTCCTCCTCGCCTCGTCGTCTTCCTCCTGCAGCTTCTTCTTCTTCCTCGCCTCCTCCTCTTCCTGAATTAGCTTCTTCTTCTTGGCTTCCTCCTCCTCCTGAAGCTGCCGCTTCTTCTTGGCTTCCTCCTCCTCTTGAAGCTTCTTCTTCTTGGCATCTTCTTCCTCCTGAAGCTGCTGCTTCTTCTTCCTGGCCGCCTCGTCGTCCTTGTGTTGCTGCTGTTGTTTGATGTCCTGGACGGTGGCGGAGGATGCAGGGCGCTTGGGGACGGTGATGGTGAGCACGTTGGCCTCGAAGCGGCCGGTGATGTCTTCGATGTTGGCGTTCGATGGCAGCTGGAACACCTTGTGGAATCGGATATTGTGCTGCTTATTGCCGGCGCCGGCGCCGGCGGATGAGCGTTGGCCGCGGACGGTGAGCTTCCCCGTGCCGTCTACTTGCACCCTGAAATCTTCCTTCTTGAAACCTTTCATTATATAGTCAATAGTCAATATCTTATCGCATCGCAAATTAAACATATCAATATATTGATATGCATCAGAAAAAGAGAGGGAAAATGCATGCATCCATGAAAAATGGAATTACTACACCCACCTGTGAGTGTGAGACGGAGGAGGAAGTTGTTGGCATTGTCGAGCCACTCGAACTTGGGGTCAATCTCTTGATCTTGATGGTCATGACCACCTGCCTTGCTGCCTCCTCCTTGCTTGTTATTGCTCGCCATAATTTGCTGATCGATGGAGGAAAATCGATCGAGATGGTATTGCTTGCTTGGTTGTTGCAATATGCGTGAGATCGATGTATGGATGAATTGATCGATCTGATGTAGCTACCATTTATAGGGAAGGGATATCGATGTGTATGTAGCATAGTACTTGTGGCCTGCTGGTCGGTGGCGATGGATCGAATATGATTCCAAACTTTTCTTGAGAGCATGAAATTAACCATTGCCAATATATCGATCAACAGAGGAAAGGTTAGGGATCTGTACGTACATGTAGCATTCTACCCACATGCCTTTGCCTTTGCGAGTGAACTTAAGCTAATTGGGAGGAAGAGGAATCAAATCGAAAACCTAGCCAATCTATTCTTCTCAAGCTGGCGGATTGGCCGCCAGTTGATTGGTCCACGTGGCATGGCTAAATGTTGAGATAAATATAAGAATTGTTAATGGTAAAAAAAAAAGGCACACAGCTGTCTAGCTACGTGCACACATGAACAAACACCAGAAGATATACAGAGACACTCCAAAATGGAATGGGATATAAAATAGGAGATGAATCCAGATAAATCTACAGGTCACGCAGCCACTCGCATGTTATGTCTACAGCGCCCTCAGTTACACACGCACACATGAACAAACACTAGACCACAACAAATAATATATACGTTAATTAATAAATAGAAAAATACGCGGACGCATACATCCAGATAAATATACGAAGGCAGTATTTGTGATACTAAAACCAATACCTGTGCAGTATATCCAATTCAAATCAAATTTTCTTCCAACGCATACAAATTAACCAATAACCACTACACCAAAAACGATTTTCATATACAAGGGGTCCCCATTGGAAAACAATTATGTGTTGATGAATTATTTATAATAATCGTGGTATGAACATATTATTAACTATAAAATACAATGCTTCCCGTGAGAATAAAGTTTCGACGTAATTTGTTAGTTCTCGAATGATAAGCATTTCGGAGATTAATTAACAAATACAAGTTTAAATAAAAACCAACAGATACAATTCTTTTATATATGTTCTCAATATAACGGACAGCTTAGGGCGCCCGCCTGTGAAAATGGACTTTCGCAGGCAGGCGTCCTAACTAGCCCGCATGCCAACATCGATTTTCATATGCAGACGCATTAAGAGGCAAGTATGCGAAAAATCGCTATTTTCACATTTATACCAATAGACACAAGCGGACCGACCACCTGCCCGCTTCAAAAAAAACCCTTTAGGCCCACATACAAAAATGGTTTATTTTACATATACAAAGCTAAACTATAAGCAGGCTACGTTATCGAGCGCGCCAATTGGGCGCGCATATTTTCTATTAGTATTATACTACTACATCCTCCTCCCAAGTTAACCAGCCAACAAACCGAGTCGAAAAGCACTCTTGTCTTTTGAGCCCATCGGGCCTTTTTCGATGGAGATATTAAAGTGGACTCGGCCTGATACATGCGGCAGTGATGCATTGAGGTCCATGGCTGGGCTGGGGCCACAAGATTGTTGGCGTGGGCTCAATCCGATCTAATCGGCTATTTTTTGGGGATAGGCTTGTTTCGATGGAGAGGTTTACGTGGGTTGGACCGCCATGAGGGAACAGGATTGGACATGGGGGTGAGGCCACCAGTTTTTTTTTCTTGGCGTGGGCCCAAAAGCAAACAAATTCTAACATCTTCGCCTCGTCTTTCCTCCTAAAACAAATTAAGTGCTTGTTCACTTTCTTGTTAAAAAAAAAACTTTCCAAAACAGTTTTGATAATATCAAAATTTGGCAAGATGATGATGATTGTTTATTTTATTACCTTTTTAAATTTTGGTGGAAGTTCTGAGAGGAGAAAGTTCTAAAAGTTACTAATATAAAAATATCAATAAACTGAATAGGCCCTAAAGCTATACCGTGATACTGTCACTGTAAACACACACAGTGACAAAGCAAACATCGGATACATCGTGTTCTTCCGCGTTTTTGCTTGCACTGCACTGTCTTTCAAGACAGACGGCATCACCGATGCTGCTCATGAACACGTACAACACCTAATTAACTCGATCGATCGTGCCCCCAATGCATCGACGGCATCTGTAAGAGACGAGACGATGGAGAGATTCTCGTCTATCGTATTCCCAAAGCCCAAAGTGAGACATCAACTACTACTTATACCACTCGCAACTACTAGTACAGTGGCGGGCGAGGAGGAAGAAAGAGCACGCCTTTCTTTGTCTGTCACACACACTGCACTGCAAAGCTCCCTCCCCCTCCTCCGCCGGCCGCCTCCTCTTCCTCGACCACCCCAAGGTAAAAATCCCTCCTTTTCAGATTTTTCTCCTTCTCGATGCTTAATCTTGTGTAAAATCCCTGCGATTGGAGCTGCTCCTCAATTCTGCATTCTCGATTTCTCACTTATCTCTCGTGCCCTAGCCTTGTCTTGGGTTACACTCGTGGCCTCGCTTTCTCTTCTCTGCCCCCATCATCTTCCCTTTGGTTTCTCCTTTAATTTTAGCAGCGAAATTCCCCTTCGATTCGGCGCTGTTAAGTCAAAGTTTTAACTACGAATGGTTCTCGATTTAGTTCCTCCCTCCCTTGTTTCTTTCGTCTATCTCTTGGCAGTTGGCACTAAGCTAGTAAGCTTTAATCCAACCAAAATATCCAAAGTCTGATTTGGATTTGTTGGCCTTATCCTTCTCCGCACCCTGTTTCCCTCCTACTTGTCTGCCCCGACGACTACAAAGTCTAGTGGAAAGCCAGTCTCTATCCACTGCAATTTCCTCATAAAACTACAAAAAAGAAATCGAAAAAAGGGGCAGCGGTTAGTGCCTTCTTGATTTGGAAATCATCAATAATTAGTCTAGAATAGACTTCTTTTTTTTTTCTTGTGCTCATCTTTGGCTGCTATAATAGGTGCGTGCTTGTAATTTCCCCACATATACCCTCCCTACCTGACCTGGAATGTGGATGTAGCGCCATTTTTTCTTCTCTGATAGTTACACATATGCCTGTCACCGAAATTGCCGAGCTTTTATGTGGAGGATGGGTTGTTTGGATGGCAGCCACACTTTGCCTTAAGTTTGGCAAGCAACTTTGACAACTTAGCCTAGTGTTTGTTTCATTGCCTCATGTTTGTCATGCCACACTTTTTGATTTTGTGTCCCTATTTGTCATAGACACATAACTTTGCCACAACTTGTCTAACTTGTGGCCAAGGATTTCTTAGCCACAACTTGCCACACCTTAGCTATGAAAATTTGGCAAAATGAAGCAAGCATCCAAACAGCCAAGTCTGTACGCAATTTCATACCAAAAGATTGAAAAAAAAGGGGACTGCACGTAGAATATTGTAGTCTTTACCATCTATATTGTCAACATTTAATCTGACCATTTCGTGTGCAATCGGCTACCTATTTATTAGTAGCATGCGCCCACTAGACAGTCCGGACAGGGATATACTATACGCTTGGTCATAAGTTAGCTCAAGTTGGGATAAGTCAATATTTGGGGTGATGCAGACCCGCAGCGGATTGTTTCTTGTTTGTGTGTCCATCGTTGAGGTAGACAACGAACGTGGGTTTGTTTAAAAGGATGCAGCAGTGTGCTGCTACCTTCCCTGCCTCACAAACAACTCCATCCTGTCTGTCATAGTATCATTTAGCCATGTCCTGATACCAGCTGGGCTATTCACTCTTGACCTTCCAATTCAAGTTTAAAGCTGGGCAAGTTATATTGCAATCTTCTGTTGTTTGCTGTGCTTGAAACATGTCTGCATAGTTCGTGTTCTGTTTTCGTTCTATATGGAGTGATGTGATTAATGATTAATCTTGTGAGTGTTTTTAGTTCCCTGGCTATCCTGTTTTGCTGTGTTGTACAGAGAAGTCCATACATATTTAACACATAAAACCTGAAACTTTGTACAGAGAAGTCCTTATATTCAGTTTAGAACAAGATTCCAGATAAAGAAGAACAAGATTCATTATCTAAAAAAAAAAGAAGAACAAGATTTCCTTTAGAACAAGATTTCCTTCAGAACAAGATTTCAGTTTCTGAAATTAAAGAAAAACTAGCATCGTGGCCCGCGCAATTTGCACGGCTAGCTCCGGTATATGTTTATTTTATGTTCTAAAAATATCAATATTTTCTATACATAGTTTGCCCTCGCATATATGGTAGATTGGCTATTTGTCGAAGATACAATATAACTTTGGTCTTGTTTGTTTTGATTTATGATTATGATAATCTAAATTATTAGAAGTAATCTGAAACAAATAAATAGATCGTCAGTACAGTTTATTAAAATCTGCTATCCAAATTACCATATAAGTTCCTCAAGGGAGTTTTTTTTTTATCTATTGGTTGATCTAATTCGATGATGATTTTCATTCCCTTTTTTAACTATATTCTTCTTCATACTAATTATAGCTAGCATTTATCATGTCTATTGACAGTTGTTCTTTTACTTAAGATGCCAAAGTATCCAGATTTATACCTCAGACTTCTAAAGTTTATGTATCGCCAACATAATTTACTCTTAGTTTATTTTCAACATTATTTTTCTCAGTCAATATCGTAACTTCTAAGTTCAACACATAATATATCTGTGTGAACATATTTATGTGCTTACACACTATTGGTAGCATGTTATGTGAGCACATTTATAATTGCCGTAAAAAATCTGGACCGGACACAGTACAATGTTTGTTTTTTCTTTTCCTTTTTTTTTTCCTTTCCCCATCGGGAACAAAATCCCTACTCGGACAACACTGTAGGCACATACAAATCTCTTTGTCTCCTAAACATACACTGTACATGTCTGTACCGGCAGATAGTATCTTTTTTATTCAAATATTTTATCTATGTAAATTGTTTTTCTACGTGGTGTCGTTCAATCTATACCGTTGTAATTTGGACCCACCCTTTTTATTTTTGTTTTTTCAATTAATGTGGGAATTTCTAGACTTTGAGAGCAAACGCGGGGGCTTCTTTTTCTATTATTTTATTAAGATAATAGATCTGGTTTTGTCGAACAATCAACTGCGAACTTGTTGACATTATTTTCTGGAAGACTGAAGACTAATGTTTTCTTAGATAAAGAAATATAGCATAGGAAATTCTTGAAATTTGTTGGATTTTACGTAGATTCCTTCACTTGATTGGTACATACAATTATTCAATTTTTTCAATCAATTTAACTTTGATACAACTTCTGAAGCGCATGTTTATAAACTGTATTACTCTAAACTTCTCTCTAATCTATAGATGCTTATTTATTGAATGCGCACTTAAGTATCAAATATCAACATTTGTAATGTTTGCAATTGATTTGTTACAACAGCCAGCTGGTTTTTGTAAAAGCATTCTGCAGGATAATGAATTATTAAGAACTAGATTGCAGAAAACAGACTTTTGTTTGCCGTGAAGTTTTATTAAGAGAAAAAAAGGATCACAACTTACAGAAGTAACTGAATGATGCATGCTAATTGTTTGTTGTTCTCATTCATTCTGACCATGATGCAATCCTGGAAGCATGGTGTGTGTTTGACTCTGCTTGTTTTGAATCTATGATTGCTTGCTGACTGAATTATGTGCTTAAGAAGAAATTTAAACTGGAGCCTGTCTTCCCATTTAATCGTTTATCCTTTTATATTTGAACACAGGGTTAGTGGTAGCTTGCAGTTTACATCTGTGCCTATTGATGTCTTTTTTTCATTGCTAATTCAACTTCATCTGTGAAACATTTCAGTTACTGGCGAAAGCGATCCGAGGACTGTAGCTATGGGCAATTTGTTCTGCTGTGTTCAAGTGGATCAGTCCACAGTGGCAATTAGAGAACAGTTTGGGAAGTTTGATAGTGTGCTTGAGCCAGGATGCCACTGCCTACCTTGGTTCATTGGGAAGCGCATAGCTGGTCATCTCACACTCAGGTTGCAGCAATTGGACGTGCGCTGTGAAACTAAGACAAAGGTTCACCCTGAACACTTAAGTCTGTTTTGTATGGATGTCAAATACTACTCTTAAGTCAATCGGATGGGCATCCTATCTTTGTTTCTTTCTTGAACATATAGGGGTTGTTTCTTTCTTGAACATATAGGGGTGGTTATCATTCTCCTAGCTGAACTTGTCAAGCCTAACGTTAAGTCCTTATGTCGATGGTAACCAAAAGGAACTCTTTTATTTTTATATAATCCAAAAGGAACTCTTTTTTTTATATATATAATCCAAAAGGAACTCAATAAGACTAATATTCACTAGTTGTTATATGCATCACATAGAAAAAGATGGAGGAAATCAATAAGACTAATATTCAGTGTTAATTGACTAATGACGATAAGTTGTGCACCTCAATTCCTATTTTTTATACACTTTAAAAACAACTAATACTACAGTATGTGAGGAAACTTTAGTATCTTAGTATGACCTTATTTACTCACCATTATTCTCCTGTGGTTAAAGTATTTGTTGGCTAATTAGATTCATATTTCCATTGATATCATGTTTCTTTTTTGTTTGATGAGATTTCATGATGTTTCTGAGTTCTGACATGTGAAGACTGGGCATTCTGATTTCTTCAGGACAATGTGTTTGTCAATGTTGTCGCATCTATTCAGTACAGAGCTTTGGCTGGCAAAGCAAATGACGCATTTTACAAGCTGAGCAATACAAGATCCCAGATCCAAGCCTATGTCTTCGATGGTATGGATTATTGGGAACTAGTGAATATTAGTCTTATTGATTTCTTCCATCTTTTTCTATGTGATGCATATAACAACTATTATACCGACTAACTTGTTGGTGTGCTACTGGTATCGGCAGTGATCAGGGCAAGCGTTCCGAAGCTCAACCTGGACGACGCTTTTGAGCAGAAGAACGAGATAGCAAAGGCTGTGGAGGATGAGCTGGAGAAGGCTATGTCTGCTTACGGATTCGAGATTGTGCAGACGCTCATTGTTGACATTGAGCCTGACGAGCATGTGAAGCGAGCGATGAATGAGATCAATGCAGGTTACTACTGTCTAATCCCTAGTATGCATGATATACATTTAGAATCAGACACACAGAAACAATCATATACTCTAGCCTCCACCAATCATACAGTACACAGATAAAATGTAATGGTAACCTTTTGTGCAGCTGCAAGAATGAGGGTGGCTGCAAACGAGAAGGCAGAGGCAGAGAAGATCGTGCAGATAAAGCGAGCGGAGGGAGAAGCCGAGGCCAAGTACCTGTCAGGGCTGGGAATTGCAAGGCAGCGTCAGGCGATCGTGGACGGGTTGAGGGACAGCGTGCTTGGGTTTTCAGTGAACGTTCCAGGCACCACAGCCAAGGACGTGATGGACATGGTGCTCATCACCCAGTACTTCGACACCATGAAGGAGATCGGTGCTTCATCCAAGGCTTCGTCAGTGTTCATCCCCCATGGCCCCGGTGCTGTCCGCGACATCGCCACCCAGATCCGCGACGGCCTTCTTCAGGGACAATCTGCCGCTACCACCCACTAGCAGCAGCACTACTGACTCTGAACTATATATACACTGTCCATTACTCCTGGTTAAGTAGTAGTATTAGTATATGGAGAGTCTATTTTATGGACTTGGGTAAATTATTATTTTGTGCTGGGGTTGGATTGCTAGCTAGTGTCTGTCGTGTCCGGGTGTGGCTGTATATGGCCTGAATTTCCTCCTGCTAAGCTAGATGTTGAACATGTGTGAGAAAAATCTATTTGCTTGTGAAAGATATATGCAAGTATCATGTGTGTATGTGTGGTTGTGAAATTTCAGCATCAGCATGTAAATGTAATCCTAAACCACCTCTCTACAATCTATACAGCCTGTTATCCCATTGACAAAGTTGAAGATATGCTTTGCTGCCACTATTTAGCTTGTTGCCTTTGCCTCCCGAAGGCCGAAACAACAAGAAACTAGAATGCCTAGTATATATTCCATCCGTCCGTGAATATAAATATTTTTAGTTTGATATGACGTTTCTTCGTACTGTGAATTTGAATTTGAATAGAGGTTCTATTCAGATTCATATTCAGATTCATATTTATAGTACTACAAAATATCACATCTAAACAAAATGCTTATATTTATGGGCTCAATGTTGCGGCTGTCTAGCAACATACTCCTGTTTCCATGCATATATATCTATCACCAAATGCCTTCCCTTTCAATCTAAATGCAATGCATCACAAAGTACCATGCCCATCACATATAATATAAAACGGTTTCAATCTAAATGCAACGCATCACAATGTACCATGCCCATCACATATAATATAAAACGATTGACCAAAATCAACTTATTCAAACAAGCCAACAGCATCCATAATTTGTTGAAAACCAAAAGAGAAAAATAAAGAAACCACACACTAAAGGTCCAGAACCATAAGAGTATAAAGCAAAGAACACGAAAATAAAATCCATCAGCGAGCCAAAATCCTGCCAGGCTCAACCACACCACATCCAAACGGCTATTTCTTCCATGCTAGCTGCCAGCTGCAACTGGGGTATCATCAAACCATCAAGCAACACACTTTCAGGCGCCTGGCCTCCTCCAAGAAGAAGGAGGCATCCTCTCCTGCCTGAAAGGTCGGAAAGGGGAGGCCGAATGAACAGGCCCATGTGGCCCATACGGAGACGAGGTGCTCCTCCTTGGGTTTGGGCCCCGGGCCGGGCTCCTCATCGTCCTCGGGCTCGACGGCTGCGAGTTGGCTGAGCTGCTCCCAACAACAAGCGTAGGGCTTGCAGGCAACAGATTGGCATTGGCATTGGCATGGGCACGCTCAGCCAGCATCTGATGGTAAAGGTTGGTGTTAGTGGCCATGTCGTCCAGGTTGATGATAGTCTCCAGGGTGGTGACCACTTTGCTCATGATGGGCCTGGACTTGGGGTCAAGGTTGGTACAGTTATGGCCCAAACGGGCCAGCATCTGGGAGCCCGTAATGGAGAATTTGGACCCCAGCCTGCGGTCAATCAGCTTGTGGAACCTCTCCCTGTCGATGGCGAACGGGCGAGCCCATTCTGCCAGGTTCTGCTCCTCCATGGGCCTGCTCTTGTCCATTGCTTTCCTCCCTGAGAGCATCTCCAGCACCACCGCACCGAAGCTGTACACGTCGCTTTTGGTGTTTAGATGGCCTACAAATAAATTAACAGATGTTAGTACTTGATCCATTAATTAGCACAATGTGCTCATATCAGCACAAATTGATTAATTGGAGGCCTCAAAATTCACAACAGTTAATTTGTATAGAAACTGAATCTTCCTTGTTACACATTTTATAGCCAATGACCATCTCTGTAAGTTTTTGGACCGAACAAAATATATATGTATGCAGGTGTGCGAGGAAACAACTTATCTAACTTGGATGGTTTAGTACAATGGAGATTACCAATTTTCAGTGCATATCCATATCCTCAAATATATATAACCAAAGAGAAGATTAACTGATCATAAAAAATGAAAATTAATTGTGACCTCACCTGTCATGACGTATTCTGGAGCCCCGTACCCATGCGTGCCTACCACCTGAGTAGACACGTGGGTCCTGTCACCCTCAGGACCATCTCTTGCGAGCCCGAAATCTGACAGCTTTGCATTGTAATCCTGGAAAATGGTGAGATTAGCAAACAAGTTTAATATGAGCAAACAAGTTTATCTATACAGTTTATTCAGATCCAAGGCACATATATATACCTCGTCAAGCAGGACGTTCGACGTCTTGAAATCCCGGAAAATAACAGGAGTTTCAGTTTCCTCGTGAAGATACGCAAGTCCCTTTGCTGCACCCAGCAAGATCTTCACCCTGATATTCCATGGAAGTGGTGGCACCGAATCTACTGAAAACAAACAAAATTATTATTCAACAAATCTCATGAGTTAATCCATCATTAATCGGTAAATTGGATACTTACCGTTAAAGAGAAGCTTGTCCAAACTTCCACGGGACATAAACTCATAAACTAGCTGTCTTTGGTTACCTTCTATACAGAAACCGAACAATTTCACCAGGTTTGGGTGTCGTAGGGTTCTCAGATAATGGATTTCTGCCTGAGAGAAAAATAAAACAGCTAACTAATTAATTAAATTAAATCGCTTGGCACTCCGTATATTGATAGATATGATAATGGCAGTTAAGTTAATTAAGAAGAAGAAAAGATGTACCACCCATTCTGGATGCCCTTGCATTCCTTGTGAACTGAGGGTCTTAACAGCAACTGGTAATCCAGTGCCATGCCTAGCAGGAGAAGTTCCGGTCTCACGAATCCAGCCTTTGTGGACAGGGCCGAAACCTCCGATACCAAGGAAGTTGTCGGGTCGAAAGTGTCCAGTGGCACATATTAGATCATAGTAACTAAATCGTCTCAGTTGATCATCTTTTGCCACCAGTGATGGCGAAATACTTCCCGAGAATACATCTTCGGGAAGAAAAGGTTCTGCGTTAAGCACATATATAACAACTGAACATAAACTTTTGAACAATAATTAAGAGAAACAAAACTGTAGACATGATGATAAAAGGACTCTAACCATCCGAGTACATATGATTGTGATATATAATGCTTTATATATTTCCACATTGGAATGGGATCAAGCAGGAAAATAACAGCCTTGCAAGCATTGCAAATATACATGGGGTGCATATAACCATGCAAGCATAACAACCATGAAAGAAAACAAATATGTGACGATATCACAACTAAAATATATCTCGCACGCACAGACCTATTGCAAATGCATTGCCTTTTCGACATTTCATACTTAAGCAACAATTTACAGTTAGAACCACACTAAGGGGTTGTTCGAGACATGATTTTTTTCCTCTTTTTTTCTTGCCGAAGCTGCCCGAACTACTATATGAAAGTTGCTTAAAATAAAACAAATCATTATTCAAGCTTAAATAGCTAATACGCCGTTAATTACACACTAATTGGCTGCCCTGTTTTGCGTGCTAGATTAGCCAGTCTGCCAGCTTATCAGAACAAACACGCCCTAATAGGGCATGAAAAGAATTAAAAGACCTAATCGTTTCGCTCTAATTTATAAGAAACTGGAATGCACTTTTTTTTTGTAAGATTTAGTGTTCTTTTTTTTCTTGCAAAACTATATATGTGCATAATCGAAATTCAGTGCAATCAAGAGTCTACTACTTTGTTATGTATAACATTAGATGGAACAATAAAATTATTTCAGTCATGAGCATGCCACGTGTTACCATAACGGTAAACTTACAAAACCTAACTACCCAAATAAGAGTTCTCCCTTTCTTGTTCGCCACGGAATGGACACGTGGCTATCTATTATTGTGTCTCATGTAGGGATATAATCGTATGAGGAGACCACACAATTATATCCATACAAGCGATGCAATAAAGGAAGCCACGTGTCCGTTTTATAATCGAACGACACAACAGCAACACAGGTTTAAACCTAGAAAATCAGAAATGTAACTAAAAATATCTTTACAAAGGTACAATATGGAAAATGCCCATCACATCAACAGATCTCACCATCTTACAGATTGCAACACATATGTACAACAGAAAATATGATGACCTGACACCAAACCACATTTCCTAGGCCCTAAAACCCTCCATATCCAAAGCACAGATGCAGATCAAAATATATAACATCTACCGGCACCATGTACGACACAGGGATCATGGATGAAATGCCAAAAGGCTCATGATTATATATGGATGCAATAATCACCACGCCGACTTAGCTAGCCCATGGAAGCTAGAGTACATGTACACAGGAACATGAAGGGCGACACCCACAAAACAGATCAAGCAGTAATTAATTACATGAACATGTACACACAAAGAAACATATATAATATATATATTGAAACGGAAGACGGTAAAAAGAGGAGAAATTAATGCATATACAAACGACGAATTAATAGGATATGTATCCAGTGAGGTAGCAGTAGGAGTAGCAGACGAAGGAAGAAGAGATCTAGGGGAACTAACGTGCGTTGTTACCACCACCGGCGATGTTGCCGTTGTACACTGAATTCTCAATTTCAGGCTGAGGATGAGCTGGGTAATGCGGCGACGACGACGCCGTCGACGACATGGCGCGGTTGCTCCGGCGCCATCCCCAACACCCGCCGGACTCCTTGTTGTCACGCGCCGGCACAGATCTCCCAGCACCCATGCTGTTCTGAAAATTAAATCAAGAGATGGAGTTAAAACAAGCGTGTCGGTCGATCAGCTATATATATATGTATGTATAAGTGACTAATATTTAATCTGCACAACAGATCGAGAGGAGAGGGCATGGATCAGAAATCAGAAACTGAGATATATATGATCGATCTAGAGACTAGAATTAGCAGCTGTGCTACCAAGAGTGAAGAGATCGTACAAGGCTAGCGCTACCAAGAAGGAACAAGCCTGAGACTAGTTAGGAAGCACAAGAGAGAACAATGTGTGAGTGAGGAGAAGGGGAGAAAGGGGGGCAGAATATAAGGGCGAGGAGCGGAAGGGGGGTGCGCGTGCATGGCATGAACCTAGCGAACGTTGCTCCCCAGCTGTAATCCCTTGCTCCTCGTGTAACCCTGCGCGGTTTTGGCAGCATCCTCTCGCTTTGCTTTCGGCCCGCCTAAGCTTCCCTCCATCCGTCCATCCATTCATCGACCTGCAGCGGCGCCGGACGGACGGACGGTCCCGATCGATCCATCGGTGGTGCTCTGGTTGTTGTGCAGCCACTGCGTGCTTGCGTGGCACCCGTCGTTTCCCTGCATGATGACTCACATTGCATGCTCATGCTCACGCAAACGCCCCAGGCACTCTGCAAATGCATTGATCGGTCGGTTGCTTCCTCTACTGTATGTCCGATGATACCGATGCCGAGATCGATGCGTTGCACTGCTGCATTGCACATTTCACATCAGCAGTAAAACCACAATGCAGATATATATTTGGCTTAAGCGGCCAATCCAGATCGATGCAATGTATGTGGAGCTATAGAGAAACTGACAGATATATCCTCTTCCGGTTCAATTCGGCTATTTTTACAGCGGTTTTCCTACCATATATATGGTGTGCCCAACTATTTAAACCATGGGTTTTGCATCTAGCGCACAAAACTCCTAGCATAGAATCTTGCCCGCCACAATGAGATGCCTTTTCAAAGATACGATGATATTATAATAAAATTAATAAAAGTGGCGGGAACCGTGGGTTTTGAAAAAAGCGCTATATCTGACGTGGGAATGTTCGTTGGGCGCAAATAAAAGCAAACACGCTTCATGTTGTCCTATGTTATCCGTTATCATTGAATATTTCGTTAAACGGACAACGTGTACATTATGTCATTATTGTTGCTACAGGATCATTGACAACGACAAATACAAAGCAAGCCGGTTCATACCGGTGAGAATCCTTGTCCAATCACACTTAACAGAAATAGTCTTTGACTCCGCATCGCTTTATGTGTGGGCGGAATAGTAAAATAATCGGCCTAGCCTAGTGGTTAAAAAAAACCTAGAACAACCATGCCTTTTGCTGGGTCGGTTAAACCTAGAACAACCATGCCTTTTGCTGGGTCGGTTAAGTAGAAAGACTGGCCATAGTGAAGACTAAATGGTATGAACAGTATACCATTGCAAAAAATCATTAAACTTTGTTCTCCTAACGACCATGCCTTTTGCTGGGTCGGTTAAGTAGAAAGACTGGCCATAGTGAAGACTAGATGGTATAAACAGTATACCATTGCAAAAAATCATTAAACTTTGTTCTCCTAACGTGTATGGCATGAACCTAACGTTGGTGGTGCTCCTCGTGTTGGTGTTGTGCCCACATGTACACCACACAGCCACAGCTTGCGGGCGTCTGCTGTTTCAGCCTGCGCGGTTTTGGCAGCACTCGCTTTTGGTGCTCCTCCGTCGATCGATCGACCTGCAGCGGCGACGGGCGGACGGACGGTGCCGATCGATCGATCGATGATGGTTGTTTTCGCGCAGCCAGCTTGCGTGGCATCCGTGTCGTTTCCCAGGGCCACGTCATTATGATCGATCCATGACAAATGCATGCTCTCGCAAACGCCCGAGGCACAAGACGAACGGTGCAAATGCAACTCTAATGATCGATCACCCGCCCATTCTCATCGCTTGATCGATCGGTTCCTGTAGTACGACTGTCCGATCTATGATACGGATGCCGATCGATGCCTTGCATTGCGCGCGCTACACGTACGGCCGGCCCGGGGGTGGTTCTGTTCCAACAGGATCGACATTTCACATCAATGTCACAGCCGCATGTACACCACCATGCAGATGGCTTCCACGGGAGACGATCACAATTTCTGAGCCAACGGCCAATGCAATGTATCTGGAGCTAGGGAAACTAAGAGATCATCTACCAGTTCAATTTCGGCTATTTTTGTTGCGATTTCTTCCTTGCCACTTATATACAGTGTTTCCAACTATTGAAACCAAGGGTGTCGCTGCTAGCACACATAGCCACAATTAAGAAAATGGGCGGGAACCGTGGATTTTAGGGGGGAAAAATCGGTTATGTCTAACGTGGGAATATTTATCAGGCGCAATAAAGACAAATACACTTCATGTTGCCCCCGTTATGCATAGAATATTTTATTAAACGGACAATTTACGTATACCGTACGATTTGTCCATATATTATCTTCTTGTTGTTGCAACGGTATCATTGATAAAGACAAAGTCAAATATCCTGTTCATACCGGCAAGGATCCATGTTACAATCGCACTCAAACAGTAATAGTCATTGGACTCATGCTCAGATTCAGCATTGGTCCCTACGTGGGCATCTCAACCCTAGCCTCTACCACCGCCTCTGCCCCCTTCTTCCCTCATCCCCCGTCTCACCGCCGCTAGAGCAAGCTGCGGGCAACCTCTATGGCTAGCGTGGACTGCAATGGTTGGAAAAAAAACCTCATTTCTTAAGGGAAGCACAATTGTCTGACATGGGCGAGAAGAGTGGCTGGGGCGGCACAACATCGAGGGCCGACGCAGTGACACAATGAAGGCAGCTGAGCTTGGTTGCTGGTGATAAGAGGTTGCAGTGATGGGCCATCATGGGCTAGATCAGGATCGGGAGGACTAATCGGCATCAAGACAAGCCAAGAGGGTGTGGCTTCTCCCTTGTATTTCTAGGACACGACAGAGGCGATGGCATGCGGCAGTGGCGGTGTGAATCTAGTGTACTGTGGTTGTCTGAGGCGAGGTAGCCAGGCCCTACCCCTATCATTCTCATGCGCATAGCGGAGTCAGGGATGCAACTATGGTGGTCTGGATATATCCTACTCGGCTCTCTAGCGATGGGTACAGAATGGTTGGATCTGGCGGCGTGGATCTTTCGTTCCATTTTCACGGTGGCCGAGGTGACATGGATCCACCATTGTCTTTCCCATGGGCATGACAACCAATATGGGAGGATGTCTGCACAACTGCACAACAACACGAGACGACGAGACTGCGACGTCGACGGATGTGACAGGGGGACATCAAGGATGTGGTGATATTGGCTAGCGTTGTGAATCAGCACCGGCTAGAGTTCATTGCTGATGTGCGATAGAGAGAGGAGGTCGGCATGAGGATGGCAGCTTATTACCACCAGTGATGTTGCCGTCGTAGACGGTGTTCTCTATCTATGGTTGTGGATGTGTCTGGTACTATGGCAACAACGACGCCGTGGACGACATGGCGCGGCCGCTCCGGTGTGGTCCTAGCACCCGCTGGACTTCCTCCTCTCATTGTGAAACAGATCTCCCAAACCTGTGAAGCTAATACACAAAGATCTGAACAAACTAGTATATATATAGTGCATTCATAAAGTAGCACATACCACATCATACATAATATTGAATATTTTAAAATCCCAAAGGATAACGGTCTTCTCAACTTCTTAAGTAAGAAAAGTAAGACCATTTGCTGCCTCTAGCAAAATTTTCACCATAACAACAAATATGTCACTCCATTACAGAAAAATGTCTGTCACATATTCACACTTAAAAGTAAAAACAACAGTATGTTAATAATGGAATTTCTAAATTACCGATGCATTCGAAAATCTTTAACAATAGCCAGATTATCAAAGTTAAGTAATAATAGCCAGAAAATCTTTTGGTGAAAGTAATACACAACGATATGAACAAACAAGTTGTAACACCCCACTACAACAAACAAAAAGGTGCTACTAAAACTGCATAACTTCGCATAAATGAACATAGTAGCCAATAAAAAATTGAATAAAAAACAAGGGGTAAACTAACAATGAACAATTGATTAGAGAATAACCAAACAAGCAGAAGCATACACTCCAACAATAGAGGATATCCCAACAAAGATTAAAGAAAGATCATTGCAATGTGCATAAACAAATAGGAAGTGTTTAACAACTTTAACAAAGTTTAACATCCATTGATCAAATTGAAACATGACTAAATAAATGAATTCTTTATTTATTTTTGGTGATTTGGATATATCCCACGCCTCTCTGGTGATTGGTACGGAATGGCTGGATTTGGCGATGTGGATCTTTCGTTTGATGTTCGTGGTGGCCGAGGTGACATGGACCCACCGTTATCTGTCCCTTGGGCATGACAACCAGTATGGGAGGATGGTGACACAACAACACAAGGTGACGAGTCTGCAACGTCGATGGATGTGATAAGAGGGACATCAAGGATGTGGCGATGTTGGCTGGCGTCATGAAGCAGCGCCGAATGGAGTTCACTGCTGATGTGCAGCGGAGAGAGGAGGTGGGCGCAAGGATGGTTGACGATGGCAGCGTGTTACCACCAGTGATGTTATCGTTGTAGATGGTGTTCTCGATCTCTGGCTGTGGATGTGCCTAGTAATGTGGCGACGACGATGCTATGGACAACATGGTGCGACCGCTCCTGTGCCATCCCCAGCACCCGCTGACTCCCTCCTCTCGTTGTTGTCACGCTGCGGCACAAATCTCCCAAACGGTGAAGCTAATACACAAAGATCTGAACAAACTAGTATATGTGTAGTGCACTCGTAAAGTAGCACATACCACGCCATACATAATATTGGATATTTTAATATCCAAAATGATAACGGTCTTGTCAGTTTCTTCCTTAAGAAAAGCAAGCCCATTTGCTGCACCTAGCAAAATTTTCACCATAACATTTCAAATTTAACAATATGCCATGCCATGATGGAAAAATGTCTGTCACATATTCACACTTCAAAGTATAGATAACAATATGCCAATGATGGAGACTCCAAATTTTTCGATGCATATGAAAATCTTTAAGAATAGCCATATAAAATTATCTAATTATCAAAGTCAATTTTCACCTAACTTATCATTACATACTCAGGAGCTCCATATCCATACGATCCTAGGACTCCGGTGGATGCGTGGGTCCCATCACTATCAGGCCCATCTCTCGCAAGTCTAAAGTCAGTAGCTTTGTGTTGTATTCCTCTACGAAACAATATATAATATGACTATCAAAACGGTGAAACTAATACACGACGATCTGAACAAACAAGTATATGTATAGTGAATTTATAAGGTAGCACATACCTCGTGTCCTCGTCATATAGAATATTGGATATTTTAAAATCCAAAATGATAACGGTCTTCTCAGCTTCTTCTTTAAGAAAAGCAAGCCCCATTTGTTACACCTAGTAAAATTTTCACCATGACATTCCAAATTTAACAAATATGTCATACCATTATGAAATTTTTTTTGTCACATTTTCACATTTGAAAATATGGACAATAGTATGTCAACGATGGAGATTCTAAATTTTTTATGCATATGAAAATCTTTTAAGAATAGCCAGAAAAAGATTATCTAATTATCAAAATTAATTTTTACCACACTTGTCATTACATAAACGGGTGCTCCATATCCATACGTTCCTAGGACACTGGTAGTCACCTAGGTCCTATCACCAACAGACCCATCTCTTGCAAGTCTAGAGTCGGATATCTATGCATTGTATTCCGCGATGAAACAATATATAATATGATCATCCAGACGCTATATCTAATACACAACGATTTGAAAAAAGTATATGTATAATGGATTCATAAGGTAGAATATACCTAGTCATATAGAATATTGGATATTTCAAAATCCAAAAATAGCGGTCTTATCAGCTTCTTTATAAAGAATAACAAGCTCCTTTGCTGCACCTAATAAAATTTTCACCATGACCTAAATTTCACAAATATGTCATACCATTATGGAAAAATGTGTATAACATATTTACACTTAAAAGTGCAGACAACATGTCAATAATGGAGATTCCAAATGGCCAATGCATAAGAACATAGCTAAGAATAACCAGATAAGATTATCTAATCATGAAAGTTAATTTCACCCGACTTGTCATTACACATTCGGGAGCTCCATATACATATGTTCCTAGGACTCTTGTGGACATGTGGGTCCTATCATCAACATGCACATCTATCACAAGTCCAAAGTCGGATGGCTTTGTGTTGTATTCCTCTATGAAACAATATATAATATATAATATGATCATTGAAACAGTGAAACTAATACATACATAATGATCTGTACAAACAAGTATATGTGTAGTGCATTTATAAGGTAGCACATACCTCGTCATAAATATTGGATATTTTAATATCCCAAAAGATAATGGTCTTAAATATTGGATATTTGTCTATTCACCCTTCTTCAGACCATCACATACAATTTTAGCCACCACTGTCCATCGACGGCGATCCAAGCCATCCCCCCGTGCACTGCCACTGCCTAGACCACCACCGCCTCCAACGAAGCTAGTCAGCCAGCCCAGGCCAGCAGAGCAAGGCCCACTGCAGCTCCGCACCTCATGCCAACAAGCCTCTGTGCTGCCTAGACGATGCATCTTCTACGCGCCTTTGGGCCGCTGAGTCGCTTCTCTATTTGCACTGCTACACTGTCTCGCCTGCTGCCGCGGCACAGATCCAGGCCAGCAAGAGCCGGATCTAGCCAGAGTCCGTCAGATCTGAACGCCACCGGTACGCCCGTGCCGCCCTAGGCCAGATTTGGCCGTCGAACCACGTCACTTCAAGAGAATTCTTCCTTGCACTTCTCAAAACGCCAGTTCTCAAATGCCACTTTTTTAAATTTACGTGCTCAAATGCCTCTCGGGCTCACTTGTCAGTCTCTCAAAAAAAGGACGGAAAAAAGGTAGGGAAAAAGGTTTAGATGCTGATAAGTGGGCCCGAGTGGTATTTGAGAGCACGTAAATTTGGGAGGGTCGCATTTGAGAACTGGTGTTTTGAGACAGTGATAAATAGTTAATTCTCCTCTGAATTTATGGTTGAAGAGAATTCCGGAAGTGTTCCAGCTAGAGCAGCTGAGAAGACACCACATTAATACGAGGCTAATACAGAACCAACCTACTACTGCCCTTTTTTTCCTGTGTCAGCTGTAGTAGTTTGCCCGCTTTACAACTGACACGGAGCATCAAGCAAGATGTTGGCCACAAGACCTTGCCAGCCAAACAGGATTGCCAATGTCGATCCTGATGCTGTCGTGTAAATGCGAAATCACTGATGTTTGCGATGGCGATCGACCCATCTGAGCTCGTTACAAACCGTTACAAATGACAGTTGAGAAAACGCACGACACAATCTAAGAATACGCGTGCACAAACACATGCACAATACGGATAGACTACCCAGAGCTTTGGGTTGGATAAATTATGTACTACTATATGCATTTCTCCCAGGGTCAAAACAAGATCTACAGCACTGGACTACTTACTAACCATGTTATGCTAACAAAAGTCCAAAACAATCATAGCACCAGTACATGCGATCAACGCACCCACATTACCCTTTGGTTAGAAGAATAAATATTTGCCACTTCGACAACCTGACTGGTTAGGATCCTACAATATGCAAGCCGGAAGACCGATCAGGATGATGTGATCCCGGATTCCAACTCAGGGACCAAATTATTTTGCTTCTGGTTCTGGTCCTCCCAAACCAACCCAATGCTATACTCGGGTACATAGTCCTGCAAAACATGCATTTATACATTGGCTCAGGAAATCAAACTCAATGTCAGAATGGAATGCATGGAACATCTTGTAATGGATTGCCAAAGGACCTGTTTTGAAGACATTAGCACCTATGTCTGGCACTCTAGTCATACTTCAAGAAACTATATAGTACTTATTAAGCTCTGAGTTGGGATTTAACCTCCAATTTCATAACTAGCTCCTTGGCTGTCGGAGCGGAGATGATGATGCGCCTAGCCTCCTCAGTGATGAAACCTTCATCAACAGCCAAGTCGATAAACGATAGAAGAGGGTTGTAGAATCCGTCAACATTCAAAAGACCAACCTGTTAGCATTTTTAAGAAGTTACATGTAAGGTACTAAGAACACCAGTACTGGCAAAAAGAAAAGAAAGCAACGGCTGACCCAACAATGCTGACTATTGAATATATGATCCACTTACACCTGCAGAATCGTGTCTGATATCCCCTAACAATTTGGTGGGGCCTTAAGGCTCAAATAATAGAGGCAGATAAGCATGGATGAAGAAAAATGTTGAATTGACTGCTCTAATCCCTCTTAAGTCCTTAACTTCTGCCTTTCATATTTGCTAAGCAATTAGTTAACATAAACACCAACAGAAGTTTCTTGTTCATGTGACACATCATGTAGTATAAGATCCCCCAATCAGCATTCCATTAGCTGTTTGGGAATATTCAAAAAGTGTGAAGCATATATCTATTTATGGCCAAAGTATAAAAGATATAAAATGCAGATCACATGCTCTCCGGTCTAAACAATTTTCTGATGTAGTGATGCAGGCGACAGCACCCTGACTAAATTAGCTGCAGATGTGAACAACTATGAGAGAGAAATATTTTAGGTCACATGTGAACAAGGGATGATGATAGCTGCAGATCACAACGGCCCTAACGACATAATGATAAAGAAATCAGCACTTCCTAACCACCAACATAAAGTGGGTTAACAAAACATGCAGATAAGCACATGATCTATGACTAATTAGAATGGCTAATTTCGTGTGAGTGAGTTTTTACCGGCTTCTTATGGATTCCAAGTTGTGCCCAAGTAATGACCTCAAGCAACTCCTCCAAGGTTCCATAGCCACCTACAATTTTAGCTATTGATCAACAACTACAGCACAAAACAGATAAAGTTTTGGTTTCTTGCACCTGCAGAGATAGAAAAGAAAAAGGGATAGACCATAATACCCGGTAGAGCAATAAAAGCATCAGCAAACCGTGCCATTTCGGCCTTCCTCTCATGCATACCAGAGACAGCTCTAACTTCCCCTACAGGCTCTCCAGTTACCTACAGAAGCATGTACTAGGGAAATCAATAACCCACAGCTTGCACTAAATAACTACGGTATATGACATATAAAATCTAATCAAATATTAGCAATCATCATTTCAGGAACAGAGCTTCTAAACATCAACGCACAACCTTCAGTGGTACAATCTATCTTGCATTAAAACACGAAGGACTGTCAATTCTAGACGACAACTACAGATGGTTATGAGTCTTTTCAAGATACAAGTGGAAAATGCTATAGTATATAAGAAATGATGGATCGGTGCACTCCTACTTATTAACAAAGTGGGAGCTACAGCATAGTATTAGAACTCGCACAAAGACATCGATAATACTATAATTTAATTAGATACTATTTCTTATGTCAACACGCACAATACACAAATCAATCTACATTAATTGCATAGTATCAATCTTTGATTGAGAAAGATACGTTAGATTTATAAAATGAATATCTAAAACAAATATTAAATAGAACATGTGAAATTGAGTCAAAACTCCAATATTAGCATCTTGCAATGGCATCATCAGGTTAAAAGAAATCATTCAATAGCAACAAAATGAAAGTTACAGCCTTTGACTGACCTCTCTGGGCATCAGTGATTTTGGAATGATCCTGCCAAAAAGAAGAGGGGGAGCCAAAAGCTACATTAAATTCAGGCTAAAGCAGTCAAAACAACACGTATAGTAGCAGCACTGCAGATGCATGAAGCTGATCTTTTCCCATGTAGTGAAACATGGCGAGCCTAGAGACAGCCAGACAGAAGTAGGCCTTTCAAGAACCGGACTGCTCCAGATAACCACTGCACAATAATTAAACAAGCTACCCCAGCTTGCATTGCTGCATCCCATTGCGAGCATGGAAACAACTAGCCTTTTGGAAAGAAGACCGAAAAGGCGCTTCCATTTCAGTGAAACAACCAAACGCGATCGGCATGCATGAGCTTGCCCTGCCCCCTCTTCCTCCAACGGGCAATGGAGCCCCCCACCACTACACTACTAGCCTGCCCAAAGCTGTGCACTGGGTTGTACAACACATAAGGCTGCCATTTTGGTGCAGGGGAGCAGCTGGAAGCAAAGCAACCAGCGCACCATAAAAACACCAAGCAAAGCAGAAGAATAGGTGGATCGAAATGAAGCGTAGGTGGATCGAAATGGGATGGAAAATGCATGGAAGAAAGCGATAGAGATGGATAAAGGATACTACTAATCCAGTAGTGTACTAACCCAATGACATGGCGACCTCCATCATGAACTGCATTGGAGACAAGGCCCATGAGGCCGATGGAGCCACCTCCGTAGACCAGGTCTATGCCCCTCTCCACCTGCACCACAAAACACAAAAAAGAAATTGAGATTAAGCGGAAATCGCCTCAGAAAAATCCAGTTTATTAGTCACATACTACTGGCTAGTACTATCATGCATCGTCATCAGGTCAGGGGCTCAGAGGAATCAATCAGCTGTAACAATGGAGCGCACTAGTATCATGATGGATTCCTTTCCTGCGAGGCGAGCGATGCATGCGACGAAATGGGTTTGTGCACTTGGGCAAGAAAGTGAGGTCATGACAGCTAGCTAGCGAGGGTGATGGAGGATTGAGGACCAGCAGGCAGAGCAGTGAGCTGAGGAGATGGATCGAAGTGGCAAGGCCTTGCAGCGCCTTTCGGCCTCCTGACGACGCAGCAGCAATCTGAGGCAGCAGAATGGAAACCCAGATGGATGCATCCATCCATCGATCTTGCCCACCTGCAGCTCATCCATCATCGATCGATCTTAGCATCGATCTTCTCCATCCATCCATCCATATGATCACGCACGCAACAAGGCATCCACTAGGCACGATTGCACGAACCAACCATGACGCCCTCTCCCCTCCCATGAATACAGCTCATGGCGATGATTAATCTAGCACTACTCCAACACGATCTAGCCATGCGCCTCCACATCGATCCCAGACAACCAAGCGCATCCCAAACGCAAGCCAAGCAATCGATTGGAATTAATTTCAAACCTAAAACCCCTCGATGAAGGAAATTAAGCTAGCTACTAGTACTCCAGATGAGAAACCAACCCCTCGAAACGAAACGAAACGGCGGAAGGGAACTAGTACTGGTTTGGTTGATGATTACCATCTCCTTGGCGAGGTCGAGGGCGGCGTCCTGGTAGCTGGGCTTCTTCCCCTTGGCGCTCCCGCAGTAGACGCAGATCCTCCGGAACCGCGACCGCCGCTCCCCTCCCCCGTCCCCTCCGCCCATACTTGACTCCACCGCCGCCGTCCCCGTCGCCTGCGATGCCGCCTCCTGGGTCGGCGCCGCCGCCAAGGTCATGGTGACGTCGACGACCAAACGAACAGTAGGCGGGCAGCGGGGCCCTCTTCGTGCTCGCCGGCGTTGGGCGGCGGACGGACGGCGGCGTGGTGGGGTTTTGTGTTGGAAATTAAGGCGAAGCTAGGCGGTGTCGGAGAGAGGATTCCGTCCTTCTCGCCATTTATAGGAGGCGTGGTCTGTGTGGGCCCACCCGCCCGCGTGGCCTAGGGTTCTTCCTTTCCTTTCCTTCCTTCCTGAAACCGGAGCGAGACGGAAAACGCGCTTGCTTCTTCACTTGGCACCTTTTTTTTATTTTCTCTGTCATGTTTTTATTTTCAATTTTGTTTTTGCGGCCACCTTGATCTTCATTCCTCTGTTGCAGTGGTTGCAGGGCAGGCAGCATGTTACATATGTTGCCATGGTTGATTCCCGCATTTTTCTTTTCTGTGTGCGTGTGAACTCAAAATCCCAACGTGCTGATCGAAATAATAAATATACTAGTAGTATAAACACTGCAGTGAATAATTAAATTTGGAGCATTGCTATAGTATCTCCTCAAAGAAATTAAAAAGTTATTTCCTAGTATTTTATTTTCTATTGTAGTAGTACTTCTTTGTTCATCTTTGTCACAGCTAGCATGTTACGTTTTGAGTCCCAATATATAATCCAGTTTCTGCAACCATCATTGGTTAATTTGCAGTGGCTCATTTGACGCATGGAACAGTTTTGTGTCCCAATAATTCTACCTTTTTTTAAAAAAACCTTTTCAGATATAGTATTACGCCAATGCGGTTAATCTGGGCCCTCCAAAGCTCCCACATGACGCATGAAACATACTACTACTACTCCAGTAAATAAATGGCCGCTGCTGACCATATGTGCATGCAAACATGAAGATTTGCAAGCCAATAATAATAAAATTAATGCCCATCGATCCATCCATCCCCAAATGATTTCCATAATAATGGTCACAGATTAGACGAGATTTTGCGTACGTACCAAGTCTTTTGTCTTAATGACATATTAATAATTGCTGTAGCTAGCCCGCCAATTGATCCAGCTGCTTTCGCTAGCTGCAGTACAAAATATCAACGCCTACAGTCCCTGATTTGCTAATTAATGATACACTCCTTGTCCACAATTACACTACTTATCGATCAATTATGATTGATGATACTAGTATCAGTTCAGGTACATCGATCGATCATCATCCACGCGTTTTAAGTATATTATTATTGCAACCATCAACGCATGAGATTATATTGTATTCACATATATTTAGTGTGGATGGATTTTTCTCAGCTGTCTAGTTGAGTATACTATACGAATTAAGCGAGTAAAATATGTTGGCTGGAGGGTTGTGTCGTCCAGCACGACACGCCGTACGCTCACCTTTTTGCTGACCAACGATAAACAAGGCAAGACCAGACCAAGCTGCTCTAAGGGATCATCGCAATGTCAGCCATTACGAATCCAAGAAAATAGCAGTACTACACACACCAATATACATACACATGCATACACATACATCATCATCATCTACTGGAGTACTAATACTATACCAAGCAGAAGAAAGTGTATCGATCGATCACACTTAAGCTTAGTTTGGTCGATGAGAGAAAATTAAGGGAATAACTAGTATACACGAGGACGCCCATGGGCAAGCATGTGGCCATTTGTTAATCAATACGGAGAGTACAGTATAATGACTGGCTTCAGCGTATGGGAGTTGTTTAGACCAAGCAGTAGTTAGTCAAGGGTCGTCAGTTACGTTGGTCAAATACTGAATTAATGGAACGGCCGGTATAACTCCGGCATCCCCACCCCATGCTTGTGCTGCATTTTATTAATCGATTGCGTCCATAATATCAAGAGATAGGTGATCGATGCTTCGCCATTCCAAGCAATAGTGATTGCTGCTGCTACTGTTCTGTCCTGTCCGGCCTGTGTGCAGATATGCAGATGCATGCAGAGCTCATCTCAATTCTTCCGTGCCGTGCGTTGTTGCATGCGGCCGGCAGACCTTCCTTTCTTTGTTTATGCTTGTTTGCATTGCCTGCTCTACTGTTTGTGGGGATTGCGTTCCTTCCCAATGAACAAAATGAATGTCCACTTGAAATATACAAATTAAAGCCACTGCTCAATGTGGCCGACCGATCGAGTGGATACTATGGAACATTCAGATAGTATAAACATTCAGATATACTGCTAGTGCTACTTCCTTGAAATGTTTTTACCTTTTTTCTTCGATCATTTATCTTATTTTAAAAATTATGAAAAAAATTAATTATTTTATTTGTGACTTATTTTATCATCATCAAAAGTAATTTAAGTATGATATATCCTTTTTATATTTACAACAAATTTTTTAATAAGACAAATAATTAAATAGCATAAAAAACCAAAATATCTCACAGTGTGAAACTGAGGTATTAGTATGTGCTAGGGATCGTCGAATCCTTGAACGGTAGCGTACTAGCGTTTGCCGTTACCGCGCGCATATACATATACCGCTCTACGTTGCGTTCAGAAGTGCATGAAAAATAGCTAAGTGAGAAAAGAATAGTGTCACACACAAAACGATAAATAGTATTAGCACGTGATTAATTGATATTAGCTATTTTAAACTTGAAAAATAGATTTTTTTTATTTTTTTTCAATAATTTTTGTGTAGAAAATTTTTTAAAAAACGTACCGTTTAGCACCTCGTTTTTTGCGTGCAAAATGTTAACATCCACTGCCGAACGTAAGTAAGGCCTTGTTTAGTTTCCAAAAATTTCACCCAAAAACATCACATCGAATCTTTAAATACATGCATGAAGCATTAAATATAGATAAAAATAAAACTAATTGCATCATTAGGCTGTAAACGACAAGACCAATCTTTTAAGCCTAATTAGGCTATGATTAGCCATAAGTTCTGCAGTAACCCACATGTGCTAATGATGACTTAATTAGGCTCAAAAAATTCGTCTCGCGGTTTTCAGGCTAGTTATAAAATTAGTTTTTTCATTCGTGTCCAAAAATCTTTTTCGACATACGGTCAAACGTCTGATGTGTTGTTTTTCCAAAAACTTTTCAACAACTGAACAAGGCCTAATTCTACTCTAGTACTCTGGATATAAACGAAATTAAGCAGAAGATTACCTGATGAATACTTGCACTAAGAAAACACGGAATGGGTAATTAGTCGTTGCATGATGCCATTGCCATGTCGCCACGGAAGATATTGTGAACACTAGCAAGTTTATATTTTTTAAAAAAAGTCCCCGAGTATACGGTGCGCGTGTCAAACTAACTATTACTTCTTCTATGTTTGTCGTTAGATTCGTAGTACTAAGAATGTCACATCAGTATTAACTTTTTTACTTTATTTGAAACGGGGGAGTAGTGATATGTAGAAGTATATAACTATATACTCCACTTGCAGCAACTGCTATAGTACGAACGTACGTGCTCATCAGTAGCAGCACTTATCATGTTGATAGCTAAACGGCCGGTACATGTATATATATACATGACATGTCGATCGATCCACGTTGGTACAGTGCATGACTGCATGCAGTATATATTGTGCCACGTTTTTGCGTTCGGGAATTAATAATGGCCACGGGACGGGCATGCATGCAGGAGGCCCGACGGCGAGCAGCTGTCGGCACGGGACAGGACATACAGCCGGAAGGAAGTATGGCGCGCATGCACGCACCAAAGTGATCGATCGATGTGAAGTACTCCCTCCGTTCCATACTTCCATGTTGCTGGAGGTTAATGAGTCTCTTGTTTCGTCTATATATCCATTAACATACATGTAAATCTAAACATCTAGACATGTATAAACCGTTTTATCTATTTAGAAACTAAAATGTCTTCTAATAAACCAAAGAAAATAGCACGTAAATCATGTCCGGCATGTGGTCAAGCCAAACGTATATTTTTTCTGCAGGTGGTTGAGAAGGGTTTCGCAGACGGTGACCAAACTGCTTGTCATTTATCCTATGCATAAACAGACAATATTTGTATGTGGCCTGCAGAAGATATTTTTTGCAGGCCGGTGGGTGTAGACCCCTCGCCGTGAAAATGATCTTCAGCGACAAAAGAATTCCCAAAACCACTGGTGATGACGACTACCTTGACGACCCCATTGCCTTGCCCATGTACCGCCATCGACGTTGCATGTTCTAAATCCTTCGTTGCTCCTCCCCTCCTTTGCCACGACACAGATCTTTGCCACCATGAGATATTCGTCGTCGCTGGATCACACCACCATAGGCCCTTCATCCCGCCCTCGTCATCGCAACAGAGGGCCATCGTGCTTCCTCCTTGCCTCCGGCGTCCTCGCCGCACCGGTGGTCCATCGTCGCTGGCATCCTCCCTCCTTGCCGCCCTCACCACGGAGCCGAAGGACCGTCGTCGCCGGAGTCCTCCTTGCCGCGCCGGAGGACGAGAGCTTGCTGCTCATCGGGGTTCTCCCTCACCATCCTCTCCCAGATCTAACTCCCTACGGGGTCCCGGTCGGGGTACGATGCCCCGCGGGTGCGGGGGCGAGGGAAGAGTTCACCCCGTTCTTCAGTCCGGGGCCGAGGGCGAGGGAAGAGTTCGGGGGTCGGGGACGGGGACGTTCCTCTCCAACCCGGCCCCGTCTCGCCCCGTTGCCAAACGTACCTGCACTGATGCTGCTGCCTCCACCCTTTGCCCTAGACACACTGGCACCGCCGTGCACCCATATCGCTTATTGTTCACCATTGCCCTCGATGGTGTCACCCGGCTCATCCGATCTCCATCTATCCGACACTCGAGTAGTGTTTGACCGCCACCGTTACAGAGTTGTTGAAATCGTCGCCGCCGATGAGCCATTGTAGTCTTTGTTTTCCTGGATCCTTCTTTACTTGGATTTGAGGAGAGGAAGAGGGTAGAGGTAGGAGAGACAGAGGGGATGTGGGAGAATAATGGATGGGTGTTCGTTGGTGCGTGGTGAGGATGTGAGCCTTGGTCTTGTCGTCTAGCTTCTTGTGTCCAACCCAATGGCCGGCTACTCGAGTGCTAGAGGATGGAGATTGGATGAGTGGGGAAACACCATCGAGGCACCCCAATGGTCGGATGATCAGGTGACCCCACGCGCTGCCTACCAAAAACAATTTTTACAGCTGGGCTACGAGGAGGTTTGCCTACAACTTCTTACAATCTGTCTATAAATTTTGATTTTTCGCATTCAATTTGTGAATGGAGTGTGCTGAGTATATTTTTACATATGGGGATCTTATAGTCCACATTTAAAATATAAGGCATCCGTCTAAAAAATGCTTTTTGACATAGCGAGATGAGGCTGCTTGCTGTGACAGGTTCCTCCTCACAAGGTTTTGGAGGAGTAGTGCTTCGATTAGAATTTTAAAACATGTGTACTTGCAACTAAGTGTAAACTCCTCCATGTTAAACCAACTTTTCTTTTAGAAACGCTTAAAATTTTGGCTTTCTATGGAACAGAGTGTAGATGAGTACTGCGGTGTGCACCGTAACCATGGTTTTTTTATGCGATGGAGGGTGTACATGATTGAGTCCCTTTGGAACAAATAAATGGATAATTTGAATTTCATAGAATCTTACTAACCTCACACCTAAGTATTACTACTCTATCCAATAAATAAATCCTATTATATTCCTTCAAAATGGCTAATTCACACATAATGCTTGGAGGCAAAATAGCATGTACTTCAATCTATTGAAAATTTTCTTTGAGTCTATATATCTCCTCCATACAATTCACACATATTTTCTACGGTCTACCCAAACAATCGTTCATATTTATTGTTGTGCAGTGGTAATCCTCTCTTTTGCATATGGATGTACATACCAAAATCTCATGTACTTTTTAGGTTCCAAAATACTACGTTGATTTCTAGAGTTTAAAAATTATTCCCAAAATATTCCTATCCTCCTGATACCATGGGTTCATAATTTGATGGCCTTGTCCCTTTGATATTCCACCCCGTTCCTACAACTTAATAAGGTATATTTTCTATTATAAGGGATGTTTTATTCTTTTTTGTTCACTACTAAATTCTGGTGCCTAATAGTAATAAGTTTATTTTAGGACACCAAATATTTTATTTCCCATGTTTATCATTCGTACATTTTGAAGCTGCCTTAGCGTGTGGATCAAGCTGACAAGCAGGGTAAGATTGGTTTTCGCTTATTATGTAAGTGAGACGAGTCAAAACAGATTAGTCCCTCTATGTCAAAATACGACAACATTAGACTGAAATGGACAGCTAAGCGAAAACCAATCCTAAATGGACATCTAAGACTGAATCTGGACAAGGACTGTCCAGATTCGGAATTCTAAGTGATGTCCTTTTTAATTCTAGATGGTTGTATTTTGAGACGAAGCGAGTATCGAGCTGGCTCAAAATCCAACCCAAATTTTGAACACATAAAAACAGTCATCTTGCTCTGCATTTTTAAGGCTGATGTGCATAGGAGTACTCTGGTTTTTTTAATACTAATACTTTCTACTTCTAGTACTTCAATAAAAGAAAGAGGCCTTGATAGCTGAATTTTTTTTTTTTGAACCCTTGATAACTGAATTAAGTTGAATGGCAGTGAACAGTCGGGAGGGTAGGCGTGCGTGCGATGGAACCAGTGAAGTGGGTGAGGAGTGAAGGATGAGGAATGAAGTAGTAGTAGCACGCACGGGCACGGCCAAGTCTTTTCACATTGAATACACATGTCGAAATCGCGCCTAGTATAGACATGTAACGGAGTACTCAATCGACTTCCTGGCAAAAGATGTGATGATTATAGTTTTCTTTGGGAAGGCAAGCTGATGCGTGTATATGTATGCCGATGTACTGTATGTATAGAGCTGAGCTGAGCCGGTGCAGAAAGGAAAGAGACAAACGTTGCACGCGAACGTGCTATAGTAGTACGTGCAGGGCAGCCGTGCAGACCGTGCAGGTACAGGAGGAGGAGATCGAGGGGGATGTGTATAGGAATACTCCATACTACAGCAACCGGCGTGCGGTAGCTTGTGAAAATAGAGGCTGTTCGTGAAAGAAAAAAAAAAGAGCTTCGCTTCGACAGTCTCTACCGGACCACTGTTAGTAAAATTCAATCTAAACCGTAAATCTATTTTAATTTAATGGGTTGGATTGATTTTTACTGTCATCCCAATCAATTAACAGTAGTAGAAATATAGAGGAATATTCTAATATAAACAGCTAAGATTATTTCTATTAAAAATAGTATAATACTGGGAGTAGAGACCGATCAGATCAATCTAAAAAATAAGAGCTTCGCTCCGATACTCCCTACCGGCAGTATAAAACAATATGAAGCTAATAGATCTATAAACTTTTTTTAAGTAGAAATTTAGAGGGTTTGATTATCTAAGAAAAAAAGTCATGAATGAGTAAAACTATAATTTTGCATCTCCATCCGAATGATGCCCTCACCGGAATCGCGGCCAATGCCCTCCACCGTTGCCAACGACGCTAAATCGCGGCCGAACGTTCCACCGTTCATTTCAATGGAACGAAGTCGATTGGATCAAGTGACTTCTACTGTTTCATGAAGAAGATCGAAAACCCCTATTCACTTATTAGTAAATAACTAATATATCATTTCAAACGATCAATTTAATACTACCATCAGGGAGTTTCTGAGTAGGGGCCCTTTGAATCGCAAGATTGTTAAAATAAAGGAATAGAAAAAACATAGGATTTTCACAGGAATACAAGCGAAAAATAGAGGATTACAAAACACATGAATTTTGTCGAGGTATGCGTTTGATTGGAACACATAAAATTTGTCCCGATCCTACGCGAGATAGCAAGAAAATAAGCTTGGAGTGGATGCTTTGATTCATGTGTTTTGCCTCCAAAATCAAAGGAAAGGGAAAGTTTCCCGTGTTTTTCCTTGCTCCTTCCTATGAACCAAAGGTTTTCCTATGGGATTTCCATTTCTTTATATTTCCTCTATTTTATCTCCATATCAAAGGACCCTAAAAGGCTTGTGGTGCTGGCTACGCTTGCACGAATGCAGTTAGCAGCCGCAGTGTGGTTTGCTGCATCTGCACAGTACACTCGGGTGCTGTTGTTGCTGCAGTCGGGCAGCTGGTGATTGATTGATCGACGATTTGACAGCCATCGTGGAAATGGCCGGCGGCTGGAATGATTTCCTCCTAGTCCTCCAGTCTCCTGGACTGCTCAGCTCACGAGTACTACTCCTTCAGCAACAGCAGTGTTCAGCAACAGCAGTGAGCTCTCCTTCAGCAACAACAGCAGTGAGCTGAGTAGTCCATCCATCGTCAGTCTCACTCAACTCCCCACACTCTCCATCTATAGGGTACTGGAGTAGTAGTAGGCTACATGTGCGTGCATATGCGCCTTCACTTCACTTTGAGCCCTCGAATCCTTCTTCCTTCCTTCCGCAGCGGCCTCTCCACCGAGTTCCTTCTAACAAGATGTTGCGGCCACTTTTGCCCGTCCGGCCCATTTTCCAGCAGCAGCCAGATGCCCAGTAGTTTCCCACGTACCAAAACACATGAGGATGCCCGGCCCGCTTCGACAAAACACACCTATCTGTATCAGTTTCACTCTCAGCCACGTTACAACTTTTCCTTTCTACTAGCAATGCCCGTGCTCAAGAATATTAGCAACCATATTCAACTTTTTCTTGTGACTGGTCCTCAAGAATTCAAGATGCATTCAGGCTGTAATCGATATAGGGAAATACATGGTTTTATTTCGTACTAGTTTGGAAGATTATATTATTCGTTGGTTCTCCTCTTTCAATGTCCAGTTAGTTCAGATGATAATTGTAGGGATTACAGTACACATTTTCTCTTGGATGACCAACTACTGCTGTATCATATGTAAGTCCACTTTTGTGTCAATGGTAGTAGAAAATGTTTTCTTTTTTGTTGCATTAGATCTCACAAGGTTATCCACTTGTTGATAGTCGTTTCACATATATTTTCTGATAGTTAAACTCATATTTGCACAGCGATAAAGGTCTGTCAGATACGAGCTACTGTGTAGTGATTCATGTGATGTTGAAGATGTAGCTGGTCCAATACTCCAATTGACTGAAGAATCAAGATGCACTCAGGCAGGAATCGATATAGGGAAATACATTGATTTGTTATTTTGTACTAGTAGTACCAGTTGGACAATTATATTGTTAGTTGGTTCTCCACTTTCATGTCCAGTTAGTGCAGATGTTAATTGTAGGGATTACAATTTTACTTTTCGATCGATCTCTTCTTGGATGGCCTGCTACTGCTTTGTCATGTCATATTGCCATATACTATATATGAAAGAATAAAAAGGTTTGTGGATGGACAGGCATGAACCTGAATCTGATATTCTGAACAAAAAGAGAGCTCTGAAAGCTAAGCGGCACTGAACCGAAACAATGGAAAACAGGTGGGATTAATCACATCACAGGAGATTAAAACGATAGAGTCAAGTCAATCTAAATTAAAATGCACCGAACAGGTAATTAACCGATGAATTTATCTGAAAGCTCAAAGAGCCAGGTGGTATGGTAATTAAGCTGCATCATGAGTGACGATGATACCAGAAATCGTAGCAATCCTCGAGGAATCTGGCCTGGCTTGGGTGGGAAAGAAGAAGGGCGCCGCGGATCACCGCCTCGTCGACGACGGAGACGTATCTGAATTCTGAAGCCGCCGTAGTGGGTGGGTGGCGCCATGGTCGACATCTTGCCTTAATTTGGTGGGTGAAGTCCAGAGGTGTGCGCCTCCGCCATGAGCATGCCGGCGACATTCTCCGGCGATGCAGGATTTGGTGTTGGCGATGTGGATGGCCGCCGCGCTGCCCGGCACGAATGGCGGCATCAGCATATGGTTCCAAAATCTCAAGCAGTACTCCGCCGGCGGATCTCGTGACACCCCAAACGCCCCCGCTTCTGCATGCCACACCAACTAATCAAATCCATAAATTATTATTACTTCCAGCTTAATCTGAGCGTGAGAACCAGTATTATACATACGTACCCATGAGAATGAGAAGCACGACGCGCAACAAGACAACAAGACAAGACGACGCGCCATTCTTCCTTCCCAAGGACCTCTCTCTCTCTCTTCCGCGAGGCAGGGGAATTTCCGTTTTAGTAGTATTTGACGAATTAATTTGAAGGAATGAACCCAAAGCTCAAATTTGGAAAGTGAGCAAGAGAGAGGCGGTACATGTCACTGAAGCCATTGGATGCCGTCGGATCTTCATCGCCGGTCTATGGAAGCAACGCGCAGGTAGTAGCACAGAGAGTCCAACAATGCTTTTGGCCGGATATGTACTTGCTAAAGAGACAAAAACGGAATGTTAATGTTTCTCGTAGTACTCCCTTCGTCACAAAATATTTGGCGTCATTGACACATTTAACCATTCATCTATTAAAAAACATATAATTATAAACTATTTTGTTACAATTTGTTTTATTATTAAATGTACTTTAAATATAGACATAATTTTATATACTTTATAACATTTTTAGAATAATACGAACAATCAAACGTATCTTGAAAAGTCAATAACGCCAAACATTTTGGGATGGAGGGAGTTGTGCCACTATATTTTGTTTTGTCACTATTATGTGTATTGTACCGTACCATTTACATTAATTTAATCATCCTACCATTGTAATTAGTTCTTACTTGATTTATTCCTTTGCATATCAACCTCATACAAATATCAGGTTAACTAATCACTTTTTCAAAAAAATAATAAAACCCTACGTGACATAAATCGCCCTCCTATAGGGCGGAATGGATAAATCACCCTATGTTGTGGCCGAAAGAGGGCGCATGTAAAATGGCAAAAGCCATCGATCCATGCCGTGCACTTCTATAGGCGGGTCCCTCGGTGGTAAATCACCCTCCCATAGTCTCATACATCAAAGAAGAGGCCGCCTGTAAAAGTGCAAAGGCACGCCCCTGATTTGCTTTTGCAGATGGTTTCCTCGAAACTATAAATTGTCCTTCCCTAGAGTGAATAGGGCCACCTGCAAAATGACAACGGCACACCCTAACTGTCGTTGGCACGTCACAACCCACCCTAGCTAGGGTATGGCAATTTATATGCCCCGCCCTGCTCTAGGGCGGAAGAGTACATTTCTGTAAAATTAGCTTTGAAATGGAGCTTTATTTTTTGATCTTATTGAAAAATAAATTTAAAAATTCTCATATGCCACCCCCTGCTCGGTAAAATGCCGAGCCGCGCTATCACGGCGCGTCGCTATGCACACGTACCTGGATTGATCACTTGGCGAGAATGTATGTCGGCCGGCCCGGCGTGGCGCTCAAATCGCATCGTCCGCTATAATATATATGCGGCTATATCCATCGAGATGATGATGATGAATGATGGAAACAATCAGCTATACATGCATGCGTACAAGCTGGTAGCTAATTAGGCGCGTGCTGCAGGAGCAGTACGGCGTAAGATAGATAGATGTGCATGGTGGCCGGCCGGCGAATAAGTGCACGGCCGCGCGCCGCTTTCTGTTGGATCCGTTTCCGCTTCGCGTGCCCTACATGCCATGCCACCTGCTACCTGCTCACCTTGCCTCCATCCACGCTGCGTTCCCGCCCGTCTTAATTTCTTTCTTTCTTTCTTTCACACCTGCAGCTAGCTATACCTTAGTACCCTGGAAATTGAAGTAGCAAAAAAATTACTGGAGTGGATAGTAAAAAGACTGGGCATTTAATCTGCAAACATATGTTCATCAAAGCAGCTATCAGGGCGACAGAGAATATTAATTAATGGTTAGAGACCACTGGATGGAGTTACCAGTGGTAACATAGATGGGCATCTCAGTTGTTTTTCGCCGCCGTAGCAATAACAAAGATGGGCTCCTCAGTTATACATATATTTGGCCGTCACGACCAGTATGATCACGACAGGGATATATATAACCGAATTGCCGACACTTCTTTAATGCGCGAAAAGTTAAGCTTTGGAGCCATCTGCCTTTCCGTCCGTGGACAGACTGCGACTTGGGCAAATTTGTTATGGAGGAGTCCCTCAATCATGCCCATAAAAAGTGGCACATATGTGCCTCCATTTTTGTGAGTTGGAATTTCTAGTGATTTATTCCTTTGTGTGATGAGATTCGGCTGTTAGTAATTAGCTCATCACGACAACTAATGGCATGAATTGTTAGGAAAGTATCCATTTAGTGTGGCATAACTGATGTGGACATCTTCTTTGTCCTTGCAGATTAGACAAGCTGGCACCCTCAGGTCCATAGAGAAACAAAGCTCTACACATCATGGTTAGGTCATGACATATTCTCCTCCGTCATAGACAGTGGCGAAAGGAGCTCTAAATTATACTCAACACGTACCATATGCAATAAATATCATATTTACTACATCCGTTTCAAAATATAAGTCACAACCACCTTAAATACAGAGACCAAGAAATATTTAATCATACATTTCTTTAGCACAAATCATCCAATGAAAGCTATCTATTTTCTTTACTTAATTTATTATTTTGCTAATGCATGTAGCAATCTAATTAATATGCGCCTTATATTTTGGAAGATAGAAAAAAGTTGTTGCGTCTTATATTTTGAAACGCAGGGAGTATATTGTGATCACATAAAATTAGTACAGTACAATCAAAAAATTAAGACAAGAAATCTAACACGATACAACTCATTTGAAAATGAAGCAATAATCTTTGCCCCCAATAAAATTCATTAAAAGCATGTCAATTCTAAAAATGAGTAAATTTATAAAAACACGAGTGTATAGTTAACTAATCAACTACTCCCTCCATCCTAAAATATAAGGCTCAGATCGTTTTGTTAGGACAAGAGTTTTACAAATAAGTTTTCTATTATAAATTATTTTTATGACATAAAATTATTGTTGTTAGATTCGTATACATAAGTGGTCTCCTATGAGCATATTTTTCAATATAACAACTGATATTTTAATAGGGAAATTATAGGTCAAATTCTTGTCCCAACAAAACAAAATACGTCCTATGAAAAGGACGGAGGGAGTAAGTTAGCAGCTAGAGCTGATTAGTTAGCTCCAACATATATGTAGCTTGCGAGGTTGCAACATTGCACTTGCATGGATGAATGGATGAAGGATCGTTACAGGCAGGACGCACAATGCCACACTAGCGGGGGCGACAACTAGGGTACTGCACAAGCATGACCTCATCAGGCGTCAAGGTGACGAACATAGACAAGTAGAAACGAAAACAAATTGATAGACGTCTCGAATAAATAAGGGGAGGGATATATATGAGTATTTTGAAGTGCTAGACCTTAGAGAGGGCGTGGGCCAACGCGGACCATAGCTAGGTCGATTGCCTGCCCATTCCATGTGATTCTTCCACCCCGGACAGCATGGTGTTTGAAATACAAAATAATAATAATAATAATAATAATAATAATAATAATAATTATTATTATTATTATTATTATTATTATTATTATTATCTTATAGTATATTTTATGAACAAAAGGATACATTTTGTCTTATGAAGATTACTTTCTATGAAATGCTAACTCATGTGATTTGTATAAAATTCAAATATTTCAAAAAATATATAGGTTTAAATCCTTGAAAGTTTTACCTAAGACGTACAAGCCGATTCTTTTGGGTAAATAATATACATAGAGGTAAGGGTAGAATGGACATTTTCACCTTTCTTTATTGTTCATTCTTTTCTTCTTGATAGAGTTATAAGAGTAGGATATTTTACTTTTACCATGCATATGAGGATGATGTGGCATACCTAAGTGATGGTTTCAGTGGGTTGCGGGACTATATTAAGCCATATGATTGATAAAATTAAAATTAAAATATTTGTTTGAACAATATGAAACATTGGAGACTATATTAGTTATTCCCATGAATTATTTTTGCTATCTCAAAATATGTGTACCACGCTTTAACTGAGAAGACACAAACAAGAAAACAAATTAAGGATCTGGCACTACTTCAATGCACAAAAAGTTAACTTTTGGATGAGACTGCAACATTTTTGTGGCTGTACATCATGCACGAAGAGTATATCCATATGATTTTTATACATCAAACCTAAATATTCAAAAAGACACACATATTGAAAGTTTAGAAAGTTTTTCGATTCAATAAATCCAAAATAACATATTTTTTTGTGACCACTGTTGTGCTTAATTTGAGATAACACGCATATATATGATGTACATATGGAGGTTCTGCGCCCTACTTAAATACACGAAAAGTTAACTTTTGGAGGATACTGCAACTTGGCATCTTGCTCTGGGACCCCTGTGGCTAGGAATTTCTATGAACATATTATTTTCCGTGATTAAATTGGACTGCTACCGTCAACACTCAACACGACAACTAGTCATGTGTCTGGTAGAAAACGATCGGTTTAGCAGGCATCACTGACGTGGCTATCTTCTTTAATTACTTTGTCTTTACACACATTAGGTTGTGACCCCAAATCTTGTAACCTTGAATGGTACTGGGTCCTTATTTAGAAAAAAAAAGGACGTCCAATTTTTCAGCTAGCTAGCATTACACATGTTGATGGATAATGCATAAGGTCACGAGTCATGACATGCTAGCAAATACTTTTTTTTTTTGAAAGACTGAGCCAGCTTAAGCTGGTAGCAGTTTCAATTAAGACTGAGTAAATTATTGCCATGGATTATTTACTTGATTATATAAATAAATTATTTCTTATAACGTGTAACAAATAAGTCATTTCAAAGAACATGGCCTAAATAAGATGCTAAGACTACTTGGATATAGAGGATCCCGACTTGTAGTGATGCTGCTGATACCTCTAAATGTATCATTTTAATTGGATAGTAATAGAGTACTGTTTTTGCTTAATAATGCGGAGAGATGTTCTTCTATGTATATGACTCATAGTTGTTGAACCCGGCCCGGACATCGAACCGGCCAAGGCGCCGGGTCACCGGTTCACCGGTCGAACCGGGTGGTTCACCGGTTGAACCGCCGGTTCGATAAATGATACTATTATATTGATTCCCTACAATTTGTATTAATTCCCTACATTTTGGTGCAATAAAAATTATAACCAGGCATAAAAATACAACTGTTAGCATACAATACGAGTAGAGTGCGATATTAAATAACATAGCAATGTGCATTCGCTGACAAATTTAGGAAAATATCCAAACATNATGAGCATAAACCGGCCGGTTCTCTATTACTCGGGCGGTTTCCGGGTTTTACTAAAAACCGGCCGGTTCGAACGGTTTTTTCCGGTCCGATTGCATGGACGATCTTTGAAGCGAACCAGACCGGTGTACTCCCTGGTTCCGGTTTTTCCCGGTTCAACCGCCGGGCCGGGCCGGGTTCAACAACTATGATATGACTTGGCAACCACCGTTGATGCTAAGCTAGGCGACAAAGCAGCACTTTCCTGGGGGAGACTGGGAATCTCTTCGATCTGTACCGTAGCTTCTGGCCACTAGCTAGCTGCCTTCTCCATCTTTTTTCGCTCCCATCTTTTTTTTTTCCTGCTTGTCAGAATTCAGAAAGAAAGAATGTGCATATGGATATGATACAATATGATCTTTGCATAGCCAAATCAACCAATTTATTGTAGGAGTATTAATTAATTACTAGCAGCACTTAATTTTGCATAGACAGAGGATCTAACTATTAACCCATCAGAATTACTTTTCGTACTCTTTTTTCATTTTCCTTGACCTCATGAAATAAAAATCTTAAACGGATGTGAAGCTTAACAACGATGATTTTCTCCCATTTTAATTTTCAACAAATTTTATCTCGCTGACAAGGATATGAGTCTGCTATTAGAAGTTTCTGTACTTATCTGCTCTAATCTTTACACATCAAAATCAACCAATTTATTATAGAAACATTAACTACTGGCACAAAAATCGGCCGGCATGCCTGCCGACTCCTTATAAATACAGACCTAGCTACACAATTTACTATCACTTAAACTGCACAAGCTAGCTAGCTACTGCTCACTTGCTGAGACTGAAGTTAAATTAGCTGAAGGAATTAAGCTAGTATGACCAAGCAGTGGCGTGCGAACGCGAGAGTGGTGGGGAGGATCGGTGGCCATGAGGATGAGGAGAGATCAGCAGCAGTAAGCGTGGTGCTTGCCCATGGCTATGGCGCGAGCCAGGCCGTGTGGGACAAGCTCGTCCCCTCCCTCTCCCTGAATCACAACCTCCTCCTCTTTGACTGGAACTTCACCTCCACCGGCGCCGGCGCCGGCGACGAAGCTGCTGCTGATGAGGTCTACACGTTCGGCAGATTCGCCGACGAGCTCATCGCGGTGATGGAGGAGAGCGGCGTCGGGGATTCAGGCGCCGTGGTTGTGGCGCACTCCATGTCAGCCATGGCCGCCTGCATCGCCGCCGCAAAAAGGCCCGACCTTTTCGCCCACATCGTCCTCGTCTGCGCCTCCCCAAGGTACACCACGAACCTAGCTTAATTGCCCGAATTAATACGTTCCTATACCAGCTTAATGGCTTAATTATCGATCGATCACTAGATTAATTCTGCTCTCAATTGTTGTTCCCTAATCCAACGTATATGCCTGATTAAGATTATTAATTCGAGAAATATAATTAGTTTTAAGCTGGCCCCCATTAATTAGTCGGGTATCCACAATCCAGATACTACACCTAGCTATAGATAGCTGCTTTTCAGTTTTATGATTGTCAACTTGAGACCAGTCAGCGTCCGCGCGTATACGTCCACCTCAGCACACGAATCGCGACCATGCAGCAGTCACCCTCACTGTTGCGGCTGCTCAGCGCTCACCCAGCTAGTAGCAAGCAATAGAAGCATCGATATGATCCTGCTGCATTCATTGACAGCAAGAGAACAAACGCTTCCTTTTCTCTGCCTTTGTGCGCAAGTCCAAACATGTTCCTGTCAATCTGACCAACGAACGGCAAATTAAGAAATGGCCGGATCAGTCGATCGGGACGTAGCAACAGACACTTGCTAGCTACTGTAGATTAGATGAAATCAAAGCTAGTCCGGATGAGGCAGGATTGATCTTGGCCTCATGTTAGTTAGACCATGATCCTGTACCTGAAAAAGAAACTGAAAAGATGATCCATCCATCGATCAGTCCACCTGTCTAGAGATCCTTGCAATTAATTACCATCACTCGATTTATTGCGAAGACATGATCAAGCATCCAATTACGTGGCATCTCAACTTGATTACATTGCAAGTACCTGTTGAAAATTAGGCAGCTATAGCTAGACTGACAGTATAAGTCCGCCATGTCCTAGAAAACTATACTCTCTCCGTTCACTTTTATAAGTCATGCTTAATTTGACTTTATAAATGTCTTTAGCTAGACTTTAAGCAACAATTTCTCATAATATGCACGAAAACATTATTATGTGAAGACCCTTTGAAATGCCTATATCTACATCTACTGGTGCATGAGTGTCTTATGCTTACCAATTGTTGGTCAAAGTCTGCAATGCTTGACTTTTTAAAAATCGAAGTGTCTCTCATAAGATACTAAAAGGTATCATATTTTATAAATATAAATTTGGTACCTTAGATGTTAGTATTAAATTTTACATTAAAATGTAATACATCTCTCGGTATCTGTTTAAGGACCGTAAAATAGCTGAAACATATTTTGTATGCATCGATAGGTACATAAACTCAGAGGTGGAAGGTTACGTGGGCGGGTTCGAGGAGAAGGCGATCCACGCGATGCTGGGCGCCATGGAGTCGGACTTCCCAGCCTGGGTGGAGAGCTTCGTCCCCAACGCCGCCGGCGACGCGTCCGCCGTCCAACACCTGCTCAAGAGCTTCCTCGCCATGGACCCCGGCGTGGCGCTGAATCTGGCGAAGATGATCTTCCTGGGCGACCAGCGTGAGGTGCTCGACGGCGTGAGGACGCCGTGCACCATCGTCCAGGTCAAGGCCGACTTCGCCGCGCCGCCGGCCGTGGCGGAGTACATGCATCACAGGATTGCGGCGACGAAGGCCGCCGTCGAGATCATCGACTCCGTCGGCCACTTCCCCCAGCTCGTCGCGCCGGAGAAGCTGCTCGACATTCTCGACGGCGTCCTGCGCCTGCGAGAGGCGGCGGTGGAGCACGACGACGCCGGTGCCGTCGAGATCGACGGTGGCATCGATGTCGCCATATAGTTTGTGCCGTGTGCGTCATATGTATTCATGTGCATACATACGTTTCTTTTGGTGCGTCTTCTCTTGGTTGCATTTGCACGATTATGGTATACGTATATACTCCGTATATGGGTGCAGGCTAAAGTCTGCACATATATATACGTCGGGACTGGCTTCATGTGTGTGTCCCCCTTCTTTGTATGCATGTTTTATTTCAGAGCATGCATTGTAGTGTGTGTTTATTTCCTGGGTTAACCTAGAGGTTATGCATGTTACTATGCATGATTTGGTTAATTATGTCGATGTATACATTTTTAGTATATATACCTATGGAGTTATCTTATAGAATGAACTTGTGATGGAACTTTTCTTAGTAGGCTGCTTTCTTCTTTTTTCTTTAAGTAACATTCAACGACATGATTGTCCAAAACATTGTCAGCAAGCAGCCTATACTGCAGCCACAGCCACTGCCATAGTGCCATCATCACCACGCATTCGGAAAGTTTTCCTCTAGATTAAAGTTAGAGATATTTTGTCACTAACATATAGGGTCGTTTGAACTTTAAGTTAGAGGATTATATTCCCTTTTGGAGAGACTAGCAGCTATTGTGTACAGTATAAGCCAACAAAACTCAACAGAAGAGAAAGGGTGGAGAAGAAGAGTTGCAGTATTTCGACTTGGTGGCTCTAACCCAATTTTCATCAAGTTAGTGATTGGATGTTCAAACGTTGTCAAGTCGACACCATACTTGGTGAGTTCGTTTCTCACTTGGAGCACTTCAATTTGGTCAGTTTGTGTGAGAATTGGCTGAGAGCACTAGATTTTAATGGGCGATTGTCAGCTCGAGGGACTCTAGTTTCATCAAATACAATCTATGACAGAATGTCAGTTTGAGAGGTCAAACGATGTTCGATTGGGCTGATTTTGGATAGGCTTCAAAGGGACTCATAGAACATAATTTCTAACAAGTTGTGTGCAATTTTCTTCTACGATATCTCAGCTGGAAACCGAAAGGGGCAAAATATGGCATTTTCTACTTGCTTTAATTATACATTTTGTTAATTACTATGGCTGATATTGTGGATGCCAAGACTATGTCTTAATAATATTATGGCTATTGTGATGTACCTCTAGATATTTCAAAGAAGACTTTATCTGTACCAATTGTTGATTATAGTGGAAGTATTTTTTTTCTCTCACCAAGGAGTCCACATTGAATCATTGTGTCTTATATGCATGTGATCCATGTTATTCTGTTGATGATTTGCTAGTTTAAACTATTCTCAAAATTCATGGCGAGATAAGTGGTTGTGTGAAATATATTTGCTAGGTAGTTAAATTTACACTTGCATATTGAAAGTGCTTAGTCCAGCTCCAACATCTAACAGTAAAATAGTGGGATTTTGAGCCATCAGATGTGCACAAGAATTTATGATAGGTTAAGAAATTAAAATTGCAATCACAAGCGTTGAGGGGTTTTGAACCCTCCTACATATACATTATTAAGTTTGATCTTGTGATACAAGACAGGAAAAATATAGTAATCTATGCTGCGATATTTAAAAAAATATTTCATAACTATATTGGATCATATGAGAAAAAAACACATGCGTACACGCCCACAAGGCCATAAATCCATTTCTGATACATACAAACTCAGTTGTTAGCTGCACAAGATTTATAGGAGTACTCAAGATTTATTTACATTATAGTATTGTACTAGTATCTATGAGAAGAGGGGCAATTAACCAGTTAATCTTAGATAGTAATACATACCTACATTACTTTTTCTTAGACAGTTCATCCAGACGGCGGTCCATGATTTCAGAGACAGACTGCAGGAACACACCTTCATCACCATTTTCGCCATCATCTTCGTCTTCAGCCTCACGGATGATCTCTTCGATGCCAGACTCCTTGGTCAGCGTCTCCCTGCACATGATGCTCCCCATGTCGAACGCTGTGAGTCCCCTCTCCACGCCCTTCTTGAATAACATGGTCGTGATGCGCAGCACACGCACGGATTTGGGTGACATTTCCCATCCATGGAACCTGAGAATGGCTATGTCCTCCTCGGCGTCCAATGACCTTATGTAGTTCACCGTTTCTTCACTGAATAGCTCACGACACTGCGGCCAGTAGAGCCACTCGAATGTGCAGTCCTCAAACTGCACACACACACATAATCGATCACAATTCAAGAAACAAAATGAATCAAAATAATTTGCATTTACTGAACTGAAAATTTGTGCTTACACTCTCAGGGAGACAGTACCCATGGTCGATTGGAATAAGGGTCAGTCCTTGGCTGCCTTCTTCTCTGCAGATGAGGATGTTCCCGGCGTGTCTGTCTGCATTGGCAAGCCTGATGTCAAGGACACAGATCTTGTGAACTTCATGGACAGGGAAATCACGAGGCCCCATGTCCTCGCAGCTGCCACTGTTCTTCACGAACGCCTGCAAAGATCCGATCTTTGTCACCGGCTGCTGCTGCTGCTTCAATTCCTGATCTGAAACTGGCTGCTTGAAGCTCCTGTGCATGCACCGGACCATCGCCGTCGGCGCGACGCCGGCGAATCCAACGCCGTGATGTCCAGCGGCGAATGAACGGCGGCCACCGGTAGGGTGGTCGAGGATGTACGCGGCGACCTCTCGGATTGCGCCCTCGCCGACGCGTGTCCCCTTCTTGAGCCCCTCGCCGGTGGTCGACTCCGGGAGGCCACGTGGGTTGTTCGCCGCCATGGGCTCCTCGTCCACCGGCTTGAACACGGCGACGTGCTCCTGCCCCGTCGCGTCCGGCATTAAGTACGCTCCGCCCGTGCCCTCCGACGACATGATCGGCGCGTTCCCCTTATCCATTCCGGCGAGCACGGCCGCCACCATGTTCTCGATCACCGACGGTGACGGCGGCGACGCCTTCGGGTTGACGATGACCGGCTCGATCCCAAAATCTGATTTTGATTTTGGACGGCCAGGCTCGCCGCCGCGCGGCGCCATGGCGCGACGACGGACGAGACGCAGGTGGATGACGGCGCCGTCGCTCCGGCAGACGTCATGGATGAGGTGTGCGTCGTCGAGCACCTCGCCGTGGAGGACGAGGCTGTGATCGGCGTCGATGTCGACGATCTGTCTCTTCACGTAGCCGACGGTGCGGCCGGGATGGAGGCGGAGGGTGAGCTCCTCGCCGCGCAAGTTCACGACGGTGATGAGTCGGAGGTCGGAGACGCGGACGACGAGGTGGAGCATGGTGCCGTCGCCGACGCCGTAGTCGCCGATGCGGCACTCGTTGCGTGCGAGCTCTCTGCCGGCGAAGACCAGCCTCTGCTTTCGCGCGAGGAAGCCTCTCCATCGCTGGACGCGGAGCTTGACGGAGGCGATGAAGTCGGACACCATGACACGCATCGGCATCACGGTGACGCCCGGCGCCGTGATGTAGATGACGATGGATCGCGATTCTGCCGCGAAATCATGCGACGGCGGAGGAGGACGAATCGGGAGGAGGATCTCCTGCTGCTCGTCGACTCCCCCGGCGGCGGCGGAGGAAATGGCGGCTCCGGCGGCCGTCGTCATAGGCTATACAAACAGCTATGGTTCGATCGTAGAAGAGACGTGACGCATTGAAGGATGAAGAACTAGCGATCGTATATAGGAGTATATCGGAAGTGAAGCATCGATCCTTGGACGGCCATCGTTGGATGAATCATGAAATGCAGTTGGATATTAATGATGAGGTCGTAATTAAGGGGTCTAGCTACTCGATCATCTAATTAACGCCTAATGAAAGGGATCGATCGAACCAGTGACTGGCTGGCTAAATGAGTGACATGAACATGGAATTGGAGGCGATGGATGGATGGATCGATCCGGCCGGTTCTTGGCTCCTCAGGCAACCGCCCGCGCGCGCGCACGAGAAGGAAGACGGATGCGGCGGCGGCGCCGGAGCGCAAGAAGGAAGGAAAGATCGTTTCTTTGTGGAGGCGAGAAGGGGAGGAAAGCCACCTTCTTTCCGGGGGTGTGGTCGCCAAGATTAGGGTGCATTGGCAGTTCGTCGCGGTCGCCCTGCCCAATTTGAGATAGAGATCGATCACCGGCGGTTTCGGCGGAAGTGGCGGGGAAGATCGTTGGCAGCGCTTGGTGAGGGACACGTCGCTTCCTCTTGCCATTGGTTGCGGAGGCATGCAGTGGCGGCAGTTTTTGCATAGATAGATGCTGCGCTGCGCTGGCTACATCTCGATCCCCCCATGCGTTACGAGGATGTTGTGGCGTGTGGACCACATTTGGCCCATTATCGTAAAGGAGCCCTGGCCCAGTAAGCTAACTTTTCGGCCGGTGGGCCCAGTTTGACAAGTCATGGTTTCTGTCCTTGTTCGTCGTCAAACAACCGACACGCACGTCTCTGCTCTCTCAGAGTCTCGGGACGATAGCCAATTAACCATGCAATTCATGCCTGGTGAACAAACGCCTCTGAATCTGGTGGTAACCGAGTGTGTTTTGTGCAAAATTGAGGCATCATTCCAGTTCCAGGCAAGTGATTATCAACCATTTATCACGGGCAGCTGCTCCATGCTGCCGAATTTAAGTCTAGATGGAATCACCGGCACGGCAGTGCAGGGCACCTGGAGTGTTAGAGGAGACGTGGCAGGCACTCGCCGCCGTCGTCTTCACTCCACTGATCCTCGGGTTCTCCATCACCACCGCGAGCGAAAAGATCGAGAAGAAGCAACACACATTTATTCTCGCAGCAAGCAAGCACAGGCTAGCAACCGGCGTCCACACCTCACCGCTCTCCAATTATTAACTCCCCATTCCTCTCCTCTTCTTCTTCAATCTCCACCCATCGAGAATTCGAGATCGATGCTCCGCGCAACGGCAATGGCGTCCCCTTCCACTCTCCTCCTCGTCACTGCACTGCTTCTGCTACTCTCCCTCCCCGCCACCGTCTTCTCGAAGCCGACGCGCACCCAACCCCTCCTCGCCACGCCGCTCTCCCCCGACCCCACCACCACCGTCGACCAGCAGCAGCAGCAGCTCCACCTCGCCGCCGCCGGCGACATCGCCAACTCCACCACGCTCCACTTCCGCCTCGCCCACCGCGACCACTTCCCCCTCATCAACGCCACCGCCTCCGACCTCCTCGCCGCCCTCCTCTCCCGCGACGCCGCTCGCGCCGCCTCGCTGCTCGCAGCCACCAACTCCACTCGCCGCCCGGCGCCACGGCGGCGTCGCGGCGGATTCGCGGCGCCATTGCTGTCCGGGCTACCGGAGGGGAGCGGCGAGTACTTCGCGCAGGTGGGGGTGGGCACGCCGGCGACGGCGGCGCTGATGGTGCTGGACACGGGCAGCGACGTGGTGTGGCTGCAGTGCGCGCCATGCCGGCACTGCTACGCCCAATCCGGCAAGGTGTTCGACCCGCGCCGCTCCCTCTCCTACGCCGCCGTCTCATGCTCCGACCCGCTCTGCCGCCGCCTCGACGCCGGCGGCTGCGACAGGAGCCGCGACAAGTGCGTCTACCAGGTGGCCTACGGCGACGGATCCGTCACCGCCGGCGACTTCGCCACCGAGACGCTTACATTTGCACACGGCGCGCGCGTGCGCCGCGTCGGCGTCGGATGCGGACACGACAACGAGGGCCTCTTCGTCGCCGCCGCGGGCCTCCTCGGCCTCGGCCGCGGCAAGCTCTCCTTCCCCTCTCAAATCTCCCCCCGATTCGGCCGCAGCTTCGCCTACTGCCTCGTCGACCGTACATCCTCCGTCAAGCCCACCACCTCGCGCTCATCCACCGTCACGTTCGGCGCCGGCGCCGGCGCCGTCGCGGCGAGCACGGCGGCGTTCACGCCGATGGGGAGGAACCCAAAGATGCCGACTTTCTACTACGTGCACCTCCTCGGATTCAGCGTCGGCGGCGCGCGCGTGTCGGATTCCGAGCTCCGGCTCGACGCGGCGACTGGCCACGGCGGCGTCATCATCGATTCCGGCACGTCGGTGACGAGGCTGGCGCGGCCGGTGTACGGCGCGGTGCGCGACGCGTTCAGGGCGGCGGCGGCGGCGACGGGGCTGAGGGCGTCGCGAGGAGGGTTCTCGCTGTTCGACACGTGCTACAACCTGAGGGGGAGGAGGGTGGTGAAGGTGCCGACGCTGTCGATGCACTTCGCCGGCGGCGCGGAGGTGGCGCTGCCGCCGGAGAACTATCTAATCCCGGTGGATACCGGCGGGACGTTCTGCTTTGCGTTCGCCGGGACGGACGGCGGCGTGTCCATTATTGGGAACATACAGCAGCAGGGGTTCAGGGTTGTGTTCGACGGCGATGGCCAGCGTGTTGGCTTTGTGCCCAAAAGCTGTTAATAAACTGAATCTCCAATTGTTGTTATCAGGTGGCTTTGCTTTGATGCCGGGAATTAAAAAGGTGTGTAAAGTTGCACGGAGTTTGGTTAAAAAATAGAGATCAAACTCTTGTGTCAATATCGGTTCTGTGCTTAACGTGTATCGGGGTTTCGTTAAATTTGTTAATCCATTTCTTCTTTCTTCGGATCGGGTTTCGTTACTACCAGTGGTTTTGTTTTACGGTACGTGATAAATTTCGGTGTTTTGTGGTGTGGTGTGTGTTTCGACTTTGGAATCGAGTGCAGGGAAAGAGCAAAGAGGGCGTGGGAGTGTTGGAATTTTGCATTTGCAGGAGCTGTACGTACACTTGTTGTTATCGTACCGGCCGGCTCAATGACTTTATATACTGCATCTCGTACGATTAATTGAGGATTTCCCTGCCTGCCGTTGGACTCGCTGGATAAATTCGATTCGATTCTACTGCTGCATTGATCGATCTACATGGTCCCTGGCCTTCTCCGATCCGGTCTTTATCGATGGATGATGAGGGAACAACATGCATGCTGTCTCGCCGGCTTTTCTTTTTGGCGGACGTTGTCGGTCGATCAGCCGGCGACTTGTTTGGTTACGTCGTCGGCAAAGCCAACGGTCGGGTGGCGTGCGGCTAGCCGGGATTCCGGATCGTTCTCGCGTCACACAAAAACACCGACCGATCGATCGATCTCCTTCCCCTGTTTCGTTACGTACGTCGGCAAAGAAGGCATCGCCGTCGCCGAGAGAGAGGTAGACACGACACCGCAAGGCAACGACATTGGCAAGCAAACCATTGCCAAGATGATCGAGATCCGCCATTGCCGGCAGGAGTGCATGGGACTCTGCTCCTGCTTGCGCTAGCTTTACTTTACTTCCTTCCCACTGTGCCACTGCCGCTGCTTTGATTTATGGAGGAGATGGAGCGTACCCTATATATGAGCCTTAATTTCCTGCATACAGATACTTACTAGCATGCTTTTATTTTCCATATGTTTGAAGTCAAAGCCTGTTTAATCCGTAATTGCTTAGGCCTATATGTTGGATGGAAAGCCCATGTGCGTAAGAAAAGCCCATATGCTGACACCCAAAGCTGGGCTGAGTATATAATAACCATACTGGGCCTTGCCAGATATAGTGATTGACGTCAACTCCCATGGCCGCTTAACCATGCTGATCGATCGATCCCCTTTCAGTGTTCATTTTTACTGCCTATATAGCATTTGCAACAATAACCCTCCTCTCCCACCCCAACACATCATTTACATTTGGACGGCCTAGATCACGTCAAGATTTATACGGCTACAGTAAAACCTATCTTTGTCTCATCTTCCCCATGATCACGTCAAAATTCATGCAACCACACCAAATTCTATCCTTATTTCATCTCTCCCTTCTTCCCCTCCCATAGTCCCATTGCCAGAAATTCTATTTCCGTCGGCTTCTCATCATTGGATACACCAACGCTGAAACTCTTCTTACCTTTCAGTTCTCTTTGCCTTCGCTACATAAACTGGCACACCTAATCTATATCCTTCTGCAGGGGCGGTGTAAACTTTCCTAATCAGAGGGCTGAAGCGTTGAACCTCGTTAAAGTCCGCACCTTTGTTTATATAGGGTGATAACAACCATCACCATGGTTTACAACTCACGCAAGTATCGCACAAGCACCGGCATAGATAGGGTTCGGTGTTCAAGCGTTCCTAACTTCTAGCTAAAAAAATCTATCCTATTAGCTAGAGATAATCACCAACAACCAAGCCGGATTACATAGAATGATAAAATGATAAGATATACACGAATAATCCTATTCGCTCTAAGGCGGGACCAAAAATTTCTCAAGAGTAGGACTGAGATGTTGTATTTTGTATAATTTTAAAAAAATCTTTTTTTAAAGATTTGCATGTGTAATTATAGTCATAGGAATATAGGAGTAAGGCAGCAGCCCTAGCTGCCATGTCCTTTGGTTCCGCCACTGTCCTCGTGGCTCTAGCGCAGTGCCATGCATCCACGTGTCATGCTCATATCTGACAACCACCACCTCCCATGACCATCCCTTAAGCGCTTTGGAATTCCCCCTTTGCCCTCTCCTATCTCTCTCCCATTCCCGAAACTCTATATCTAACCCTTCAGGATAATGTCGATCGCTAGAGTTGAAGAATAAGATACCTCCAACGATAGAGATCAAAAGGACATAGTCATTGGACAACGAATCGTAAAAGCATTTCTGTTTTTTTTTTGCCGGAATTCGTATGGTTTTGACTCCAAATATCTATTGAATTCTATGTGCCAATTTTGTTTTTTTTGATAAATGAAGCTTTTATTGCACTCAGTCAATTGCATCAAGGTGATACAACTGCACTGAGAACACTCCCGACCTCTGCATAACTAGGATGCACACAGCCAAAAAACACACCACTATAAGTTTAAAGTTAACACGGGGCACATTAAGTTTTAAATCGCATCAATCCTAAGACTAGATAGCCACCCATGTCCCCGGGTAAAAAACTCCGTGCCCAGTTGCTCCAAGCGTAGACATGCCGCAACAACCAAATCCTGCGAACCCGGCTCCTGTAGTATAACCCAGGTGCATAGCCAATGGATAATTGAAAAAATAACCTGCATAGGATATGCAGAAGATATAAATTTTATGTCAAAAAACACATCATTACTGTTTAACCAAAACGACCAACAAGTAGCAGCCGCCCCTAACAAGACAAATGATTGCAAATCTTTTTCGAACTCCCCAAAGCCAACTAGTAAACATGTATGAAACACTATGGGATGGATTAATTCCTGATGCCACATATATGATGGACCAAACAAAATGATAAAAGGACATTCAAATAATAGACGTTTAATTGACTCTTTACCACGACAAAAACAACAATTCTGTTTTGTTTATATAAATCGAATCAAATTGCAGGCACATGCAAGAGTAGTCAACACAATCTGGCTGCCCAGCCCGTAGACCCCAGCCTGCCTGTCACTTATTCATCCATCCGAGGCTAATTTCTAGGCTGCGTTTTGATCCCAAAAAATTTTAGGTCCATAATGTCACATCAATGTTTGGATACATATTTAACGAATTAAATGTATAATAACAAAACAAATTACATATTTCGACTGTACACTACGAGACAAATACTTTGAGCCTAATTAATCCGTCATTAGCACATATTTGTTTAATGTGGCACTTATAGCTAATCATGGCGTAATTAGGCTTAAAAGATTCGTCTCACAGTGTACAGTCGAAATATGTAATTTGTTTTGTTATTATTCTAAGTTTAATACTTCACATATGTGTTTAAATGTGGATGTGACATGTTTGGAAAAAAAAAATTGAAACTAACCGCGGCCTAAGGATCAGCCGATCAGCAACTTGCGCGCTAGCTACTCCAGTACTATTACAAGTAATAATAAATCGTAGCCACGTGTGTCAGCTTCAGGCACGCAGCGAAAGGAGAGCCCCCATCTAGGAGCATCTGTGTATGTTGCGACCACTGACTGATCGATGCATGCAGATGCAGAGATGAGATGGAAAGAAAGCTGAGCTGCTACAGAAGAGATCGATCCATGGCTGCATGCTGGCCCCAACATCGATCTTGGGAGTAAATGGGCAGCGCATCGCGATGCATCCATCCATGGATACACACACAGTTCCAGTCTTTCAGACATTCAGTGCAGTGTGCCCGCCGCGCTTTAAACAATTTGGCTGGCCGGGCCGGCTTCCTTCCTGAGCGTGCTTTAAACAGTTTGCATCCACTCCATACATCTCATGTCCCTATCAGCCCACGCACGCATTCTATCAGTATCTGCCCTCTGCCTCTCCCTTCCATAATAAATCAACTTCTAAAGATAAATACTTTGTTTTGGAACGAAGGGAGTAGTTATCATTAACTGCCAGCAGCCAGCTACTCGTATTAATCCAATATACTATACGCCGCTAGCAGTAGTTGGTGCCATGACGGATATTAACAGCTAGAATGAAGGACCGGACTTGCAACTGCAAGCACAGCCACGATGACTACTCTCCTCTCTTCTCAACATAAATTTGTCCTTACTTAGCTACGAATAACAATGTTTACAGCGTACAGTACATATGGTTTTTGTCTCCTTTCAGGTGAAACGTACTCGACCGCTGCTTTGGGCATCAACTTGTGGTCTTTGATTAATTTGTAGCCATGCTGGATCGATTCTACTGTAATAAAGTACTCCAAACTAAAGCTAAATGCAATTAGTATTTTCCAAAACCGAGAGACGATGACTTAGCTATGTACATGTATGCATCTCTTTAATTTGAATAGCCATGAAAAATTGAAAAGTATGTCATGCATGTCACCGACCTGCATGCGTTAGCTGTATGTTCTATGAATAATGTTGTCGAGCTGGAACAAAAATCACAAGATGCAGTTAGCCGAGCGAGCCTGATGAACTGTCAAATACAATGTGCCTACATGAATATATACATGGTTGTAGACGATTGATCCTAGTACAATACCGAATCTCTGAATTCAAGCGTATATATGGTGGAGTACTGACTGGTCGAATGTGCATGCACGGCCACGGGGTACATGATTGAGGATCGACTGATTGACCGAGATACAGTGAACGTTGGATCCATCTCTGTTGGTGACTCTGCAAAAGAACTGAAGAAGTCGTCATGTATAGTTCTCCAGCATAGCGGCTTAATTAATGTTGTGTTTACTATAAATATAGTGTTGTATTAAATCTGCAATGTAAGTGTAACCAGTGATTGGCGGGACAACAAACTCGATCATATATGCATGCTAATAATCCAATTATTTGCTCGATCGATTGATCGGTTTTTTCCCCATGGCTGCGAGGCCAGATCTACGCAGTTGGTCCCGTCATCGGTGTCTCGTGCTGTCTATATGTAACGTATCTATATCTCTTATATTAAGACTCGTTAATAACTAACTAATCCTAAATATCATGCATGCATGCATATATCATTTGCATTGTGATACTTACTAACCTCTGTTTTAAATTATAAGACATCCTAAAAAGAGAAAGATAGGACGAGTACTTAATCTGTGTATGTTGGCACGCCAGTTAGACAAGCGCAGTCGGCCGGTAGCCCACCCGATCGACCTGCTCGTCCTCAACAACCTAAATATATAACCAATTAAGCATGTAATTAAATGACACCATCCATCTATGATCTATCAATGAATTTAGCTAGCTAATTAAAAGCTTAAACACACATGCATCATGCAGATTAACTTAACACGACACTACTACCAGCACTACTTTATATGTAGGTCGATCGGTCGGTGTCTTGTACGTAATGGATTCGCAAAGTCATCGCCTAATTAATTAATTTATTTCTCTTGCAATTGTCTTCTTCCGTGACGATCTGTTGCTTGATTGTCGCGTCAGGGTGGCCGGCAGGCCGGTTTCTTCGCGGCTGTCTTTCTGGTATTTTTGTACCGGATCGATGCGATTGATGGGGTACTATGTTCATTGGCTTCAAAATTCTCCAAATTTCAAATCTCTGTATCAGACAGTCCGCTGCCGATGCGCGGTGAAACGGAATGAATTTCAAACATGGAACTTGCTCATTGAAGAAAGGCAGGCACAACTATCGAGGCAACAAAAAAGCGCATGCAACGCAACGGAGGAGGAGCAATAATTAAGCGGAAAAGCTCCTGCAAGGGTAAAATTAAAGCAGCTGCTGCCTTAACGTTCGTGCCACAAAAACACATTGAATTCAGTGGCTTTCTCTTCTTTAATTTGAGCGAGATGATCGAGCACCTGCCTGCCGTGTTGACGCCGTCAGCCCGTGCCCATTGACGGCGACAGGCTAGCTGACGGCGGCGTCATCGCTTAATTAGCAGTCAGTGACATCAAGCGCCATGTAACGCTTGGTTACACAACCTACAAGGCCGGCCATTTCCTCAGCTGAAACGCTCCCTTCTTTCCTGATTTTTTACCATGATGCCATTGCACATTGCAGTGCCGGTTCTATCAACTTATGATTAACATCAATCAGTGTTTTTTCATCTGAAAAACAGAAAATAAACATGTAGAGCTCTGCCATATATTTAGCACAAGTGCTGTTTTTTTTAGAAGCAACAAGTTCTGCTCAAGTGTTCAGTTAGGACAGCAACGGTGCATAATTGAAGCGTACCAGCTTTGGCAGGGTAACCAGCAGAGCTGAGCTGATGATGAACAGTCCACAGAAAAAAAAGACTATCATCAGGGCAGAAGGCATGAGCGAAGACAGCGATCTGATCGAGATGGTTATTATGCATGCCCCTTCTTTGTGCTTGTTTCACTTGAGGCGTCGTTGCTTTGCATGGGTCGACCACGCACGCTAGCTGAAGGATTTACTGCTTCCGATCTCTTCGTCAGAGCTCAAATCTCCTTCATGTGCTTGCCGCTTTGCGTGGTACTACAGTGTTCTGTCAGGGTGTGTTCAAGATTAGATGAAAAAAAGTTATTACTTTGTTTACAAATTATAAATCACTAAGCACTATGCTACATCGGCTACATTATGTACGGAGGGAATAGCTGAGCAAAAATGATCAGAGAGCGAAAATCCAAACCGACTTGGCCGAGACCAAAAATTTCATCACAAAATTGGTCATATGTGTCGGTTAACTGAATTAATAAGCGGCCAAAAACATCCCAATAGCCTAATAAACTCAACACGTAAATAATCTCTCCAATCTTTTATATTTGATGTTTGTTACTGTTAGTTTTTTGTTGTTCTAACCAATGTCATACAAATAAAACCAAAAAAGTATGATCGAAGAACTAATTCCTTACCACTCGACTATCTCCCTATCTCATTTACATTTACATGGTTGGGCGTGAGCAGACGGGTCTCCTAATCTCCTGGCTCTTGCTGCTCATTTTAACTTCAAGTCTCCGATATTGACAATGACCCTGATGTTCGCGCTACCACCGCTACATATTGCCAAGGCTGACATTGGTGTTGTCGACAACCGCATCTAGTCAAGCATGACCTTACACCGCTGACCACCCACCAACTTACTAAGCCTGACGCTCAACACGATGATCCCAAAGTCATCGACATCGAACCTGCATACCTTTTGCACCCACAATAGGTGATGCCATATGAGCATCTTGATTTATTTACTATACTTCTAGCTACTGAAATTGTTAGATAAATTTAGTCATAATCGAAGATCGACCAAAATCTATTTATTTTTGTCTTTTTAGACGTTCAAAATTTCCGTAGGGACCAAATTGATCTATCTAACCAGATAACACCCCTGCACCAGAGATAAGTTTGGTCAAATTATTTGGTGGAGTTGCCAGCCTAACCATTGGCAGGTGAGCTGGCAGCTGAGTGCCCACTTGGACCACGACACGTCAGAGGCCTTTTCTGTTCACCAAGGACACAGTACGGAGGGCCCACCAAGAAGCCTGTCGCCTGGGCCCCATCTGAGCCGTCTGTTCACAGGGCAGGGCCCATCCATCCGTGCAGCAGCAGTGGCAATTCTGTAAATAGAGGCAACCCAAAGGGGAAAAAATTTGGTGCCCGGGAGTTACCAAAACGGCCATGGCCGCTCTTCTTTCAGTTTCTGTTAGTCTTCTCTCCTCCTCCTCTTCTTCTTCCATGGCCGTCTCTTCTCTTCTTCCACGCTAATCGAGGCCTAGGAATCCGTGCAAATTGTGCTGATTCGCCTCGCCGGCGAGAAACAATCCGGTGACCGGCCAGCGTGGAGGAGGAGGAGCTCGCACTACGTGGTTTGTCTCTGTCTCTGTCTCTTTCTCGCGTTCGTTTCCATTGCATGTTCGCATTTGTTTCGAGTAAACAGGGAAGCCTCCGTTTTTCCCGATGGAATGCGGCGTCAAGCTGGAAGCCCATGTGTTCTTGATTATCGGAGGCGGAATCGCGACGGAATCCCCCGAAATCCGGAGGAGTAATCCATCCAAGACGAGGGTTTGTGTGGGGGAGGGGAGATGACGGCTGGGGGCGGGCGGCAGTGGAATCTGACAGCGGTGGCCTCCCACCATTTTCCCCTTCTTCCCCGCGTCGCTATCTCTCGGCACGGTGCCCTCCCCGGCAAGCCGCAGAAGCCATAAAGTTGCGATCTTTCTCTCAAATCCGCAGCCACAGCGGCCGATCGGGTCCCAGTGCGTAGCAGTAGCCAAGCGAAAAAGCAGCCCCTTTTCTTTTTACCACGACCTGTTCTTGCTTGTCTCTTGTCCTCCTCTGATTTCCTCTCGTTCGGACAGTCACACACTCACACCCCAGTACCAGTAGTGTCAACTGTTGATTGCTTCGTTGTACTACTCCCCTCCCTTCGCCTCGTCTCGTCTCTGGGCATTAAAGTCCTCAGAGCTAGCGGTAGTTGGTTGTGCGGCATTGCATTTGTCCTTCTCTGCTCTGTTTTCTTGGTCTCTTGAATTCAGATTTTGACTACTTGTTTTGAACCAGTAGGAGTTCTCTCTCTGCTGCGAGATGAAGGAGATGACGGCGTTCTCCGGCAAGGCGGCGGCGGAGGGTGGCCGGGGAGCAGAGGCGGTGGTGGTGGTAGCCGTTCGAGGTGCACCGAGGGAGATCTCCAAGGCGGCCGTGGTGTGGGCGCTCACGCACGTCGTGCAGCACGGCGACACCATCCTGCTCCTCGCCGTCATGCCGCCGCCCAACTCTGGTATGAATGTGGCCATGGCCTCCCCCTGAACAACTTCAGTTATTAATCTTGAAATGTTGCAGACAAGTATAGTGATACTGTATCATTGAGCTTTTTTAGGATTTGTGTTCATGGATGAAGAAATTCAATTACTTGACGGTTCTTTTGCTCTATTTTTCAGGTAGGAAGTTCTGGGGATTTCCACTGTTTGCTGGGGGTTGTGCGAGCGGCCACAGGAGTGTTTTGACTCAGAATTCGGATGTCGCTGATTTGTGTAATCAAATGATGCTTAAACTTCGTGATTATTATGATCCGAACAAGGTATGAAAAGGGACCTACTAGTTTCAGTTTCTGTCTTCTTTCTAGTTCAAAATTTTCATCATAAGCCCCCCTTTATTTTGAAAAATGAAAAAGCTGATACCTTTTCGTGTAGATAATTACAAAACTAAAGGTTATCCCTGCATCTCCTGGTGGTGTGGCTACTGAATCAAAGCGTGCACAAGCAAGCTGGGTTGTGCTAGACAAGTAATGCCATTATCCAACAGCTTTCACAGTTTTGGCAGTCACTGTTACTTTTAACCCACTTTTGCATAGCTGCATCATTGACCAGTTGTTTTGTTACTCAGAGAGTTGAAGCATGAGGAGAAACGTTGCATGGAAGAACTTCAGTGCAATATTGTTGCTATGAAGCGCTCTCGGCCCAAAGTTCTTCGGCTGAATCTGGTGAGGTCTCCTGAAAAAGAATCGAAACCACCTCTCGCACCACTTCCTGAGTTGAGCGCTTCAGTTGATGCAACTGAAAACAGTATAAAAGAACAGCGAAGTTTGATTCGAGAACCGGCTGTGACACCAAGTAGCAGTCCAGAGTCAGAAACAGCTTTTGGTAGCACTGATGTTGGAACATCATCCATCTCAAGCTCAGACCCTGGCACATCTCCATATTCTGCTTCAGAAACAATTAGCTCCTTCAAGAAAGAGGCAACCAAGGATAACTTCCAGCACTCTGATGTCAATATATCTGATTCTGAGAGTGAGGCGTCAACTCCTCCACCAGCAGCATCCCTTCAGCCATGGATGGCTGACATTTTAAAAGGATCTGCATCCTCTAGATTAGCAGCTAACCGTCCTAGAAGAACTCGTACTCCTACGGCAGATGCTTTGCTTGAGAAGATCTCGAAGCTAGATCTCTTGGCTGAAATTAGTGCAATCAGAAGCAGGTCTGACTTAAACTTCAGAGGGAGTGTGAGGGATGTTGTCTCATTGTCAAGGGGTGCACCGCCTGGACCGCCGCCATTGTGTTCAATTTGTCAGCATAAGACACCTGTATTTGGGAAACCTCCACGGTGGTTCAGCTATGCTGAACTGGAACTTGCAACTGGTGGCTTCTCCCAAGCAAATTTCTTGGCTGAAGGTGGGTTTGGATCTGTTCATAGAGGTGTCCTACCTGATGGCCAAGCAATTGCTGTTAAGCAATACAAACTTGCTAGCTCCCAAGGCGATGTTGAGTTTTGCTCAGAGGTGGAAGTTCTAAGTTGTGCACAGCACCGGAATGTTGTGATGTTGATTGGCTTCTGTGTTGAAGACAAGAGGCGCTTGCTAGTTTACGAGTACATTTGCAATGGATCACTGGATTCCCATCTATATGGTAAGCTTCTTCTTCTTTTCTTTTCTTTTTTTTTTTTTTTTGATTCTTCTTGCAAATTCAATATGGTGACTGGCGAATAGCTTAGAGGAGAGTGCATTGGTCCTGTTGCCATTGATTTGTCTTATATGGTGGCCATGCTGGATCAAAAGACAGTATTTCTGTGAGTATTACTTTTTCAAACTACATGTTACTCTTTCTTAGGTCGTAACAAGGAGACGTTGGAATGGGCTGCAAGACAAAAGATTGCAGTAGGAGCTGCAAGAGGACTGCGGTATCTCCATGAAGAATGTAGGGTTGGTTGCATAATCCATCGTGATATGAGACCAAACAACATCCTTGTCACACATGATTTTGAACCACTGGTATGATAATGCACCCTCTATTTTGATATATAGGAGCCTTTGCCATCTTTGCTGCATTAGGACTTGGTTTTATAATCTTGCTAAATTGAGCTTCATACAAAATTTTACTACTTCCCTATATTATGATGGATCTTAATAGACGAATATGAAGATTCATGCTAAACAAGTCTGGTCATCTTCTATCCATTGTATTGTTGTGCTGTTTCAATAGATAACAAAATTCAGTACATGAATAAATAAACATGCATGATGCTTTTAAAAATTTGTAGTATTTGTCAGTTAAATTGGCATCAGTGGTCTTGAGACTCTGCTAGCGGACTGCTTTCACATGATGATGTTGAAATATGTCCACAATCAATGTCCAGGTCGGAGATTTTGGCTTGGCTAGATGGCAGCCTGACGGAGACATGGGTGTCGAAACAAGAGTAATTGGCACATTTGGGTAAGTGCACAGGCACACAATCCATCTGTCCTGTCCTTTTGTGAGGTACTGAGGTGTATACCTTGTGAAGGCATATCTGAGACTATTTTTTACAATGTGCAGATATCTGGCACCTGAATATGCGCAGAGTGGGCAAATAACCGAGAAGGCCGATGTATACTCATTTGGGGTTGTTTTAGTGGAGCTTGTCACTGGACGCAAGGCTGTTGATATTAACAGACCTAAGGGCCAGCAGTTCCTTACTGAATGGGTAAGTTCACCTAAAGTATTAGAAATAAAAATGCTTATCACTTGGTGCCTGTTGAGCTTGGGTCTCTACCTTTCTGGCAAATGCTCATAACCTATTACAGTGTGGAGTTTAAACATGATAAACTCAGTACTGACAGACTAACAATTTCCATTTACCAGTCCAGAGTTTCACACTTTTTCACACTTCTCTTGACATGTATTGACATTGCTGTTTCGATCCATTTGCAACAGGCACGACCTTTACTGGAAGAGTATGCGATCGACGATCTGATCGACCCGCGACTAGGGGACCGGTTCAGTGAAAATGAGGTCCTGTGCATGCTGCATGCAGCCAACCTATGCATAAGGCGTGACCCTCATTCAAGGCCGCGCATGTCACATGTTAGCCACCACCCTTAATATCACCGTGTCTTCTCTACAGCTAATTTTGATCTGAAACTAATAATCCTTTTTTTCGTCAAATTTCTGAAAAGGTTCTACGCATACTGGAGGGTGACATGGTGGTGGAATCAGGCTGCGTTTCTGCTCCAGGCAGTGAAGCTGGGAGCAGGAGCCGGCGAATGATTCTCCAAGAACAGCAGCAGAGCAGCCCAGTTGAGCATGGTTCACAGCGTGTGATGATCGATGGAAAACAACAATCCTATGTTGCTAGGAGAATTGCCTGGGATAGAGAGATGCAGAGTTTGTCTCACGGTTTCTAGAATCTTGATGATCTGCCGAAGAATGTACTAGCCTGTGTTTGTTTGCTGAAGGGTTGTGCAGTGTATGTACAGCGGTAGTTGTAGTACAGTAGGATCAGGCTTACATTTGTCTTGACCTCTAGGGCTTTGCAAGCGCCTGTTTTGTGTATGATCTGAGGAGAAACCATGCGTGGTGTTTACTAGTGCTCACTACTGTAATTGCTTTGCTTGTTTGGAACCTCATTTCTGATAAACAGAGGGCAGTTTTTGTAAGGCAGATTCCTCTCCTACTGCCACCATGCAGACAAGATTAAGTTGCTACAATAGGATGCTGATGTTTTTGTCACGATACAACCAGTAAGAGCATAATTTGAGGGTCAGCAAGAACAGCTCCGGATGCTTCTTTTCGGCCGATACAATGTGGCATCGTCTGCTTTGATAAGTGTCAAATCGCTACAGCAGAATTCCGGCAGAAACTGTGGAACACTGACATACTGTTGGTTTTGCTGCTGCAAGTAATTGCGTGCAGCGACACTGATGGCCTCTCGGTCGAGCGTCTCGCTGCCATTTCCTGCCATTCAATCATGCACAGAGATGATTGTTTTGCTTTTGACCGTTCAGCCCAGTTACTAAAATTATTTTTTAAAAACATCACATTAAATCTTTGAATTACTGGAGTAAAAAATAAAACTTATTACAGGCTGCAAACGACGAGACGAATCTTTTAAGCCTAATTAGACCATGATTAGCCATAAGTGCTACAGTAACTCACATGTGCTAATGACAGATTAATTAGATTTAAAAGATTTGTCTCTCGGTTTACAAGCTAGTCATGAAATTAGTTTTTTTAATTGGCCTGAGGATCTGCACAGTAATTCCTTGGATCGATTATACTAATTCCTTTTATTTCCCCTCTATTTTCTGTCCATCGTTCAATCATTTTCCTCAAATGTATAACGTTTACATTAGCCTACATAAAAAATGTAGTAGGTGGAAGTACTATAAAACTAAAAAAGCTTAGAAGAAATTATTTATTACTATTCCCTAAGTAATGCCGATGTAAAAGGTTTATACTTTATAGATAAATTATACCTTTAAAAGCGTGGTACAAATAATCTGCAAAAAAAATCTGTAATTCTATATGCAGCACTGTGGTGGTGCTTTCTTTCAAATCCGTTGATGGGCTAGTCCTCCTCTCAGGCCTCAAGCCAACCATCATGTTTGCGTTATAGAACTGGGCTAGAGGTAAAGGGCCATATGCAACAACTGGGCTGGATCTTGATGTGCTTTCAATCCTCTACAACCACATGGTCCACATCCAACAGAACCATCCTTGAGCAACACAATTTACATGAAACAGATTGCAGCAATAAACCCAACAAAATGCAGCAACTAAACCCATATGGGATCCATTCTCAGCTGAGCAAAATCTCTGAACCAGCACATCAGAAACATGGCATACATTTGGTCCACTCCTGTCGGAAAATAGAAGCAGCACATCAGCTACTACGTCTGACAACACAACAATGGTGATTGATGGGTGCACCTCGGATATGCACGGGGATACACGACACAGCGGTAAACACACAATCCTATCAGGGATGGAGGACATAACGACACAGTACTCAACTCAACTGAGGACAGTTTCAGGTGAACCAACGAGACGAACCAAGCGGCTATCAGATCCGAGCATTTCATTTCCCACCTAGAGAGGGGAACTGCGCTTGGTCTTTGATCACCGGAGCGGCAGCTTGTCTGCGACCACCGTTGCCATTGTAACCGCCATAGAACCCCCCACGATCACCACGACCCCTACCACGGCCACGACCACGGCCACTGGGGTTGTAGTACCTCTCTCCTTCAGCAGGCTTCAAGAATTCATTGATGCTCAGGGACTTCATGAAGCAGGGACCAGGGCAAACAGGAAATAAAGACAGTGGTTAGGACTTGTTACATGGAACAGGCAAATGCCATCTTACATTTAACAATGCAAAAATATGAAAGTACCTTCTTGGCACGTTCATCCCTTTCAGCATTTTCTTTCTTTTTCAAGTCCTTATCAGAGCCCTGATTTAAAAAAAAGGGGTGGAGTGGAAATTAGCATAAATAGAGACATGTTTAAAAGACAGAATACCAAGCATACACTTACCAGCTTGATGAATACTTCATCATTATCCTTTTTAACTGAGAGCTGTTGCATAGACTGCAACTCCTTATCAACTTCAACTTTTCTCTCCTCAGCCTTCAGTGCAAGCAAAGCTTTCCGCTTCTCCTCCAACACTTTCTCATACTCCTCCAAAGTCATCTCCTGTGAAATGGTGGCAGCAACTGTTATTTCACTGACAAATGAATTGTTACTTGAATGGTGGCATGAAGTGCCAAATTCCCACAGCACTTAGAAAACTCTTTAACGGGCACAGAAATGACACAACAGAAACACCGGAATGACAAAAAAAATGTGTGATACAACATGCAACCAGCAGAACAATAGGCGTAATGGTCTTATCCAAACATGTAATAGGATCAATACAAAGACAACTAAAATGATCGACAGCCCAAAGGTCCTATAACAGATCAAACAGAACAAGGAAGTACTCCCCCTTGTCCCCATCCTCACCCACCAAAAAAAAAAGGATTCCGAGGAGCTAGCAGATAGGAGGTACGGAGTAGTATTCAGCACAGAACTACAGAAGGAAACCAAAACACTCCAGAGTCCAGAATCTCCATTTCATGGTATTGCAAGATGCAGAAATTTATAGCAGCTTTCTAGTTCCAACTGATGCATGCAAAACTTCAAGCTCATTAAAAGTATTTAAAGCGAGCACTTGTCATCCACCCTTTTTGAGTGTGACAGACTCACTGAATCAAGCTTCAACAAATACACAAAAACATAAAAGTCTTGCCAGCAGTTACCTTAAACAACATCTGACTAAGTTCAGGTTATTTTTATCACATACATCATGACCAAATTAACTGAATAATTGATAAACAGTAAAGCAATACATTCTGACATAATTATATTGCATTGGCTAGAAAGGAACAAAAGTGCCAAACTGAAAGCAAGAGCCTGAGAAAAGCTGACAAACGTAATGCAGTTCTCAAACAGGTTGATGCACACCACATATAGACCAGTTGAATGATTGCATTACATTACCTGGAATAGTACAAATGACATCTTTTTCCTCAGTAAGAAAATACATGTATCTAGTTTCCAACGAAATTAAGAACCAAAATTATATGCATTCAGCGTGCTTAAAATGCATCCACATATTTGACCATTCAAGGACACAAGAATTTAATATCCAAAACTAAATATTTACCATACCCTCTGCCCAGAAAGGGGTTATCATCACCATCCGCAACAATACCATTTGTGCACACCATACATAAAAGGCATTAAAGCCTAGATCAGAAATATACCTTATCCTCAGGTTCCTTTTCTTCATCTTCATTGTCTGCACCCTCCTTATCCTTGTCAACCTCAGACTGCGGTGCATCCTCAGGCTTCTTCTCCTCCCCTTCTGCAGTTGCAGCAGTCTCCTCAGTGTTAACAGGCTCCACAATTTCCCTAATCAATGATATAAAAGGGTTATATTCCACAACCTGAACAGTCAGTCACATCTAAGCAGCAAGCCAACAATCACAAACAAAAGCATAAATGGCCAATCTTAACTGTGCAAGGCCTTCATCAGTTACAGTTCCCCAATTGCCACGGCCAGCGCCCTCACGCTTCATCCCATAGCCACGGCCAGTGCCGCTGTGGCGCTCATACGCCCTGCGTGGACGTCCATAGTCGTCTCCATTCTGCCCTTCAGTATAGCCACCCCGGCGGCCGCCTCCGCGGTAGGGCTGGCGCGGCCCACGGCCCCTCTCTGCCATTTTCCCCTCACCTTCTTCACCACGAGCCACTCCACCATCACCACCAAAGCTACCGCCGCCATATCCACCCTCAAAGCCGTTGGCATCACCGTCACCAAACTCTCGCCTCGGACCGCCTCTGCCTCCTCGGCCGCCGCCTCTTCCACGCCCTGCACCACCGCCATCACGGCCAGCCCCATCGCGAGGAGCACCGTAGTTCCTTGCCTCCCTTACTGCAGACATAATAATACATAAAAATCAAATCTTTGCGCTAACGAAGAAAAAAACAGCTATGGATCCAACAATTCGGTGATTTCTCCATCAATCAATATACCGAATACTAGAATCGAGCAGAGGGGACTGGAAACCATGTGAAACTCACCGGCTTGCGCGGGCGGCGCGGGCTTGGTGGTCAGCTTGGCCGGAGCGGGCGAGGCCGGCTTGGGCGAGGCGGCCGCCTTCTTCTCGGCGGCGGCGATGAGGTGGGAGGGGTCATCGTTGTCGACGTCGACGAGGAGATCGAATTGGTTCCTCGACCCCATTTCTCCGCACGCGCAAAAGCACTAGCTTTCCAATCTATTCCTCAATCCAACACAAATACCAATCAAGCCAATACCACCATGGCTTGGATGGATGGGAGGAAAGGGGATTAGGGTTCGGAGCGGGAGATAGTCACAAAACCCTAGCCGCCGCCGCCAACGAGCAAACCTTGACGCTGCCTGCTACTGCTGGTGGTGCACTGTTGTGCTGTCTGTGTATATGTGTGTGATACAGTACGGCCATAGACTAAATGAGTTCCATTTTTACACCACATGGCCGCATTATTGAATTCCTTTTATTTACGGAATGACGTATTTGGGCCTAGCAAATCGCGTTAATTACGTTAATTTCTGTACTTAAGTAACCAGGTGGACAAGGGTAGTCTGTCATTTCATACGCTATCGCCTATCAGTGTTTTTGGGCCTTCGGTTCTATATGGGCTTATGGGCCTTGATGGATTTTTGCATAGCCTTTGTGATTTTTATTTGGGCCTTCAGAGTTGACGGGCCTTGCTTCTGTATTGATAGTGTGAGACTGACAGCAGCATGATTAGCAAAGGCTATTAGCTGTTCTGTTTAGTGTTTTATCTCACGGATGCGTCATTATGAATTGGATTAGATGATTAGTAGATTTGTTTTGTAAACCCTGTCCATCCATGCACAGTAGATTAGCGGCAGCCAGAGTTAGTGGATGCAAGATTAGCACTTTGCTTAGTGACCAATTAGGTAGCTGTCCGAAATGCCCTCCCATTCCTGAAGCAAAGATGCAGGAGAGGGACCCTGAACCTAAACCAAAACAACAGTATTGTGATTTTCAACTCTCTTATTAGTTTATCTCTAAAAAAAGTCTCTGATTAGTCATTTAACTTTAACCTTCAATTAATTCGGGTTGTGTCATTCATGCCAGTCTCCATCATGCCTGGACTGACAGGCAATTAGCAATCTGCCCAAATCCCTTGCTTCTCCAGTGGATCAAAGATTCAGATAGTGTGTGTGCGTGTTCACAGATAATGCAAAGAATTATGAATGGATTGACCTCGCTAAAGTATTACTCCTACTCAGATTAGATAATCCGTGGTATGAAAATATGGTTAATGATTGAATTAAATCCATATTAATTACATAGGTCTAAAATAATTAACACACGAAAATGACAGCTCCAATTATTGTCGTCTCCTCACTAGTAGCAAGTCGACGTCGCTCTCGTTCGATCGATCGCTACCGGCAGCAAGATTACCATCACTCTTTCTCCGTACTTATATCCTTGGATGCCCATTGCCCAGGTCATTCTCTCCCTAAACTAGCCTGCTAATCCCAAACTACACGCACGCATGCACGCCATCATGGCCACGAGATGCTCTGATTCGACTGCAGCCGGAGACGGCGCCGGGCTAAGGCTGTTCGGTGTCCAGCTCCATGCTGCGCCGGCCAGTACGCAGTTGTTGCACAAGAGCTATAGCATGGATTGCCTGAGGATGCAGGCTTCTTCCTCTTCCTCCTTGGCTTCTCTTCTGTCGCCGTCGCCGCCATTGCCGTTGCTGTTGTCAATCGACGAAGGCGGCGAGAGACCAGCCGACGGGTACCTGTCTGATGGGCCTCACGGCGGAGCAACGATGAGGGAGAAGAAGAAAGGTGAATTCTTGCTGGTAATTAACATGTTGTATGAGATGTCTGAATTCTGAAATCTGCAAATTAAGTGCAGGAGTTCCGTGGAGCGAGCAGGAGCACAGGCAGTTCTTGGCTGGGCTGGAGAAGCTGGGGAAGGGAGACTGGAGAGGCATCTCACGGAGCTTCGTGACGACGAGGACGCCGACGCAGGTGGCCAGCCATGCGCAGAAGTTCTTCCTCCGCCAGCAGAACAGCGCCGGCAAGAAGACCAACAAGCGCCGCACCAGCCTCTTCGACATGGTACATATATACATCAATTAAACTGCAAATTAATTAGCCAAACACTGTGCTGTATTCGTTCATGCGTTCAACTTCAACCAGCTGATATATATGTTGTGTTGATGCCATGATGACAGGTTCAGGATTGTGAGAGTGGAAGATCTTTTGCCACCGATCCTGCTTCTCACTGCAAGAACAACACATCTGCTTCTCGGTCTCTGAAAGTTTCGCACCAGGGTTCTTGCAAGAAATCACCTGACTACAGTATGTGGGCTTCTTCAGAAACGTCATCAGTTTCAGAGGCAGCACCAGTCGTCATGGAGCAGGCACAAGCTCATGGATACGGCAGCAATCACCATTGCTCTCCACTGGACCTGGAGCTGGGCATGTCCCTGTCTACGCAATCCATCGGAACCTAGCTAGCAGCGTACCACGTAGGTGCCGTGGTCATCCATCGATTGGATTCCCAAGATGCTTAACAAATTTATCAGCAATATCCTCAGGGTCAAGTTCCAAGCATGTTGCTGCTGAATCTACTAATTGACAACCATGGGGACAGTGCTGTAGACAAAGTTTGTAATATTGTAACCTTTGTCTCATCTAGCCATATTCGTGTATGGTCACAGCTCATAAACACTGTTCCTTATGCACTGCTACCATGCTTAGCACTTTCTGCTGCATCAATAGAATTTTCTTGCAGCTCTGTATGTATCAATGAGTGACTACTGTCGTTAATATCTGAACCTTTTGTTTGCGGTATGACTCATATCCTTTGCACTGATGATCGAGCAAAAGCACTAGCGACAAGAATGCAGTTGCAGTGTCAATGACTCAATGGCGATTGGCAAGCAATCTATAGTGCCTGCAGCATTGTATGGCCAGGCCCTACACTCCTTAATCTGGTATGTGATCGATGTTAGGTGCATGTTCCATCTTCCCGATTCACTCACCTTCAGGGTACCGACTTGGGCACCTTTTGTTCCGTGGTGACCTCTCCTTTTCACAACCTACGTGCTTTAATTTTGTCATTTTTCAGTGCAAAGAAAGTCTGAAATGCTCTTTCCTGAACCTGAATACCTGATGTGCGTTTGCCAATCAGTTTATCAGGTACTCTGGTGTTCCCAGACATAATCAGTTCAGAATTTTTTCTGGGAATCGCTTCCCTGGTTTTTTTGGGTGGACAGATTGTGAATGATTTGCAAAAGCAACATGCCAATAGCTACGACCTATTGCCATCAGACAAGGTTAAATGCTAACAGGACGAGGACTAGATGTATCACCCATACTTGAACAATGACCTATGACATGTCACGGTCCATATGCAAAAAAACACTAGCTACACAGCTGCCTTGTGGTTTAATTCTGAAACCGGGATGATGGTGGAGATAGATGAGCCACGGCAGCATCAGCTAGCTATTCAGGTGTGTTGACAAGTCATCCTGCAAGCTTATGATCCGGATAAGGCGTATCTAGGAACACTGTTTCTTGGCCAAAAATAATCCCTCATGCAAGGCATCATCAGTGACTGCTGGCTAACACACACACATGTACAAGATCTGTATGTTTGGACACATTTGCAGAAAGAGTCTTTTGAGTGATAGTGATGTGTGAACTACCCTGTCACCTTTACTTAATTAGTATTATTATGACTATTATTTCTATTATTATATGACTGATGGCTTTGGTGTGGTTGCAAGCAAGGTTGTCAGTATCCCGATACGTATCCTAGTATCTTACGATACTACGATCCTATGAAGCTGAAACGATACCGATCCTATCTAGTATCCTAATTTTTATAATATCTTGATCCTACTATTCATTTACTTACGATCATAGCAGATCTTAGATGTATCCCGATACTATGATCCATACGATACCACTAAAAATACATTAAATTAAGCAAATAATATGATGGATTGAAAATTATGTCAATAAATCCACTTAAAATTTACATAAAGTTAATTAAATTAAACAAACTCAATATTATAGGCTTTATTTTATACTAAATATTACAAATCATACATAAAAATATATAAAATATATACTTTTTTAAATCTGATAGTATCCCGATTCTAGATACTACTTTGCGAAAAACGATACTACTTGGTATCCCGATACTGACAAACTTGGTTGCAAGGATAGCTCCTCTAATATGTTGCTGATGTGGCAAAAAGGAGCTCTATAAACTTTGCTTGACTGCTGCACCTTTCCTCAGCCACATGTTGCAAAAACACATAAGTTGCAAAAACACATAAACAAAACATATACACTAGGTTCCTACTGTGCATCACCACCTGAGCTATAGCATTCTCAAATCTTGTGGAGGCAAATTAAGCATAGTTTATTGGTTAGCTTCCTTAGATCCAATAACTGCTCCCATTTGAAACTTTTTGTTTTTTCACAAATTAAGCGTAGATCAATTGGTTAGCTTCCTTGGACCCAACACCTATTCCATATTTACAATTAATTATTTTTTTCCAATGATCAATTGGTTAGCTTCCTTGTGATAAATTTATTAATTTAAAGATATGCTGGTACAGTTTTTCCAATGTATGTTTTAGTTTTCTTTTTACTGTTTAGCGCAAAAAAAAAACCTGTCCAATTACCCCCACGATGTGAAACTTCAGACGTGGAGTCGGCTGAGTCAGCCCAAAAGAAAAGGAGATGTGGGCTGGCCGAAATAGAAAATAAACCAAAAAAAAAGCAAAAAAAAAAGGAGTCACCCGGACTCGAACCGGAGACCTTCAGTGTGTTAGACTGACCTGATAACCAACTACACCACGACACCTACATTAGTTAAAACCATTTACAACTAATATTGTCATATTGAGATCTTGAAAACATGAACTGACAAACATTTTTAGCAAAGATAGTCAATCAACAGTATGACAGTATACTTTTGCAGTATATATCCTTCGATATATCATGTATGAACAATGTGTTGTACTACATCTGCTCGCTACTGAACAGTCGTCTGAAACAAAATTCCATGTATTGTAAATTTGTAATGTTATGCAGTATATACAAGTTTCTATCGAAAGCTATCAGAAAATCATCAGTACAGTTCTCAACTTCTTGTTGAACGCGTCCTTGGTCCTCCTGGAGCAAAGGAATCCTTGTGCAATCATGTCCTTGATGCAAAGAAGAGAGCTTGATATACTCATATACACAAGATAGCTCATGAGCACTAGAATCCGCAGAAGTCCTTCAGTTCATGACGCACATCCTCGTTCCTCAGCTTGGACATGGCCGACTTCTCTATTTTCCTTATCCACTCCTTGGAGACATGGTAAATGCTCCCAATTTGCTCCAGGGACCTGCATTTCCCATCTTCCAGCCCGTGCCGCAGCTTCAGTACATGCCCTTCCCTTGGGGGGAGCCTGTCAAGGACATGGAGCAGCCTCTCTCTCAACTGCCTCCGGAACATAGCCTCATCCGGAGCTTCTAAAGACGTGTCTGGAGTCACTTCCTGCAATCAAACACCATTCAGGCTTTATCTATCAAAAGAAGAGGACTGAACCAGTGAACTGTCAACGATTGACAAAATTCTTTTTGTGATTTTCAGTGCAGCTACGGGTAATCGATTATCGGCCAATCTCAGTCCAGAGAAGGCCAAGAGGCTCACCACAAATTTTGCATTCTGTCCAACTCCAATCTCCATGTCAAGTGACACGACTCTACGAGAGCACTTCCGTGCCAACCTAACATTAGCAACTGATACACCAATGAGGGTAGCGATTTCTGCATCTGGTGGGTACCTCCCTGTGTTGTAGCGAATTGCCCGTCTTGCTTCCTTTACTTTACGAATTATACCCTCCATCCTTGCCTGCACTTGCATTGCCAGTTCACACATTAACAGATGTTTTTTCTGACATTAAATGAATTGAAGCATACCGAGTAGTTTCAGAGGCATACGGGCAGCTGGATTACTCCCGAGTTTTCAACGAGAAGTGCTAACATTGCTTTCCTTATCCAGTACTTCACATAAGTTGAGAACTTGCATCCTTTTTGGCTGTCGAATTTCTCAGCACCATCAAGGACGCCCATTTTCCCAGCCTGCAGTTTTCAACAAGTCAGATGCAAAATGTACTTCACTGTGAAAGTTGCCAATATAGTGTAACTTTTGCTCAATAAATATCACAACCTGCAGTAGGTCCTCAAAAGCTGTCCCCATTCCAGTGTATGTCCTTGCAATGTACTTCACTAGCCACTCGGTGGTCACCAGTAATCTCTCCCGGCAGCAATAACCTTCTTGCAGCCTACTCTTCAACAATGCTTCATCAACTCCAGCTGCCTTGGCCCACCTTGCATAGGTGACTTCACTCCCATCCTTTAACAAGTTTTCTCTTATTCTCTCAAGGTTCGCACACTCCTGGCGGAAAACAGTCAGAATAAAACCATGACGATACATTGGTTAAATATAATTGATTACGAGGAATAAACATGCTGAAGAGCACCTTGATGGTCACCAGCAATGCAGATTGTTCTCGTATAATGCTCCTTCTTCGGCCTGGATAGTTTTTCCATTCAGCTATAAATTGACTACTACTTGACTTCTTCGATTTTCGTGATGGTGCTTTCACGGAGATCCGAGAGCCCTTTTCTGATGCTCTCATTCTTTTCAGTTTCCTCTCTTGACTTTTCCCACTCCGAACAATTACCTGATCATCTTTCTCCTCAAGAGGAATCTCTGGATCAATCTCAATAATATTCCAAGGAAGTGAAAACTCAGATTCATATGTTTGTGTTAGAGTGGCCCTGGACATAGACGCATTGAATGATTTCAGAGCCCCAAGCCGTTCAATATGTACAAGAATATCCCTTTCCAGCCTTACCAAGTCTTTACCAGCTAAACTACTTTCTAACATGTGAATGTTTTGCATTAATAAGTTATACTCTGAATTGCTGCTTGTGCAACTCCTATCCATCCAAGAAGAGATATCTTCTTCAATCCAGTCAATCTGCGACTTTCTGTCAAGGGTATCATCAGGAATCCTTCTTTCTGCATCAACCTGGAATTCATGTTACAATCATTATCTACAGACCAAAAAGAAAAGAGAGAGAGAGAGAGAGAGAGAGAGAGAGAGAGAGAGAGAGAGAGTGCATGGAGTACGGATTTAAAGTGAGGACCTTGATATTGGACTTGTTCTCAGAGATTTGAAGCACACTGGATGAAGATGCTGAAATCCTTGAAATATGCCCATTTTGGTATTCCCGCCGTTTGAGCAAGAAGTGCAATGCCAATGCTCTAATTGATTCAGATGAAATTTTCCTTCGACTCACTGCATAGAGTGCACGAAAGTTTGGAACTTTAGATTCTAATAGCAAATCGCAGAGTAGAAATGCAGTACAACCATCATTCAGCAGACTGTAGAGACCAATCATTCTTTGGTATCGGAAAATTTTACCGGACATACAAAGTACAAAAGGAACTACAATCTACATAGATTTATTTTAGATGAGTATACGAACGATATGGACTAGGATTCAGGATTCTGTGTATTCTAGCCCCTCAAACACTACCAAAAAGAAAAGAAACAAGAAAAACCCCTCCTTTAATAGACTCCTTTGCGGTTTCATTCCATCTCCTCTTCATGACACCTCCTATTTCAGCATTTTTTGGGGGCACACACCTTAATTAAAGAAACAAAAAGACCCAGATAGGATTAACAGAAACTAATCAGCGCTCACATGGAGGGTGAGAATGGTTGGAGGGCATCCAGGAGGAGGAAGAAGAAGAAGACGACGAACAGCACGGGCCGCAGGGCCTACCACGCATCATCTGCAAACCCATGCCGCCCGCTCTTCCTTCCGGTACAGGCAGCCGTTAGCTAGCTGCAGCCTGCAATGGCGGGCAGATGGGTGTGGTGATTGGTGAACAAGGGCGGGCGTGGGGAGAGGAGTTGGGACCCTATCCAATCCACTCATCAGACTCGCTCTCAAGCTCAGGCTCCGGTTGGATGGACAAGGATAGGCAGAAAGATCTCTGGGGTGAAAGAAAACGAGTTGGGATCTTTTCTCGCCAGATATTTCCGCAAGTGCGACTATACGACGCAGTAGTATCCCAGCGGAATTTCGCTCGAGCAAGTGAGAACGAGAAATTGGGGAGTTCCAGAATTTGATATTCTGATTTGCAGATACTGGGGAGTCAAAACAGTATTTTACTAGAAAACCTCAGCTAACGGACAAGTTGGTTGCTGTGGTGTAGTGGTTATCACGTCAGTCTTACACACTGAAGGTCTCCAGTTCGATCCTGGGCAGCAACAATTTTTTTTTTTAACTCCCTAATCTAATTGAAACAGTGGTAGCCAAATGCCGTGATAGTTGATCCTGTTTTCCCTTTCATCTGGTTATGGACTTGTGGGCTGTGGTAAAGTGCAATTCACAAATGCCAAATGTTTCATCTGTTGATCCTCTTTTCCCTTTCATCTGGTTGTGGCAAAATGCAGTTCTGAAACGTGATTTCTTACAGCTGTGTATGACTAACTGTATATTCTTTTCAATTCTCTTTCATACAGAAAGGCAGGAACACATTGAACCCGTTCGTTCACAGATAAGATAACTACAGATTACACAGTTCGTCGCGGCTGTCGCGGGAGGTTGACAGAGAAGGGCGAAATGGTTGCCGTGTCTTCTGCTTTTCTGACCGTCACTCGTTCATTGGCTAGAACAGAGAACCAAGATACGCCACAACAGAAAACACAATCCCCTTGCCTTAATAACGACCTATATATCACGTTCATAGACGACGCTAGCACATAATTTCCCAGCAACTCATGAAATGGTGATGTAATCTAAGAGCAACCCATTGTGTACAGGTCATCCTGACTCTGCCAGTAATTATAATACATCGTCCTGATCACTGATCAAGCATTACGGTGATGAAAAAGCCCTCAAGGGTTTACAACACCGTTCTTGTGTTAATATTAACCTCAAAGTATCACCAAGTGCAAAAGGGAACTACTTGCAGGAAGGAGTTTTTATAATGCACAGCTCCATCATGACGAGAACAAAGCAACGACGTGCTATGTTTGTAATAGCTCTTTAAAACGACTTGTAGATAAGGTCACCACATGATCATATCCGCAAATATCGTGATTCTGTCCTCTGCCTTGTTACCTCAGCCACCACCTTTGGGCTGTGGAAATGGGTGTATTGAGGAAGGGTGCATAGCGATGGATGTACGGGTTGACAATCCGGCCAATTTTCGCCCACACACTCTGGTGATAGCTAGCGGTTACAGGAGCATGGTACATCAGCTTCAACACCTGCACCATAGGCAATCATGCAAAGAACACCAATAAGTACTGACATCGGTATAATTTTCTTGAGAAAGGGACCAGTATATTAGACATTTAATTATATTTGATTTTTCAAAAGATTGAAGTAATAATAATACAACTGTAGTCATTAATTAAAATGCTAACAAGTTGTGTTTGGAGTGAGGCAGGACAATGTTGGGATTCTAGAACTGAAACAGTATGCATTGAAAGACCCAACTAGTAGGCAGTGCCTAAACAAAAGTAACAGCTTCATTCTTAAATCTTTGACAACATGCAGCAAACCAGCATACAGAGCCTTTTACACCATCTCCTAGCTATGTAGCAATGGGAAAATAGAATAATGATTAGATGCATATACGATTACTTACATGCCAGTACATAAATGTCTGAATTATGCTGCGTCGCCAACTGCAAGATACAAAGGTATAACTCATATAAATATTTGATTGTGAGCTTCCATACAAAATAATATCTCCAAAGTTCTTAGAAAAGTAGAAGCAACATACGAGAAAAGTGATATGATCAGAAGAAAACCCAAGGCAATCTCGGCATTTGAACTAAGGAGACTGAGTGTAGTGTTATTTGTTTCTACCCAAAGACAGGGTTCCTCCAAGTACCTCCTGAGTGAGAGACAAAAGACGAATTAACCACATACCAGTGCACACTGGTTGTTCCACAGACTGCAAAACTGAAATTGAATGATAATGGAACATTCAACTACCTATAAAAGGATGAGCGAGCGAAATTACGCCTTAGGAATTTAGCAACATGATCAAGTGCCCAGCAGAACACAGGTAGTGCAGCAACTGTTAGAAAATAGATACAAAAAAATTTAAGAATATATATAAGCATCAAAAGACAGAGTTCAGAACTACAAACTGAAAGGTGAAGCATATCTTACTCTTCAAGTGCAACTGAGACGTGAAGAGCATAAGAGAGAACATCAAATGGACAAAATCCTTGGTTCCAAGTACAGATTGCAACCAAACCTGGACTGCAGGCATGTTCCACGCTCTTGGTTTCTTAGCACAGAAAAAGAAAAGATCAGCAACAAACAAATGGAAAAGAAAATAAGATTGAAACTAATTCTGCTTATTCATGCTTCAAGTAGGAAGGCAATTACCCACCCCATGGGTGCTGTATAGAGAGTATGCAGATGAGATTATTGTTCCCAGTAGTGAAAGTTTGCAGGCTCTGTCTGCAAGATGTTTTGGCAAAATGGGAAGCATCCCCAGACCAGCAACAACAAGTACCTGAAATTATTGAAATATATGAGGACACCATGTCCGGCATGTCTCTGTAGCTAATAATGAGCATACTATCATGGTTTCAATGACTAAAATATGATATATCTATCAGAAACCATGATGATTGTATTTTTACGAGCTCAAAACTAAGGGTACCAACTAATTTCAGCACAAACAATTACACATGCATATGCTAATGAAAAAGATGACGTGTTTCTTACCCAGGCATTAACAGAGAAGTGTATGGTTCGTGCATCAAACCGTAAAGGGTTTGTAGTATTGTCTGTTTGTGGAGGAGGTGGTGGTGCAGCTGATCTGGAACTTGATCCTAAAAATGAAATTGATTCACATAATAAATAGATGTGACATGTGGAAAATAAAACGAAGGATGTACTGTATTAAAACTCAAAGCAACTTACCTGAAGTACGTGCCCTGACATTCTCACCGGGTGAGGAGGATGAAGACCTTACTTCCGGTCTGCTTGGCTGGGTGGAACCGGTGGCAGACATCGGCTCAACCACCAAATCACGATCCTATTAGTAGGAAAGAAAAAGAAATCAACAACTTTTACCATCAACTTGATTTGCTATGTATTTGTACATGGCTAACAGCATTGATTCTAAAATGACCGAATGCAAGTAGCATGTTTTTGATTTTCAGTTTCTGATAACTGTGACAGATACCAAGAATGCTGTGGGTTGATTCTTCATAAATGTATTTCATTTTAACCTGAAAATAGATTGCTTCGATAAAACAAAACAAGGCCAAGCTTTGACAAGCTGCATCCTCATGATATTGAGCAAGTTTAAAGGATTTGAAACCTCCCTTAGGACGTTTGGTAAATAAAAGATAGCGAAAGCAAGTATGAACTACTGGATAGTAGTTGTAGCATCGAGTTCACCAGCAACTGACACGACAGGGCAGGTTGAAACTTGAAAACAGGCAATGCATCAAAGTATAGAACAGATCGTGCTCAGCTACATGAAGCAAGTGTACAGCAGAATGCAGAACGCATCACATCAAGTTTGTAACATAATCACACCATAGCAACTGTTGGCAAACGCAAGCTTCAATATTAGCTACGGCAACTGAAATCACCAAACAATATCGAACTCGACGGAGCCCTTCTAACGCTATACCAAGTCTCAGAAACCTTAATCGCCGCAGAAAACAGCCCATCCGTACAGAAAGCGCGTCAGATCCCTAACAACCTACACAGATTGATTCTAGAAACAGCTCGCGCTCGAAGCAGCAGCGGTGGTAGTAAAAGCAGCAGTAGTAGGCAGGGCATGGCATGGCACTCACGATGTACCGCTGGTAGAACTTGCGCTTGAAGTGGTCGAGGACGTCGGGGCGGGAGGCGAGGTGCGGGGGCACGAGGACGTTGGACCAGTAGTCCGCCCACCGCGCGTCGCCCTCGTAGTCGTACGCCGCCGCCGCCGCCCGCTTCTGCTCCTGCTCCGCCCCGCCGCCGCCGCCGCTCGCCTCTCCGCCTCCCATCGCCTCTCCGCCGCCGCCGCACGAGTCGTCGGAGACCGGGAAGGAAGCAAGCAGCCGAGGAGAGTTGGGGAATTTCGCCGATGCCGATGCGGCCGCGTGCGTGGGAAGACTCGCCGCTGCAGGCTGCAGCCGATGATAAGTCGTTGTCGCCTTTGGTGGGCCAACGAATCTCTCCCGGCGTTTGCGTTTGGACCGTAGGGTTCGCGAACAATGAGACCCAGCAAGTCATGGGCCGTGTCTGTCACTGAATTGGGCCAGGCCTGATGGAATTGGGTTGCTTCAATTGGTAGAGATCCTGGGCCGATTCCTAACGATTACGACACGGATTGGGATGGGCCGGAGGGCTCAGTTGGGCCGTGTTGATGGGCCTAGGCGCGCGTTGATTTCCCTACTGTGGACCTGGCCTATTTTCGCTATTGCTAGGGCAAACTCTTTGAACGCAATCCGTCTCAAAATGCTTGATGTTTTGACTTTTTTATTTTAAACATTTGATCATTTATTTTACTTAAAAATTACATAAATACTCCATCAAACAAAATTAATAAGCATTTGGATAGATGTGGCATGTATAGAACAAGGAATCTGGACAACGGTTTTATCCAGACTAGGATGTGTTACATCCCAATCCAAATATTTATAGCTTTTTAGACAGAAGGATTATTATTTATTGTTTTTATGAATTTATTTATTACTAAAAGTATTTAAAGCATAGTCAAACATTATAAACAAAATATCAAAATACCACATAATTGGGACGGAGACAATAAGTTGGTAGGACCGTACGATCTGCAAGTCTATATCTAATTTCTATTTACTTGTGTCGTGTTGCTTTCTTTGCCATTGCTGATATCGTTTCCATCTGTGAATAATTCTCCCTTGCAAAATCTATTGGATAAGCACCCATTGAGTCAAATAAAAAAATATTTTTCCACCATCTAAAAAACCGATTTGCCAATTAGAATGCTCATAAAATCCTAGTAGTTGTGTGAATAAAATTCATAAGAAAATCATTTCATCTAAAGAAATGCATGGTCATGCAACTAGTAACATTTCAACCTAAAGTACCGGATGATTCAAGCGATTACCAAGGCTAACATGTGAGCTACATCGTCGCATCCGTGTCAATGACTCGGTCTCTTGTCGATGAAGAAATCAGAAACCAACGTGCCAGTCACACATATTCAGTCTGTTTTCTTATTTAGAAGAAAAGGCGGTTGTGCATGCTATATTCTGCTCGGTCTGACGATGCACCGCTACCACACAAAAAGCAAAAGGCAATGCCCTACTGGACAAAAGTTGATTATTTATCTGGCACTTTACAATTAAGTTACTTCACGACGGCTTTATCTATCTTCCATCACACAGTCCCAGTCACGTTTCGTTCTGTTCCGTTCTGCAAAGCAAATAAAACGTGGCGATCACGATTGCAGTTTCAGTGACACGTTATGATCAGACACACAACAAACAGTGTTTTGATCATGGCACCACAGTGTATGTCGACCCTTGTTTTCAAGCCAGCCGAAAAACATCATGATCAGCTGATCGCCGCAAAACATCATGATCAGCTGATCCTGATCCCATGATCCGTAGTACGGCGAGCCCAACAGTGAACAGAAAACAGTTTTGTTATATGCAACGTGCATGTTGCTAATGATTCAATCGATAATTTGCAATTGCAACAGGCCCTCTTGGCCTCTTGGGCAAAACTGTGTGTACAATTTCTCCTGTTTCTTGGTTATCAATGAAGAGCTGCTTATGGACATATTTCCCTCAACAAGATGATAAATGTTTGCGTAAAAAGATAAAAAAATGCAAGCACCTTAACATTAACCCATAAAAATTGTTAAATCGTTTCATGAGGAACCTGATGAATTGAATGTAGATTATTACTCCACAGCAGAACAGAACAGAACAGAGAGGTGGTTACGCAAGGATAGGAGGATGTATTAGGAGTAGCTGTCATCAACAAAAACGAAAGCATGTCATTCACTAGTGATATCACTGGGAATGGTCCACGAATCACAAAGCAACACGTCGATTGGCGCCACCGCCGCAACGCGATCAAGAATTTGACCCCTACTGGCCCAATCTTAATTTCTGGTCCAAATTCTTAAACCAGCCAAATCCACTCCACTGTACTCCATGCGCTCCCGTCGATCTCAACACGCCGGCAACCAAAGCAATGCCCCACTTTCCCCAAATGGACCAAAGCATTCATCACAATTTTATCTGGAATTTTATTAGTTGCAGACAGTCTCTTTGACTCACGTTGGCCAACCTTGGTCTGCACGGAACGGTATGCGATTTCAGCACATGGAATGGCTTCAATCTTCAACCAACCAACGCGGCCGCCCGGTGGTAGATGCAGCAGTCTTCCTCGTTCCTGCTGGATGAAACTTGCGGTGCACAATTCTCCTCCTACTCTCTGCAGAAAGAATACTAAATCAGAAGGAACTTGGATGGCAAGGAAGAAAAGTGTGTCTTTTCTAGCTGCTGCACACCTTTTGGTTTGTTCAACTCTCCGTGCCAGTTAAACAGCATTATTCTAAGTTTCTCTAATTGATAAGATATTATGCTGGGACGAATAAAGGTGAGATATATAAAGAACAAATGCCTCACAAATTTGTTCTGGTTGAATCATCTTCCCAGGTGAATATGTGTAAAGTAATACTACGTTGTATTGGTGATGTCGTTTTTCTGACTGGAGCTGGAACTTGGAGCACTATATGTTATTCAGATTTCTTCCTTTCAGACGAAGCCATCAACCACTTGATGACACCCCACAGCTCTGCACTTATAAAAACCTCTCCCCCAAACTCTACCCCAATTCAACACAAACTCTCCTTCCTTCCCCCCACTACCACTCCTCTCCCTCTCATTCAACACCACTGTTTCATACCATTTCAACACCAACTCTCCTTTCCTACCCCTACACCTCGCCCACCCATTCAAAACCACTGCTACATACCATTATCAACAACAAAGGGGAAGAGAAGTTCATCAAAAGAAGAACAGAGCTCGCTCACCTATCACCATGGCGTCCTACGACAAGGCCATCGAGTCCTACAAGAAGGCCATCACAACAGCTGCATCCGTTGCAGCGTCTGTGATGCTGGTTCGCAGCGTCGTGAACGAGCTGGTTCCATATGAGGTGCGTGACATGCTCTTCTCCGGCCTCAGCTACCTGCGTTCACAAATTTCATCACAGCACACAATCGTCATAGAGGAGAATGAGGGATGGTCCCACAACCACGTCTACAGCGCGGTGCGGGCTTACCTTGCAACACGCATCAACCACAAGATGCAGCGCATGAGGGTCAGCAGCATGGATGATTCTTCTGAGAAGATGGTTGTTGGCATGGAGGAAGGTGAAGAGATGACCGATATGTATGAAGGAACAGAGTTCAAATGGTACCTGATCACACGTACCAGCACAAGCGACTCCAACAACAATGGCAATGGCAGCACTCAGTCTCAGTCCCGCTCCTATGAGCTGAGCTTTCACAATAAGCACAAGGAGAAAGCCCTGAAATCATACCTCCCATTCATCATTGCCACGGCCAAGGCCATCAAAGACCAGGAAAGAATTCTCCAGATAAACATGAATGAGTACTCAGACTCATGGTTTGCAATTGATCTCCACCACCCATCCACATTTGATACACTTGCCATGGATCAGAAGCAGAAACAGTCCATCATCGATGACCTTGATAGGTTCATCAAGAGAAAGGACTACTACAAGAGGATTGGCAAGGCATGGAAGAGGGGTTACCTGCTGTATGGCCCACCTGGGACCGGCAAATCCAGCTTGATCGCAGCCATGGCCAACCACCTCAAGTTTGACATATATGATCTTGAGCTGACTGCAGTCAATTCCAACTCGGATCTCAGAAGGCTTCTTATTGGGATGACCAACCGATCCATTCTTGTTGTTGAAGACATCGACTGTACCATCGAACTGAAACAACGGGAGGCAGGGGAGGAACGTGCCAAGTCCAATTCTGCAGAAGAAGGCAAGGGAGAAGACAAAGTGAGTACCTTTAAAATCAGAATGCATAATATTCATATTGATAAATCTTTTCTCTCCTTGATTTTACAATAATTCTTTACTTATGCTGATGATAATTTGATGCTGTCCACACAGGTAACATTATCTGGGCTGCTAAATTTTGTTGATGGGCTATGGTCAACAAGCGGAGAGGAAAGGATCATCATCTTCACGACCAATTACAAGGAGCGTCTTGATCCAGCACTTTTACGCCCTGGCAGGATGGACATGCACATCCACATGGGTTACTGCACCCCAGAGGCTTTCCGAATTCTTGCCAGCAACTATCACTCCATCGACTACCATGTCACATATCCAGAGATCGAGGAGTTGATCAAGGAGGTAATGGTGACGCCCGCAGAGGTTGCCGAGATTCTCATGAGGAATGATGACGCCGATGTGGCGCTCCATGGTCTAGTGGAGCTCCTAAAGTCAAAGATAAAAGATGGCAATGAGATCAAGACTGAAAGTAAGGATGGAAATAAACAAGAAGTGGAGACTAAAGATGACAAAGTGACGGACAATAAAAACGAGTCCTCAACTGATGAAAGCACTTAGGATGAGGGGAATACAAGACAACTAGAATGTGTATATGCTAGATAGGTCCTACGGAAGATCCATTTCAAAACATGTGATCATTTTGACTACTAATATCAATGTATGTTTGGAGAGACGAGGTGCACTGATATTTAATGTAGTGTGCTTCCTAAGAATTTATAGGTATTGTCTCTACAAGTCATATATATGAAACATCAGATTCTGCATGTGTATGAAGCATTGGCCAAGCAAACAGATTTGAAAAAACAGGGTATAGTACATTGAGTATTCAACAACAATTTCTCCCTGTTTATTTTTAGGGACTGTCTATGTGGTTGCCTGCTAAAATTTGTGGTTTTGTTTGCCTGCTAAAAGTTTCACTGATTTCAGCAGCTAGAGCTATCATATGATGCCTGCTAAAATTCTGTCCAGTTTCAGCAGAATTCTACCAGCGTCACTGCCATTGTGCTTTGCCTAACATCGTCACGCACTAGCCTCTGTCTTTCTTGTCTTTCTGTAGAGCATAATTAAACAAAACTAACAAAAGATAAAACGAGAAAAATCTCTAGAGCATAATTTTTAGTGACAAAAATCAATAGGGAGAATATGCTAATATTCCCTAAAAAAAATTTCTAACAAAAAATGACAAAATTACAGCTTGACATGAAAAAAAAAGAGAGAAGGAAAAGAGGGAACGATTCAACGAGGGCTATCATGGAGAAGAACTTGAGAGTGAGCAAAGGAGGAGACTACAAGTACAATCCATTTAGAAAAAGAATTAGTGCCCCACACTCTTAACTTGTTTGATTTTGAGCTTTCAGGTTAAATCCATTTAGAAAGAAAAAAGCATGTGTTGCTCCTGACCATATAGAAAGCATAAATCGTCAGCTAGCTGTTGATAATAATAAAAGAAAAAACTCCCTCGACAACATGCATGAATCCTGAAACCTGACAAAACCAACAACACCTATATACAGGGTTCTCTGACGTTTTGAACCTAACTTCTAACTTCTTTCACATGTACATACAGACCTTAAAACCTGCTGTGCCTGCACCTATATACAGAACTTAAACTAAAAATAACAGCATGAAAAAGACATGTATAAAAAGCTAGTAAGAGGACATAAAGTTTCATACCTATACAAAATTGGTATTGCTTGCTTCAAACACAAGGTTGGAGATACGGAAAAATAACAGCCCAGTAACATTGTCAAAATTATTCTGAATAAAACTAGCATGTCGCTGAAATATGGATGGTAACCTGACACTCCTAATCTCCACAAAAGAAAGTACTTCTGAGACAAATAGATACAAGTAAAGGTCATCAATCATAAAAGTAGTAATTCTTAAGCATTCAGCATTCACAAGAAAAATGCCCTGGCCACAGATCGAAATCCTGAATACCCTGCTGATGCTGCGGCTCCAAATGGGTTCTTCCTTGTAAGTCACCCAAGTGGACCAAGTGTACTTGTCATCCTAACCACAGAATCTGGCAAAAAAAAAAAAACTAATTACGTTTCCTCTGATATGAGGAGATAAATGACAAGTGTACTTGCCAGCCTGAATTTGACAGGGAAGGACAAATGTAAGATAAAGGTATTGCCGTTTTTCTATTCCAGCCACCTGCTAGACTATTAACAGAAGTCAATATTGAAGATTAAAGTTCAAATCAATTACTAGTTTCCTCTGAAATTCAATCAAAATATCCTCTGTTATGCAAATAATTGAAAATCACAAAAATATACAGACACAGATACATTAAAGTGCTCATGAAAAGTGTTATACTACAAGCATTGTAAATCAGAACAAAGTTATAATTTCATACCAACAAAATTGTTACATCCAGCATAGAGAACTAATTTGAAGAACATGTAGGCTTGCACATAAAACACAGACAAAACTCATGCCATAAGGCACTACTAACAGCAGAACACTCTTCTATGGCGCTAAAAAAATAGGCACTGATTTCAGAATGTTCAGATAAAAATTAAAAACATAGATTTAGACAAAATGATGGTAGTCTATACCTCCAAGCTTGTAGGTCAAGTGAGCAATGATGGTCAACTTGACAGTGTCAATGTGAATGACCCGAGGTGTTGATGTTGGTTTTCTTTCTTTCCATAGTCAAATAAGGAAAATAACAAACAACCCACAGAAAATGCGTGTTAGACACCTACTCAGCCTTGTAGCGGTGAATTATGAACAAAAATCAATAGAACGAACATGCTACTAGTCCTGCGAAACAAAATTATACAGAGACAAAACATCATAGAAAAAACAAAGACAAAAAAAAATCCTTAAGCTCAAACAAAGATAGATACAGAGACAAAAAAAATCAGACAAAATGAAACAACTATAGACAGATATACAGTCCTTGCATACTTAGTACAAAACAAAAATCATCTTAAATGTCTAGAATACAGAAATGATAGAGATAAACAACAATAGACAGATATACAGAGATAGCTCAAACAAAGATAGAGACAGAGACAGAGACAAAGAAGATGGTAAGACAGAGACATGACATGGCCATGGATGGGTTTTCATTCAAAACAAAAACATAAGCTCCCCGATAATGCCCAGATCAAACAAAACCTGATGGTGTTAAAATCTCTGAACATAGACCTTAAATCAGGATAGCTAGCTTTTAGCAAAATTGTTCAGGTTTGAAACCTGATGGTGTCAAAACCTTCAAAATTTCAAGTGAAGTCGTCAGGATGATCGAGGAGGACAATATTTTGAATGCAGGGCCAGAGGTTGAGGAACTGGAGCAGAGCTCCCCAGGGCACCACGCAAATCCTTGATCCACTGGCGATTAACAAGAGCTTGCACCACGGTTCGTCGGTTTCTGCAGGCACGAGAGAGTGCAGGTCAGGCACAACCCATCGGAGAGAAAAGCCCTCGAGCCAACGATCTTCCTAGAACAAGAGCTTTTCTCCATCACCAAGATGACATGTTATAGCCGCAGCAGCTAGGTCCTTTTCATGTTGTGAAGTAGGCATCGACAAACCGTGCCAGGGGCAGCTTGCAAAATACTACTAACAGAGATGAATTTAATTAGATGCTTGCTTGCAAAATACTACTAACAGAGATTTAATGGTTGTGACTTAAAAAGAATTATTGTGGGTGTGAAGTTTATCAAAACTAACAAAACTAATATGTGGTATGATTACCTCTCTTTATTATGTATAAAGATTTGTTGAAGGGTATGAACCAAATTTGGAGAATCACAAAATTTGCAAATGATGTCTGGGCTGATACAAATCCTATATGACGAATTCTACTTCATGACAAGTGAACCAAGGGCAAACAGAGTTTCTATGCCAGCTCGACGAAGCCAGCAGTGGACGGTGGCAGCCTGGTTCAAGTTGGAATCGTCGTCTCACACTTTGACTTCGCCATTATTGGGCGCTGTGCTTTTCAGGGGCAGTTCAATCTTCGCTTCGACCCTTCCACCCGAGACGCCAACAGCAAGTACGTCTCCTTCCTCCGCGACAAGGCGACATGCACGCCACAAATGGGATATCAATGGCGTCCTTCGTCGCCAAGCTCAAGCACTCACGGCTCATGTCAACAAGCGCCGTTACAAGCAATTGATGGAATCGAGGAGATACCAAAGAGCCGCCTCCACTTCCTGGATTGCGTCAAGGCATATTTCCCCAGCTCATACGATGTCCGCGTGTTCTCTCACCTGGGACGCTGCCTCCCGGCCCCAATTCCTGGAGGTCTCGCCATGGTAGCGCCCAAGCTTGGCGTCTACTGTAGTGTGGGATGGGGGCGAGACGGATGAGATTTTTGATGAACTACTCTGCAATGAGATGAGTAATGTTCAGTTCAGCTCACTTTTGCACTTCCAAAATTCTTGCAATGCCCATTGTGACATAGTTTTTTTTTTACTGATTATCTGGTATTGCAGTACACTTTTTTTTGTTTGTTTGTTTGATGGTTCATGCTATGTGAAAATCTGAAGTATCAGGATGCAGATATTATGAATCTTTGCTAGTACATGATTAGTGCCGTTTGTCCTTAGGGATGCAGCAGTGCTCTTCCCTTTGTTTTTCCCTCATAGTGTCAGTATACTATATATTGATGGATTCTTGTAGCATATTGATGGACTTACAAAGATAATTCAGACAAAAACAGTGTCAAATGGACACAAGCACGATTTGGTGATGGGAATCTCATATTGGGCCGATAAACTTATTACTCCAGCACGTCAAGAGAAGCCACCACCTCAAACCGGTTGGTCCACATGGACGCCGGCGGCCGGTCATACGACGTGTCCAACAGCGGCCTGCTCCATGCGTGCAGCTTGTTGCGGTTCATCACGATCGACCGCACCCGACCACCGATTTCCATGGCACACCACCTCCTCCATCCATCGATCTCCACACCCAACTCTCCGCCATCACCTGCCTGCGCTATATATACGACTTCTACTGGTTTTCAGCCTTCGGCCCATGCGAATTTGCCACTACCGCATCAGCATTTCTTTATGACATAGTTTGTGCCAGATTACATGTACATGTACATGAGCGAAATCTAATATAGGTTTACACATAGATAGATAGATAGATAGATAGATACATGTACTCAATTCTCTGGGCCAGGACGACAAGAACTCGGTGCACCCTTCTCCAACGTGCGTTTTCTCCTGAACAGACAATGCACGTCTCATGTTAAACAATATAAGCAATGCAGAAATAGCTCGAGGAATTCTAATTCTCTCTTCAAAAACAACGAGTTCTAATCGTTTTGTCCTAGGGTTCTTACCTTCTCTGAAAATGGTTCTGATTCACTTTCCCACTATCGCTATGGGGCTTGCTACCTGCTCCTTCTCCTCCATCTTGTTTGGACAACTCAATTGATGGCTGAATTGGATACTGCAAGAAGGGAAAGATTAAAAAATTAACACTTGTGAATATCAGATCAATTCAAACAAAATTAGGAAACTTGTTTCCTATAAAAAGGTGGGGGAAAATGCATGGTCTTAATATTTCACATTCGCACACATCTCATGGCTAAACACGTCCTCAATATCTAGATGAAACATGAGGGTGGAGTTTTTACTATTCTGCTGGAGTAGGTAAAATTCTTTTATATGAATATGATGGATGTAACTTACTCCTCTTGCATTTTTATGGTGTAAAAACTCTTTGGACAAGTTTATTCTTCTTGCCACCAAAGCTGGGCCGTTCAAAGAGTTTGTTCTTAATTTATCTTGCTGCTGAAGGACTGAGCTGTCTTCATGGCTTGGATATATCTTGCAAATCTGGAAGAAGAAAAGTGAATTGATTGATTAGACCAATGAAATGCCTGGGGGTCAACAAGCATGTTTGATGAACCAAAGAGAGTATCAACAAAGAGAAGCAAATCCACATATCCAATTATCACCGTGCAATGGTTTCTTTTACCTGCTTGATGGCACGCTCGATAAGCTTATCCAATGTAAATAGTACATAGGAGTTGGGCCCAAGAAATTTCAAGCAGTGCTGCTCAAAGTTCCAATTGTCAGTAGTGCCGTCAATCAGGTTGCAGAGTTTCTCCTTAAATCTACACCATCAAAGGAAAAGGAAGACGAAGTTAAAACACAAATATTCAATAGTGGGGTATGAATAATTCTGCTTAGATTGTAAGCATCTTGGAAGTTACTCTGCATATGAATCACGGACACTTGCTCCTTTTGAGAGCTCTTTAGCTACTAGTAGTCTCTCATACATGACCTGCCGGGTAAATAAAAAATAAATAAAACCATGATTCCTAGAACAGGTATAAATGCTGATAGTTTGTTGGGAAGACAATCATACTGTTGTATGTTAGCTGAACAATAATAATAATGTATATGACAATTAGTGCAAGCCTCATTCTTTCATGTGTAACAAACACAGTAAGAACACACATATTTTTGTGTTGAACTGTGGAGCTTTGCTCGGTGCTCACTGGCATATGGTATATATAGGAAACATACTGAAATACCTGGAGAAGTCTACAGAGTACAGCTTTTGCTTTTCTTCCGGAATATGCTGAACTGCCGACCTCATCATTGAAGTCCTCTTTTGATTCATAATGCTCTTCAGATTCATTCCAATGGCCATAAGTACTATGTGTGGAATTATTGGTTGGCAAACGTTGAACACAAGACTGGATATTTTCCACATCTGGTATGAACTCACCCTCCTCAACCTCGGCATCAAAATGATCGAGTGAAGAAGTAGGCCCACTGGACTTGCCTCTTGAACTTTCAACTCTCTGAAATGGAAAATAAAAATCATGTAACTTATATTTGCATTTATACCTTTCTGAGTCGCTAAGTTACTTTTACTTGATAAAGATGGCCACGTGTTCACCAATAAAATTTCAGAACAAATGCTATTTCTGCAAAATCGTAATTCAAAAGAGAAAAGTGTTGCAAGTTACCTTTTTGTGAGCTACTCTATCCTTCAAGTCTGTCCATTGAAACTTAACAGGAAGAAATTCCTTTACTAACTCTGTCCAATTCATCATTGGCTTATCTTCAGTACTGCGACTTCTACTATATGCGTAATTGATGATATTGCCTATGTCCTCATGTATGTGAATATCAGTATGAGATTTCGTCTTACTGATCTGTTTGTCTTCTGCCAGCAAAGCTGAAATAGAGATCCTTATGAACATGACTATGAACGAAGTCTATGGACTAATAAAATTGTAAAAATTCCATGAGTCATAAAGCAGAACCTAGCTTCAGCAGTAGTACATAATAGTAAAGGTACCTTTCGGGTTCATCCTTTTCATGTCCAGTTGTTTGAAGGAGGGACTACGAAGATCAAGTGACATGTGGTAATTATTGGCAACAATATCTGAGCATATTTTATTCAAAGATAATCGTGCCTCGGAGAGATCTCTTATCTTATGATTTAGACGAGAAAGTATAACAGCAAGAGCGGAACTGGTGTTCTCAGATTCTGACAAAACATCAAGCATGTCAGTGCCAGAATCATCATATAGCTGTTCAATGCACCTCTTATGTAGAGCTGCACATGTAAAGACAAGGAAAAAAACTCAGCTAACCACACAAAAAGTTTTGGCACCGAAAATTTTACATGGTACTTACGAGTTAGGTGTTCTTGAATTTTCACATTGCTGCCAACACGCACTTGAAGATTTTTAATAAAGTCAACAGTTGCTCTAAACCTCTGCAGTACCATGTCACTCTCATATCTAAAAGAAGTACAGAATAGTTATGGATTATCCTTGGAGATATATATCCTACAGTTTTTCTAAAAAAAAATTATAAATTTAAACCAGGCAAATTTTTGCAGATAGCTGGAAGAAAATGTTGAAGCATCTGAAAATTAGCAAATGTGTACTTACAAGTCATCTTCACACTTAAACATGTTCTCTTCATATTGATTTTTGGTTCTGAACTTAAAGCAATCCTCACTTCCAGATGTAACAGAAACCAAAGAATCATTAAGAATAGACTTCCCCAGTTCAGTTTGGTAGCTTGATTGGAGAGTCACACACTGAGATTAAGAAAGAGAATTTTAGAACAGGTGCCAATGATTTACATGGAAAAGTCATGCAATGATTTAGATGGAAAACTCATGTATTTGTAGGGATTTACATTCTTTGGTAGCAGGCAATAGCTAGGAGTGCATTGTTTGGCGTTACTGAGATCCACTTTTGGGGGTAATTTGTCTTCTAGAGAGATAACCCACTGATGCAAAGGTTCAGGATTGTATTCCTCATCATCTTCATCAAGTTCTACATGAGGTGATTCGTCATCACCTATCAGACATTATTAAACATAACTTCAAAAAGGGTTCTATTAAAAATGTACAAAATACAAAAACAAGTTGCTAGCAGCATAGAATGATACTTTGGTATGATATCAGGAAAATAGGTAATGCAAAGATGCACAAATTGTACATATGATACGGAGTATATGATATCAGGAAAATAGGTAATACAAAGATGCACAAACTGTTTGTGCATTCCCTAAAGAACAGGAAATTATGGGACAATACAACGTTGTGTATGACTTTTAGTAATAAAGGGTGAATATCCGTGTCTAGGGCTTGCTTGTATATTTGGATTAATAACGAAAGAGAAAAGTTTGACACACCTTCCTCTTAGGATTTTCAATGAAGCCAATAGTTCTCTTATTTTGTTTATGCCTCAAACTATAAAATTTACCTTGATTGTTTTGGTCCTGAGTATACTTCAATTGAGGTACTTCATTTCTGTGATTGGTTTCTTTTACTTGGATACCATCACATTTATTGTTAGCATCTGGAGTAAGACTCAGAACTGTCTGCAAATGAAAATGAAAGAACTGATGATGACAGATGAGCTCATAATAGAAAATTTTGCTTAAGGCATGATAGTTATATCTGTGTGTGTTCAATAATTTACAAAACAAGTTGTCGAACAACATGTTATTTGATATATACAAAGCATTTATCAATAGCACGCAGGCCAGAAGAAGCAGGTGGTATGTTGAACAACGAAGTATGCAAATAATACCTTGGTCCCTCGACTGTTCTTTGGACTTGTGCAAGATTGCTCATTTTGCAGAGCCCTCATGTAATAAGGCACAAAAGTCAAAAACTCTTGTAGCAACTCGGTGTTGTTACCGATTAATCCCTTAACCTGCAACACAAATCGTTGTGAGACCACGGACCTTGCAATTAATTTTATCAAGCCATTATCGAAGAATGAGCACCTCTTCGATAACATCTTCGAGGGTCATGGTAGTTGAGTGACTAAAGTTAGCCATAGTGCGAATCAAAGCGTTGTAAACGTCAGTGCTGATATCAGGACATGTCTGCAGGTCAGGTAATAAGGTAACCTCAACAACTAACTAATAATCACAAGGAGCAAGCAAGCGGTTCTTCTTCATTTATTTTATTTTCAGCACCTGAACTCTCTTAAAGAAACCTATTGACTTCTCTAGAATGCCCCCATAGTAAGGGCTGCCTCCTTGGATGAACGTCTGGAAGGCCTTTATGACTCGAGGCTGGCCATCGAGTATATTCAGAATAATATCCTTGCATTCATCAATCGAGATGTTCCTGGTTTCAATTCAATTCACCATCAGGATCAGGATATCGGCAGTAATAATGCGATGAGTTCCTTATAGGACGAATAGCAATTCATATAGGGATTCATACCTCTTCCTCCTCCTGATCTGTACCAGAGAATGGACGAAATCGCTGTATACGTCAACAGGGAGATGCCCCTTGACATACATCAGGCATTGCATAGTATTTTCACCATACTGATTCGTCTTCACCCTTTTCGACGGAAATCCGTCGCCAGGATCGCCGGGAGATTCCATTTTCTCCGATTACCCACCCACCTGTTATAATAACCCACAGGAGAAGATGAATCTAACATCATCATCATAATCATCACTATCATCATCATAATCATCACTATCATCATCATTATCTCGAAAAAAAAAACAAAGATGCAACCGAAGAATCAGGAAGCCGTAAGGACTGACCTTTAATTAAACCCAATCGATGATTAGGCGGATTCCTCTCGGGATTGATTCGCGCGCAATCGAAGAGGGGAAGAGCAGAGTACCGGCGGAAGAGGCAAACCTACCGACCGAAGTATATATGCCGCCGGCGGATGCGGCGGTGGCGGAGAGGAGGGCCGGAGGCGATGGAGCGACGAGGCACTGGGACTGGGAGTACGCTCCAGACCTTCCGGAACCTTCTAGAAAGAATCGCCGGCAACGCGGGCGAGGGAAAGGAAAGAGATGATGAAAAGAAAAAGAAAAAAGAGAAGAGGAGAGTTGCTCCTATTTAAGTGGGTTGGGTTTGGATACTTCGCATTATTGGGAGTCGGGCGCAACGTGGAGACCGACCAAGCCGCCGTCTCCCTACCTCATCAACTCCGTCCTTTTTGGGCCTTGTGCTGAATACTATGCGGCCCATTAAATTACAGCCCATCGATATTTGGGTCACAATGCTATCCGTCTCAGCCCATTGAGGGCCCACTCTATGACCGAGCTGAAACTGATTGATCTGATCTATCGTTCATGTGATCCGCATGGCCATGCAAAGCTCCAACTGTTAATCAATCTTTGCCATGAAAATTGCGTGCGCCCACATACCGGAGGTTTACGGTTGTTGCTTGCATGCATGTACGGATACATCCATCTGCAGGTGTCACCATTAGCTTGCTAATCCAACAATTAGCTAACTAAACTAATCACATGCTTTACTTTATCCAAGCAATATATCCAGTTAGAATGACGAATATCATGCTGTGCCACGTACATATACGTGATTCAATTTGGATTAGTGATACTTAATGACTAATTATATTATGTTGTATTAAGTAAACATATAAACATTAAAATTTGATGAACACTTTAAAACAATATCATCAATCAAATATATGCATATTTTAAAGCAGAAGACAAATTATCTTGTAGTTTTGATAAATTTACGAGAGGGCACTGGACGAGGCCTAGGCGAGTTGTGATCCGTGTAGATTTGTCGTGACATAATATGGACCACGCGTTTACACCATCGCTAAGTTATCCTACTACATTTGTCTCCTAACCGTCACCCCCAATTATTAAATCCTGGCTTCACCCCTGTTTACCTACCTAAAAAAGACATTTAGACATCCATAACATGCCATGTGTCGGTCAGGTAAAAAGTATGCCGTACTATAATAGTCTATGGTAGTTTTGAAGTTTTGAACAGTTAACGTGATGGTTTGGTTTGAAGAAATATTTTGTAATACCCATATTTAATTTGGAACTTTTAGATTTTTTTTACCATAGCACTATAACATTTAGGCCCTGTTTAGTTCTAAAAAATTTTCACCCAAAAACATCACATCGAATATTTGGACATATACATAAAGTATTAAATATAGATAAAAATAAAACTAATTATACCGTTAGGATGTAAATGACGAGATGAATCTTTTATGTCTAATTAGGCTATGATTAGCCATAAGTGTAACAGTAACCGACATGTGCTAATGATGTCTTAATTAGGCTTAAAAATTTGTCTCGTGGTTTCTAGGCTAGCCATGAAATTAGTTTTTTTATTCGTATCCGAAAACCTCTCCCGATATCCGGTCAAACATTTGATATGATGTTTTAGTTCAAAAATTTTCACCAACTAATGAAGGCCTTAGTTTTTAATTGACTAATGCAAACATACTCGAACCCCTTCCAATGCGGTATTACCAGAATATTGGTGGTTAGAACACAGACACATTTTTGCATTACCAATATTTTATACGATAGTAAAGCAAACCGCAAACGGGCACAACTTTTTTTTTTGTTACAACCGCGAACGATAATCACAACGTGTAATAAACTGAACACGACCGGTGGTGCATGCATGTCGGAGCCCCCGTAACTCTATCTCAGCTCTCCGGCCTGGCTTAATTAGCTACGTTGTCTCTGCACCTCAAGCTCCAATTGATAAATCTATATATGCACATGTGTTTTTAATTTAGCCATACGTCGTGTATATAAGCACGACCATGGCCACCTTGTATCCGTGCTCTGCCTCTCCATTCCGACTCTCTTGTAAAGAAAGATTAAGGGGAAGGAATAGGAGAGGGCAGAGGCCAACATTAATTAGTGGAAATATTTCCACGCACTTTGTTTATTTAATTAATCAACCCCCATTTTAACTTAGCAATACACTTTTGGCTGACAGTTAATCTCTTGCTCCTCGCAAAAAAGAAAAAAAAAGTTAATCTCTTGCTGGTTGATTAGTCGCTATCAGCTACGTACACACAGGCTCTCTGCCGCGCGCTACTAATACTCACCACACCTCTGAGAAATTAAGATCGAAAAGCTCGCAACAGGAATCAGATCGATCAAGCAAAGCAACAAGATGGTGAACCCCGACGCCGTCCGCAATGTCGTCGGCATCATCGGTACGTCTCGAACCTTCTAGACGCTTCGATCCTAGCTAGCTGATCATAATTGAGCGACATCAAGTTGTATTAATTCTTTGATACGACACAGGTAACTTCATCTCGTTCGGGCTGTTCCTGTCGCCATTGCCGACATTCGTGACGATCGTGAAGAAGAAAGACGTGGAAGGATTCGTGCCGGACCCGTATCTGGCAACATTCCTCAACTGCGCTCTTTGGGTATTCTACGGGCTACCAATCGTGCACCCGGACAGCATCCTGGTGGCGACCATCAACGGCACGGGGCTCCTCATCGAGGTGGCCTACCTGGCCATCTACTTCGCCTACGCGCCCAAGCCCAAGCGATGCAAGATGCTCGCCGTCCTCGCCGCCGAGCTCGTCTTCCTCGCCGCCGTCGCCGCCGCCGTGCTCCTCGGCGCCGACACGTATGAGAAGAGGTCGCTTGTTGTTGGTGGCCTCTGCGTCTTCTTCGGTACCATCATGTACGCCGCGCCGCTCACCATCATGGTATGTGCTTAGTTAATTTGTATGTGTAATTAATGGATTAATTAATTATGTGATTAGATTGAGTTAATGTGATGATGATGAAATTGGGATGATGCAGAAACAAGTGATCGCGACAAAGAGCGTGGAGTACATGCCATTCACACTGTCGCTGGTGAGCTTCCTCAACGGCATCTGCTGGACAATCTACGCGCTCATCCGCTTCGACATCTTCATCACGGTATGCGCGAGTCATGGGTTTAATTTGTCTCTTGATTAATTCCATAGCAACTTTATTAGAATTATGAAATAATCAATTACTGTATATGATCATATGACAGATCCCGAACGGCATGGGAACGCTGCTGGGCGCGGCGCAGTTGATTCTCTACTTCTGCTACTGCGGCTCCACGCCCAAGGCAGGCGATGATAAGAACCTTGAGCTGCCTGCGACGCCGGCCAAGGACTCACCCGTGTAGCGAACTGACGCCGATCGATCGATCGATCGAGATCGATGTGTAGCGAATCATCAGGATTTATAGCATGCAAATGCAAGGCAATGTGGATCGAGAGATCGAAATGAGCCAAAGTGCTAAGCCGCCATGGATATGATGCATGATGCTATTGCTAGCTGCACGCAGCTGCAATTCTGTTTGTAATGAATTTTCCCCTGCGGCTTCTTTGTGTGTTAAGCTTTGAAAGAACTGCACGACGTGACCGAGGAAGTCGATTGGTCAGGTGATCAGTACAAGTCCCGCTAGCAGACCGAAATTCCGTACTAAACTTTAGGCTTGGCTTGCCACGGATTGGGCTAGGCTGTTTTACGTTACGTCTTGTATTGTACACACGCACACCATTAGCTGGGCTGAGCCTCGACGGCAAGCACATATGTTGCCATGATGCTAGATGATAACCTTGGTATACATGTAATCAACTGCAGTATGATGAATGTACTCACCACAGCAAACACAAAACGAACAGGTAATTAAGGGGAAAATACGCATGATGCTAGATTAAAGAATTCTGGAGCAATATTTACAGGGCAGCTAATTAATAATGCATTTGGGCAGAAAAGATGTAAACTCCGGACACGCACAGAGAAATAACTAAGCAGTAATAATGCAGGATCGATGAGAAATTAAAACATCACTAGCGATGGGAATATTCAGACTAGTAATATATATACTCCCTGGATCGCGACTTGTTCACAAGTCGTGGACGTGATGATGAGCCGAAGGCGGCGAAGTGTGCGGAATGTAGGATGCGAGGGTGTTGGAGGAGCAGCAGGAGGAGGAGAGTGAGGATGCGGAGCGCGGGGCGGGGAGGCGGCGGCCGAAGCTGTCGTAGTGGATGGCGCCGTCGAAGTCCAGCGGCTCGCACCTCTCCCCCATCAGGATCGTCCGCCTCCAGATTATCCCCTCGCCGCCGCCATCGCCATTCTGCTGCTGATGCTTGTTGTCTCCGGCCACGGCCATGGCGGCGCCACCGTAGCAGCGGCGGTCGCGGAGGAGGCGGCGGCTGGCGCGCGAGAGGTGGCGGGCGCAGAAGGCCACCAGGCTGGCCAGCTTCGCCACCACGCGGCGGTCGCTACTGTAGCCGACGGCCATCGGGATCGAGTAGAGAGAGAGAGAGAGAGCGAAGGAAGGGAGTCAATGAAGCTGGCTTGGCGTCGAGTGGAGTGGAGGAGAGGAGAAAGATCAACTAACTGATCCATCGATATAGGCGGGAGGGAGGGAGGAAGAAGGAGCGAGTCAATGCCGCGCCGTCCGCTATCGTCATCCAGATCAGGGATTCCGATCGGGCCGGCCTACCTCCATCGACAAAACGCGGCCCACCGCGTGTGCATGCGGCCCATGGACCAGTACGCCTTTATCTGAATTTTGGTCTCCAGGCAGAGAAAGAGGAACCCCTGCGGTGCAGGATGCAGCCACAGACATTTTTTAGATAAAGGGAGCTTTATTGATCTTAAATGATTACATCAAGACGATTCAACTACACCAAGACCACTTCCGGCCTCTGCATAAGCTAAGATGCACACATCCCAAAACCACACACACGCACATAAGGTTTATTACAAATAAAGTCAAAACTAGGTAAGATGAAATCCTCAATCTAGACTGCCACCCATGTTCCCGGTAAAAAACTCCCTGGCCACCAGTTCCAAATGCTGACACGCCGCTGCAACCATATCTTGTAAACCACGCTTCTGGAGGATAGCCCAAGTGTGTAGCCAATGGATAATTCTGAAAATAACCTGTAAAGGAGAAGAGATTATTTTTCTGTCAAAAACCATATCGTTCCTGCACAGCTAAAGTGACCAACAAGTGGTTGCCGCCCCTAATAGGATGAGTGACTTTATTTCTTTTCCAAAACCCCTTAACCAATTACTGAACATATGAGTTACATTATGAGGCTGGGACAGACCTAAAGCCACTTGAATGACAGACCACACAGAGCTAGCAAAACGATATTGAAAGAACAAATGTAGAATTGATTCATCTTCATGACAAAAACAACAAGTCTTACTGCCCTTCCAGTTTCGTTTTGCCAAATTATCTTTTGTCAAGATTA
>CM002483.1:20391176-20427109 GCA_000325765.3 Leersia perrieri | reverse complement strand
TACCACGAGGAGGGAGACAATGCCAAACGAAATCTGCGCCACCAGCTAGACGATTAAGATTCGTCTTTGACATATCATTTTTCCTTGTTTCTAAAAGAGCAACAAAATTTAAATTATGCTCCTTAATGCTTTCAGCAACGTACCGGTATTTAGCCAAGTCATAAAGACCTCTGCTATTCCAGAAGATGCCTTTCATTTGGAACCTTTCTTATTTTTGTTGCTTTTCTTTCTTGAACTAGATTTGGATTTCCGAGGGGTAGCTGTTAGATCGCAAATTGATGCACTCAACTCCACCTCATCCAAACCTACTTCAGAAACTTCCTTGATTAGATGCGCGAGTAGGACACCATCAGATTCGGCATCCTCGTCAGCATCTTGAACAAAGGGATTTTGAGTATCATTCACTTTTGACTTATTTTTGGGTGTTACTCTCCATCTATCAACTTCCATATGTTTAATTTTGTCTATTGATATCACTAGGTTATCATTGCCACTAGAGACACCTAGTTTATCCAAATTGGAGATACAATGTTCATTTGATAAATAAACAATGGAAGATTTTGGCAGTTGAGAGGATCTACCTGTAGAAATCAGAAAAGGTGGTATAGACGAATGTGAATACTGTGTTGTATCCACCATCTTTGACACCTTCGGCCCATCCAAATTCTTCCTTGCTGTCAACCGCATTACCTTGGACATTGAATCCTCATCTGCACTCGCAATACCATCTGTTGATGTAACTGTGTTGCAAAGATCGCTACGGCGTGGTACCATTTTCTTCTCCTCCTGGTTAACATGTCCATCAAGATTACAATCATTATTTTCAAAATTGAAATCATTTGAGACATATCCATGAGAGAGAGGCACGGGTGGCAGTGACTTGCCCCTCTTACGCACATATACCTTGAAAGGAGTACATGAGGACGCAAGTGCAGATCGCACCGGCGAAGCCAAAACCTGCGGCCTCCCCGAATGTGACCCCGGCGGTGAGGAACGCAGCTGTCTTGCTGACTTCGGAGAGTGGGCTGGTTGTGAGCACTCTGTAGGAGTGGCCGGCGGTGGTGAATGTCCCGGGGAGGACGGCGACCTTGCTAGTGAAGGGGATCCATGCACACGCGTCGCTGTAGTGAGCACCGAAGTAGAGAGATTCACAGTAGGAGTCGCCTTCTTTGGAGTAACAGCCCACCTATGTAAGTTAGGCATCCCCTCAGTCAAGACTATCGGTCGTCCTTGTGGCATAGGACAACAATTCCCCACCGGAGTGAGCGCAAGCTGCATAGGGCTCGGTCCCGAAGATGTAGCATTCGAACTCCCGGGTGTCGATGCATTATCCTTCTATTTCTTGGCTGCAGAGTCAGCATTATCTCCACCCATATTGCTACCGTTATCATCCACAGGAGCATCGTGGTCCATAGAATCATCAAATTGAGTTGGCATGGCAGGCTGAAAGTCATCTGACTCAATAGAATACACCAACCGGTAGCCATGCTTATCAAACACAACATCTGTGGTGAGGGGCAGATGATCTCTATTCATAATGCCAACTTTGATCCTAATTGCTCCCGTCCTCCGAAAGGTGAGCATATCCACATCTAGTGTAGCCCCAATAACTGTGCCAATGGCCCAAAAACCAAGGCAGTGACGCCAAGCATGAGGAACACCCGTGACATGCACCCACACTTCATCCAATTCATACAAAGGAGAGATATCTCCCGCTTCTTGCCATTTTGAGATTGTCAAAGAAACGCCATGGTTTTTTAGTCGAAACTCGACATCGTCCATTCTTTTCAATTCCTCCTCCGAAGGAAAAGTAACTAGAAAAGAATTCTCCCCATGCGGCAAAGCTTCCCATGTCCAGTCAGCACGAACAAGCCTTGCAAGTTCTGTTTGTACAACATCTGCTGCAATCCTCCCACCGGAAATCGAGATCAAAGCCGTCGGCAACGGAACTGGGGTCTCTAGCTTAAAATCAAACTCTGGTATATGAAAGAAACCCAATTCATTCTTCCCAAACCCGAGCATCGACGCATTTGGTTTTGGCATCTTTTAGGATTGGACACTTGTTTGACAGATGAGATTTTTTTCTATTGCAAATGATGCAGTTCAGATCAGCCTTACATGCCTCGGCTGAATGTCCAGTGCATTTGCATTTAAAGCAAAAGGGAGGGCGAGGCTTCTTAGCCTTTGTTGCTTCCTGTACTGCATTGGGATGGTCCTCAGGTGGTGTATTATCCGTAGCTTGATCATGACGAGGCTGCTCATCACCACCGCGAGGACGAAAGCGCTGCCCGTTGAAGTTCCTATTGAACTGACCCCTTGCATTCTCCCCACCTCCCTGCCTGAACCTGGATGGGCCTCTCGGTGCGCCGCGTCCGGCGGTAGCATATTGTTGTCCTTGCCCACCTCCATGACCACGGCCGTGAGCACCAAACTGTCCTTCATAGCCACCTCCTCGATTGCTTCGCTGGTTGTGATGAGCTCCATGAGCATCTCCATGGCCATCTCCCTGTCTCTGACCACCCCCCTGTCCCTGACCACCTCCCTGTCCTTGCCCTGGACCAGCTTGGCCTCCATGTCCTCCTCCTTTAATGGGGCCACGGGGTGGCGGCGCTCGGCCAGCCATCTCCGCGTACGTGGGACGATGAGGCGCAACTAAGATGAGTGTGATTGGAGATGGGGTTTTAGGTTTTACTGGCGGTCGTGTGGGAGACGATGCGCTAGAACGAGCCAGCGACAGAGGTTGCGTCACAGATTGGGTCGTCCTGGCTTGGTGTTTGTGGGTCCACACACCAGCCCATGATCTCCCGTAATTTTTGGCTCTCTCAATCAACTCGATCCGACTGATATCATTGCTACGTTTCCAATTTTGAAAACAGCGATGATTTCTCTCCCGATCCGGATTGCGCGGAGGGGAGTTGACTGCCGGCGAGCTGTGGAAAGCTGGCAAGAAATCGGCTAAGACGACGACGGATTCTGGCCGAGGACGCAGTAATGGACCCTTCCAAGGCCTAATCACGCATCCTCGACGCCGAAAGTCGCATCTAGTCAGTCGCCGGACTTGTTTTGATGGGATTTTTGTTACCGGTGCACTCACCTTCGCCGGAGAAGACACAGTGACTTGTTCCAGCGTGGAACTCTCATTTTCCCACCATCAGCCACAAACATGGTGATTGGTGAAGTAAACCAATAATTTCGAGAGAGTGTCAAAAAGTTAATTCTCCCAATAATTTCGTCTTTGTCATGCCTTGGCCCCTGGATTCTCAAGCCTCTCAAGCCTCAGCTGATGGAAGGCATGAAGTGGCCGAAACAAGAGTTGTCAGTCCGAACGGTCCTTTGAAGCCAGATTCAGGAACAATGTGTAATTGCCAGATTATCTGCACAAGTAAGCAGGGAGTTCATCATGTCTCATTGATTCATGAGCAGCACCACGACGATCTTGCTATAGCGGATTTAGTTGGGAGCAGAGCAGACACTCGCTTCAGCTTTCCTTCTATTTTATTTTTTTTAGTGCACGCTTCAGGTTTATAGTTTCCAGTCACCTCCGGACTGCATATCTCACCTGGTGTCCAGTTCAGCGTGACATACGCAGGTGCACAATGCAGATTCTTCAGGAAGATGACAGCCAACATTCTGACGTGGTGAGGCCAATCAGCAAAGTAGTGCACGTGTGATACAATATTTAAGAAGGTAATTTTACAGTCTTGAACAAGTACCCGAAAAAAAAAACTGTAGCACTAAACTTACGGTAAAATTGTTCTATTTAAAATTTAAGAATATAGTGTTTAGATGAATTAAATTTTTTCTGAATCCATGCTAATAAATACTTTGACAACATCAAAATGAAGATGATTACAGGATCTACAATGGTAAGTAGAAACGAACTGGATAAATTACACTTGGCTGGAGGAACGAAGAACAACAAGAACAAAATGAGAGGTTAATTATTCATTTGATCGACGAAACAATACAACATTGCTCGACAGAGGCTGAGACTGCAAGACTAAGGCTAAAAAACTGAAGAGATTATCCAAAAATAAAAGATACGAACTTTGCTAAGAACGAAGCTGTGCATATGAATTCACCAGAATATGACGTAATCAGGGCGTGGTGCCCGACGGCGGCGTCCCCCTGGACCGCTCCTCCTCCGACACGCCCCTCCCGTCGCTCTCCTCCGTCGTCGTCCGCCCATGCCCACTCCCAATCTCCTCGATCATCTTCACGACATCCCCTGCATCCGGCCGCGCGTCCGGCGCGGTGGCGACGCACGCCATGGCAACCTGCAGCAGCGCCACCATCTCCTCCTCCGCGCCGCCGCCGTCGAGCCGCACAAGCTCGGCGTCGAACACCTCGGCCGTCCACTCCTCCCTCACCACCGACTGCACCCATCGCGGGAGATCCACCTCTCCGCCGCCGCCGTCCACCGCCGCGGCATTGTTCCCCGGTGATTTCCCCGTGAGGATCTCGAGGAAAAGCACACCGAGCGCGTACACGTCGGACTTGAGCGTCGGGCGCCGCGCGTCCACCAGCTCCGGCGCGCGGTAGCCGCCACCGCCGGCGGTGAGGGGGCGATGCGGCGGCGGCGAGGGGGCGAAGAGGTGGTGGAGGCAGTAGTCGGAAAGGGCGGCGGCGTCGGGGTCAGAAGGGCGGATGAGGAGGTTGGTGGACTTGAGGTTGCCGTGGGCGAGGCCGTGCGCCGCGTGCAGGTGCGCCACGCCGCGCGCCGCCGACGCCGCCGCCCGCATCCGAGCCTCCCAGTCCATCGTCGTCTTCCCCGTGCCCCGGCTACCTGAGGTAGTAAATTCACTGTCACCTTTCTACTTTAACACTGGTGAGTTAATTCAGTGGAATTCATCAGGCTATCATAAAGTTCATGCTGATGCAATGTTCAGTGGAAAGGGATCCTAATTGGGCAGGAAAGAAATAGACTCAGGAAAATTTTCATTTTGAATTCAGTGGCATTCATCAGAGTACCATACTAGTACTGAATTACTGCTGCAATGTTCAGTTAAGATCAATAGTTCAGAAAATTGGCCAGAAAAAAAAAACTTCTAACATTGCAATACGGTAAAATTATCTTATTGAATTTAGTGGCAATCATCAGAGTATCATACTACTCCTACTGAATTACTGCTGAAATGTTCAGTTACGATCAATGGTTCAGAAATTTTCCCAACGACGACAAAAACATAGTAGTGCAAGCAATACACAGTAAAATTTGTGGCATGCGTCAGAGATGCGGAGATATATCCTGCTGATTTTGCTAGGATCATGTGTACTGAAAAAATTCTGCCATTTCTTGAATTGCTACGTGCTAGCCTTACGAGACAATTCATGAACAGGCAATTCTTAAATGGGATAAAAATCGTCTAAGCATGTCGCTATCGGCTGAGTAATTAGTGATGCAGAATAGCGCCTCCGATTTTGTTTTCGGTCAAGCACAGTAGTAACCTGATTTTTGGTACTATTATTGCTGGACAGCAAACGCAAGCATCTAGTATTATTGAAATCAGAATACAAAGCCTGTACTCAGTTAGTCAGGTAGGTCGATTTGGTACAGCGATTAGTTAGAGCAACAAAGGACTTTCTTTTTTTTCAGAATTAAAGAAACAGAAGATTATGCAGTACGTGTTTATGAACTTCTAAATATATCAAGTGTGATGTAAAAATATCTGATTATGCATACTACATACGTTGAATGTATGGAGGATCAACTTACTGGATAAGGAGTAGTAGGTAGTAATTATTAGCATACGCGTATGACATCACGTCTGACGCTAACAGTTAATAAAAAACCTTGACTTAAAATACTATTACTTCGCAATCAGAAACATGTCAGGTGTTAAAACTTGAAACTAAATGCTTCTCTTGTGACAGGCAATTGACATCTAACCGATGTCCAAAATAAAGCAAAATTGCAATCTGTTAAACGGATGAACAGCAGTAAAAAAAATTTCTATGACGACACTGCTTGCATCTCCAACCAAACAAACTAGTAGCATTCGAATGCATTCTTAAGTTAACGGTGTCCAAAGAAACAACCACATATAGCTTCCCAACATTCTTCCACACATAGGTGTCAAAAAAAAAACATTAATTCTTCCACACATAGGAGTAGCATGGGCAGTTAGCGTTAGTTGTTCACAAAAGTTTAAAATTCAGGGCGCCATCATGGATAACAGATGGGTACTGAACCTTACGTTTATCTTTCAATCCCTTTCGGATGATTTGGACATAAGCCATTTGGAATCTGAAGAAGGCTGGTCAAATGCAAACGCTACCTCTCAGTCACTTTCCTAGGACTGGAACCTGAAGCCATGCGCCGCTGGAAAGAAGCTAGAGTCCATATCTCTGCTCGGCTGCTCCATACCCTTGCTGACTATAGTTGCATCGAATCATTGGAGCTGCACTGTGACTAATTATCTGCCGATTGACCCAAAATTTACTTACACCTACTACCAATCATCTCCTGAATTAGACTGAAGAAACTTTACTGAGAAAGTTGCACTGTACCAGTGATGTCGATGCAATTAAACAACGTTGTCTAAAACATGCTTAATCTACACTCTACAGTGATCTGTAGTTGTATACCATGTGCAGTACAGTTGCTTTTGTTAGAGGCAGCATACGTACGTACGCTGTACCTCCACGCCATGAAACATTCTCATGGAAAACTCCGTACAAAGTAAAGTGGCAGTACTAATTGAATTTGTTGCTCCAAACAGTAAGCGCCAAACAGAGAATGTTTTATCGGTGGAACAGCAATTAATTACTTCACCGTTTATGTAAGTAGAAAACTTAATATGTGCTCAACCAATGCTGTTATGCTGAGGACGAATTTAGTAGGTATAATTTCCTTTTTCTCCTGGAAATTAACCACTGTCTGGTCGAAAAATGATCAAACCGAGAGCTAGATGGCACTGACACTTTACTCCGGTTCGGCATTGCGTAGATCCTACTCATATGCGTCCTGTGTGTTGGATGTTCCACAATAGCTCGCTTCGCTTTACAGCCTTTTGCACACCATGAGACGGACAGTGTTCGACGAAATGCAGCATTCTACTTACGCGAATCCCGTGCCTAAAAGCAAGCATTTTTACTGTGCGCGTCGCTGCTCCACTCCCAAGCATGGAGCCTACACTACCACGCGCGAGCAAAAATCACGCGAATTCCGCACAAATGCCGGCCAAAAATTGAAAACAAAAACATGAAACGCAACGATCAGAGACAAAAATTCAAAGAAAACTAGCTGGACTGGATCACTGACCGTGGATCATGGCGGAGAGGCTGCCGCCGGCGACGTAATCACAGACGAGAAGCTTCTCATCCTTGGAGAAGTAATACCCTCTCACCGGAAGCAAATTCCGGTGGTCGATCTTCCCAAGCGTGTTCTCAACATGCGCCGAGAATTCTCGCCGCGACGCCGCCACATCCTTGAGTCGCTTGACGACGACGGTGGCAGTGCCTTCCTCAAGCACGGCCTTGTAGGAGGTCCCCATGCTCCCTTTCCCGAGCACCTCCGCCGACGCGCGCAGAAGATCCTCCAGGTCGAAGCTGTATGTCCCCGCTCCTTTCCCCACGAACACGAGTCTACTCCTCTCCCTGCTCGCCGCCGCCGCCGTCACCGTCATCGCCGTCACGATTTCTTTCGATGTCGTCGACGTTAGCTCCCCTGACGCCGTTGACGGCGGCGTTATGCCGCGTGTGGCCGCTGCGTAGGATTTCCCCAATTCGCCGTTTGCCTCGCGGCGATGGCGATGCGAGGCGGCGGCGCAGATGATGAGGAGGATTAGGGTGATTAGTGCTGCTGCTCCGGCGCCGACGGCAATGGCCGCCACCGCCGCGCCGGAAAGCTTCTTCTTTTTACTCTTCACTGACGCCGGCACGGATGAACCGCCGCCGTCTCCGCCGCCGCCGCCGCCGGAGACGGGAGAGGGCGACGGCGACGGGAAGAAGGGCAGGCAAGGGCGGTCGAGTGGCTTGCCGCAGAGGAGGGGGTTGCCGGAGAAGGACGCCGGCGGGAAGCGGGAGAGGGAGCTGGGAATTGAGCCGTTGAGCTGGTTGTCGGAGACATTGAAAGTCTCAAGCTTGGGGAGAGTGAGGCTCGGGAGGCTACCGGAGAGGCGGTTGCCGTCGAGGAGGAGAGACCGGAGGTTGACTAGGCCGTTGACCGCGAAGGGGATTTCTCCGGTGAGGTTATTCCGCGACAGCGCGAGGTGTTCGAGCGATGTCAGGTTGGCGATTCCCGGCGGGACGGCGCCGGAGAAGCGGTTTCCCTGGAGGAAGAGGGATCGGAGCTCCGGGAGGGAGAAGACGTCGCCGGGGAGTTCGCCGGAGAGGCGGTTGGAGCGCAGGGAGATCACCCTGAGGCGGCGGAGGACGCCGAGCGTGGCGGCGGGGATGCGGCCGACGAGGCCGACGCCGGGGAGGCGGAGCGCGACGACGGTGGCGTTCGCGGCGTCGCAGGTGACGCCGACCCAGCCGCACGCCGGCGTCGAGGCGTTCCACGAGAGCTGCCGCTCGTGCGGCGTCCCGGCGAGGAACGCCTGCAGCGCCGCCGCACAACGCGACGGCGAGCGCGAGCAGCAGCAGCCGGAGCGCGGCAGCCATGTGTTCGAGTCGGAATGGTCGGAATTCGGAATGGTGAGTTTTGGTTTTATGCTTGGGGATTGCCGTGTCAGCTAGGACGGACAAGTGCTTCTCTGCTTCCATCAGATCGGAAACGGACGGCCCTGATCGTTTCTGATTTCCACTACTGTGTGCTGTGCATGAGACACACTGTTGAACAGTAACGAGGAATCTTCTTCCACTCTTCTCCTTGTGGAGGAGTAAAACAGAGCCTGCAGAATCTTCAGTGTTACAGCAATTTATTTCAGCTAAACAGAGACATTCTGGTCAATCTACTGACATCCTAGTGACAGTTTACAGTAGCAGTAGATTAGTTCGATCCGTGAATGAAGCAATTAAGCTGACACATCCACACAGGAGCTCACCAGTCGCCGACATTGACAGAGAGACAGTAACAGGAGACGTTTTTATCTGCTCAACAGTCTTTCACACACACGTACTACTATCACTACTACTCCAACTTAGCTCCGATGATGTATCGACAAAAGCGTACGAATACGAATCAATATTGTTGCATTCATGAATTGCGAGCACCTCGGATTCGACTCGTACTGGAGCGTACTTGGATCGGAAGCAATGGATCGATCAGTACGTGGACATGATAACCATCTTACTCTCTCTGTTTTTCCTTCTTTTTCTTTTCTTTTTTTTTCTGAGCTGGATAACCATCTTACTCTCACTGTCTCACTGAAAGTGGCATACAACTGCAATTGCAGCTAGCTATAGCGAACACGATGCCCCGGGCCGACAAATGGCCCAAGCCGGCGGCGCTTTGCCATGCCTGCTGCTAATATTATTTTGTTTGTGCAAAAATGTGCGAGTATTTTGTACTACTAATATGAAAAGATAATAGCCTAATACTACTTGTTCATGCTTGTGTACGTTGTTTGGTTTTAAATTATTCACTTTGATACATGATGATATCCTTTTCAGAGTGAAGCCGGCTAATGTCATGATGCCCGCTCCCTCCGGCAATCATAGTGATCAATTAGGATAGGCGCAAGTGTTACGTTGCCCATGCCTTTTTTTTTTTCATTTTTCTTTTGAGGTCTGAAGAATGGGCTCCCAAATTCAGGTTTCAATCGATCGATCGCATTCGCAACGGATTTGTACCCGTATCATTCAGCAGACGTGTCGATGTCTGAATTTCTCAAGCCTCAAATTACGGTTGTTTCGCTAGCACGCAACCCTCCTCCGAGTGCCCTGCGAAAACCTGAAAACGAAGAAGATTTTCTTCAATCGCTTTTTGGAGCATCATTTTGGAGCAGTAGCTGCCACTTGCTAGCTATAGCCTCTGAAAATGATTTTACTCATGTCATTTGGCCGGCCGTTGGGCGAATTCGGCATGTGCTGCAGCATGATGGGGGTTGAATTGAATTATCACTTGCCGCGACAGCGTGAAGCTCAAAAGAGACTTACCATAGCTTACGTTTTTCAGTGTGATCTACTACTCATCAATGCAACTCCGTGATAATTTTGCATGGTGCGTGCTGCTCTTCATTAACCTAGCCGTTACAGTTTTAGTACATTTGTACAATACACACACCAAAACGAGGTACATTACATACAGTACAGAACAAGTACATGAAACATTCAGGGTGCAATACAGTGGTCTAATTTCGATTCGAGGCAAATAAATACTCATATTGTTCAATTATTGGACCATTTTTCAGGGTGCAACACATGGTCCCGTGTCTGTGAGCACCCAGAAACCATGATTAAATCATGATCAAACATAATGTTCTATTTTAATAGGTAGCTACCTAATGTTAAATATCCACATGCTCCACTTAATGTTAATATGTTCTCTTTTAATACCTAATGTTAAGTGGAGTACTAGTCAATACTGGAGTACTCCACTTAAGAAGCAGTCCATCGCTGAAAAATGGTCCAGAAAACCAGCCGAGGCCTCGTTGGGAATGGGCCAAATCCTGGCACTTCCCGTGTACGGGCCCAAAATGTTAGGCCCAATTCATGGGAAAATCTTAAAGTTTGGCCCATACAAAACAAGGCTTGTGAAGGAAGGAAGAAGGCAACACGCAGCAAAAGCACTGCTCGGCCCGCCGCGAAATCGCCGGAGCCGACGGCGAAACCGCCGCCGAGTTGGCTTTCTCACCGCCGCGGCGGCGCCCTCGTCTCGCCGTCCTCCCTCCGTCAGGCGCGCCGCCGATCCCTATGGAGCGCTCCACCCACTCCACCGGCTGGAGCTGCCTCCCGCCGCCGCCACCCCAAGCCACCGCTCCAGGTCATCCTCTTTTCCGTGTCCTATCCTCCCTCTTCTCTCACGCCCGGAGCTGGTTTCTGCTGCCTAGGGTTCCGAATTGCGTTGCACTGCATCATCATCCCCAAACCGGACCACTCTAGATCGCAATGTTGCTACCCCCTCTTACTCCAGTTTAGTGTTTTTTTTCCCATTTCAACTGTCCGAGTTAGTACTTTTTTTTGTTGGCTAGATGTTAGTGCATTTTTTACTTCCTAGTTCTAGGAATGGTTGGTTTCTGGAAGCATCGGCCTATTACTGCTTGTGGCATTACCGCGAGATACAGCGTTTCGAAGCCAAAATATACCAATTAAGGTTGTCTGTTTGCGGTGTTCGATTTCAGTATTTTAGGACTCATGAATACCTAGAAATTCAGTGGCCATGCTAGAGTTTTTTTCGTACGATAGCTCGCATAGTACGATACTACTGGAAGCTGAAACAAAGCAGCAGCGTCTTGATATGATAGTTCTGTGTTTGGTTATTGCTTGTCCTATATCGAGCACGTTTTTGTTTACTCTGTTTGGGCTTGTGCACCATCTTACAGCCCGTGGAATATGCATTGTGAGCACTTCATGGAGGGATAAACAACAGCCAAGTCTCATCAACTTCGTTGCTGCATTCCTAGCTGCAAACTCATATCGCCTAAACTTCCAGTCAATATCTCCTGTAAGCACCTCTTTCCTGCTTCAACATCACACAACTGTTGCTATGCTATGGTGTCTTTCTGTAAACTGATCATGTCCCAGGACTTTATATTCAACAATGGGGGATCATCTGTTGCATTTATCTTTGAGACAAACTGGGATTGTCAGAATGAAGGTGCTGTCTTTAAAAGGTGAGAGACTCTTAGTCCAATACACTGTAATGTATATGATAATGACTTCGCTTTCGCTACGGTTCCGCAGGGTGAATTTGTTGAAGAGGCAGATGAGATACCTATATGTTATTGTTGTCGTTCCTTCAGGAGAGCAAAATGAATCATTTAATCAATCATATCACAAGTATGCACCTAACCTAACTCATAACGTTAATGCCAGAATATTTTAGTTTACCTATTGTTTTTCATGTATATCTTGTTCAAGGTATGGTATGGAGCTTGGTTGTCCTACATTTGTGCCTGTTACTGATCCGGAGATGGGGTTCGAGAAAATTGTAAAGATAGCTCATGCACTTGGAGGTAAATGTCTATCTTCATTTAAGAGTTTTCTTAGTCCTATTTGAATTCTAAATTGTAAGCTGACCTTGATCTACGCTCCTTTCTTGTTCAGTATGCAAGCAGCAAGACATTGTCACAACAATGAAGAATGAGGTGCTTCCACATGTTTCCAGATACACCATGCTCTGTTTCTTGGTCTATAATGGAAACGGAGCCTAACATTTCCTGCTCATCTGTAGAGGGAACAAGCAGTTCAGTGCATGGATTCCTTTTTATGTGTGCTCACCTCTATTCCTGGTATTGACAATCATGATGCCAATGCGGTATGCATTCAACTATTTTAGCCTTATGTAGGACCATATGATCTCTTGCTTACTTGCATAAAAATGTTAATTCTCCGTACTTTAATTGAGGATTATTTCTTTAGGAAAAATGAGTTAAAAGGTGCTATTTGCAGATATAAGTGCCATCTTTGCATATTCATTCTACTAAATCATTGTAAAGAGTAATCATAGCATTAGTTCATAGCTAATTCAGGGTATAGCTGAGCTTAAGCACAGTGATTGAACCTTCTCCATGCAATGCCCACCTTTTTCAACTTTTCACTAATGAGAATTGATCATTTTCATTTCCTTATTAGCATTTATACCTTTTCTCCTATAGTCTATCCAGTAGGCATGTACTATCAATTCTCATCCTTAACACGAGATATCATTTTTCTATTTACTGTTCATATCATGTCATGCTGATATTGATGCCACACTTGATTTTCAAGCTTGCCCAAGCTATTGGCTCTATTGAAGCAATTGCAAAAGCATCCAAGAAATTTATCCTAGAAAATACTGACCTTTCCACGGATAAGGCGGAGACAGTTGTCAGGTTCTTCAGAGATCCACAGTACTACTTAAGGCCTAAAATTAATTAGTTGTTACAGGTATTCTCTTCCACCTGCTTGGCTTAAGTAGTTTAATTGATTTACTTACTATTTTAACACCTAAATGTTTTTCTGATAAAACAAAACCATCAACTTATCACTTTTCTTCTTTCTGTGAGAGTTGTTTTCGAGACAAGTACATAAACTGATCCATAGTGATAGTGTATACCCAGCACAAAACTTTTTCAACTTTACTTATATTGCCATTTGTTTTATGATGTAAAATCCTATGATCTGGTTCACCATACCACATTTACCAGCGAAAAGTCACACACACAACCGACGGAAGATTATATGACTCAGTTTGTTCAATTGTGTTTTTTGGAGTGTTCCCTTTGACAGTATTAGAACCTTATGGTTTGCATGCTACACTGGCTTGTGCTAAAATAAGTGTATTTTATAGTTGAAAGTAAAAGAAGAAAGAGGTAACGTTGTTATGATTGAACCCTATGTAATCTTCGATGGTGGATATCATCAGCCTTTCACTTGCAATTCATAGTGAAATAAATTGAAGTTCTTGTTAGTTGAACACTCTCCTTTTCTCTTGGATGCTAGAGCTTAATGTCTTGATGTTTCCTCCATGTGTTCTCTTGTTTGTCGGGCCTACGATTCCATGTACTGAGTTCATTTCTTGATTTGGCAGGCAAAAGGTGATTGTTTGGCTGTGAACCTGCGCCATGGACAACTGAACAGAACTGGGTGGAGTGACTGCCTGTGAAAGCTATTGCACAGCTTTTTTATACTGTTACGTAGTATTTTTAGTCTATGAATACTCTTTTGTGTCAGACAGAATCTTGATACTCCTGCTTAGTTGTGAGTTGTGAGTTGTGAGTTTGTGACTCCTCGAAGGATCCTGTTTGCCTTAAATTAACAGGCAGTCTTGTGGTCTTAACTAGATGAAGAGAAACAAGTTCTACTAATATAACAATCACCGTTATTCGTGCTGCTAGCTGTGCATATCAATGTCCTGCTAAATTTATTGTCCCAAATCAAGTGCAATGCTAGCTATGGTTTCTTCCCAAATACTTTATTGTGTGTTTTTGTTTTCTTTCATTTTTAAAGATGTCTATGTTTATAAATATATAGTGCGTTATCTACTTCAATGCAAAATGCCTTATTAGTTTCCTGCTGTTTCATTTTGCATCCTACTAAATAAACAAATTCACCTTTGTTGGACTCAATAGACTCTACGTGTGAGTGTTGACCATACTAGAAAAAAGAACTAGAGATGGTCTAGTTATTTTCAGTGTCTTTTGGTCTATATGCAAGCTGGATGAATCAGAATCCACACTTGTTGCAGAATGTAGACCTGTATGTTCTTTGACTTCCTTCTGAGCCCTTGCTTTTCCACTGTTTGAATTTTGAAACTATGCATTGACATTTACAAACTAGCAACTCTACATTTATAGGCCACATCTAAGAGATAATGATCTGGTTCTTTTATTATTTATATATTTCTTGACTTTTAGTGTGCTTTGTAACGCCTTGGATTTTGATGGATACTCTTTTTACTTGGCATTGTTGACTTTTCATGGTTTTCAAGATATGGTTTAGTTGTTAGATTTACAATTTTTTATGGTATGAAACATAAACTTTTAACGTTATAGAAATAATTTTGCAATTGATGGACCTAATCATCATAGCTTTCTCTTTTCCTTTTTCTGATGAGAACAGAACACTGTGATTACTGTTTACCACAATAGAAATAGAGAATGGCAGTGCAATCAAAAGAAGTTTTGGTTGTCCTATAAGAGATCATATCATAATCTGTCCAGATGTTACAATATAGACATGATGCAACTTATATAATTCATTTTACCTACAATCCACTGATTATATATGTTCTATCACACAACTTGAAGCCCATAGGAAAACAATATTCGATTTTGTTTTGGATTGCCTAAGGGTGATGATAGGATAAATTCTGCACTAGAGTGATTGTAACTTCACTTTTCATTTCTTATATTTCTCCCAATCCTAAAGTACTTCTCAGAAGTCTAATAGTTAATAGAGAATAGGAGAATAACATGTGCCTATGAAAACACTCCAAAAAAGAAGATTGTACTTGCTCGTGAACTATCAGCTGTATGAAATGCAAAGGATTCTCTCAATAAAGCAAAAGACAGAAATGAGATGAGATTTTACTGAAGAATTTTAGAAGAGAAGAGATCAAGCAATGTAATTAGAAGCATGCAGAATGTTCCTGTACTTTAAAAGGTATAATTCCTCGACTAATGGTGGTCATGATCTTTCATGTTACAACATTCCCTTTTGCATCCTGGAAGTTGACTTCTGTAGTTCTGTTCAGCCTGATGCCACTTCTTATTACCTCATACCGTGAGTAATATTTTGCCTGTTTTATTCAGTGATTTGTCCCCGGTGGGAGTTGATCCAGGAGATTGTACCTGTGGGCATTTTCAATCAACAATTTGCTTCCAAGGAACTACAGTCACAAAAATTCCTTGTGTATCGGTAACTGCATTATACTACAGGCATATTATCAAATTACTATTTTGTTTCTGCCCTTGTGTATCCTCACTTTTATTTTATTGACAGCGGAAGTGGACTGGAGTGCCTTGTATAGTTGTATTATACTCATATGTATAAAAACTCGGTTAAGCATGGACGAAATAGAGAACATCTAAAGAAGAATATAGCATTTCCTGTTCTCACATTTTTCTATATTGTATGCTTTTTAGTTACGGCAAATGCAATATTTTGTGCATGTCCTTTTTAGAATATATTTCCAACTTCACAGCAAACTTAATTCTTTATAGGAGTATGAGCAATAAAAAAAGAATTATGTGCATAGGGAGGAATATACAGGCTTATAGTATAGGGCACATCAAAATCATAGTATAATTTAAAGTGTGAGAAAAGTGAGATCAGGTGGCTAATGGCCCATCTCATTCTAGCCCGCCGTAGCCTCAGACCCCTGATGCTAAGATAGAGACAAGAATGACATATAAATCACATATTTTGGCTTAGGCTGTTCCCCACATTACCTGAACCAATCATTAGGACAAAAAAAAAATGGAGAACGGAATATGGTCCTTACTATGTATAGTGGGGCTATAACACCAAAATACCAGTTGTAAACTTTTTCTGAAAGAAGATATGCAGGATTGCAGACCTTTTGCATCACTGCTACGGAATTACCAGAATTTCATTTGAGGTCAGTGTTTCTTTGACTTTTGGTTTTACCATCTTTCATTTGTATTGCTGAGAAGGGACCGACTCAACTCCATTCTGAAAGCAACAATACAAATTGGCAAAGGTGCCCACCTTTCTTGGCAACCAAGCCTAGAGTAAGAAAAAGCTAGCTCCAAGTAACATTTACTCACATAGTCAAACAACGTAAACACATATTTCACTAGAATTATTGTAGCAAGGTTGAGACAATTTGCAGTATGAAAAAATAACCTTTTGTGTTACATAAAGTCAACAACAACTAAATTATGTGGCTAACTACTTTGTTACAAGCGTTTAACTAATGCAATGGCTACAGTTAACAACAGTAGATGTAATTGTAGCAGCATATGTCATGTTAAGAACCTCTTACAAGTATCTGCACCTTCATGAAGAGTGCACCACATTTATGCTATCTGCAAGTGGACTTGCAATTCTGTCCGATTTGGTTCCCATATCTATGTTGATTTGGTGTCGGCACTCATTAGATATTTCTAGCTATGTAATCATCCTTTCTATACTCTTCACTATATCTTGATGGTATGCCAAAGCAAGTTGCGGTATACAATTTCTTTTGCTTTGCTTTCTCCCAAAATTAATGCAAGGATATGCAGTCATTCCCCCGATTTTTTTTCCTGATTTAATCCTTATTAAAACCTCAAATTCCACAATCAAAATTTGTCCTCTGAATTTCTGAAAGCCTACTTCCAGCAAAACCTTCTGCAGGACAAGAAAAGAAATCTCAATGGCTGGACAATAAGTTTAGTTATGCCTACCAAGTTAAAAAAAGGTTCAGTTATGCTTATTCCATGCCAATTTATCTAAGGTTGTCCCATACGGAGCCGCACCAATTTGCGGGCAGAAGGCAGTGGGCATTCGTACTCCATCCAACAAGCAGAAGTATGCTTGGTGGACACAAAATAAGAGAAAAAAGGGACAAGATAGCATTTACATAATGTATTGTTCCTCCTCCACTGCCAAAGATGTCTCATGAAAATCTGTGTGCATGCATCCTTGCCTTTTCTTACATGAAATTTTAGCCATCGTTGTCACCGTGTGTTTATCTCTGTGTAAGGCTGTAAGCACTGTACTGGATTCTTCACCCTAGAGTAAAGGGCAAATCTTTTTTTAACTTACTATCCCTTAAGCATTCCAGACTCCAGATGTTCCTCAGCTCTGCTTATCCCATGACTCTAGCAAAAAAACACACTGTCCCACACGAGATGCAGATTCAAGGATTCCCTCTTCAGACCTTCACTATATATACATGCCAACTGGGGCTGTGCACTTCATAGTCTTCCATATGTTCAGATGTTCGGTGCACAACCGCACATCATACACAAGTGTATAGCTTAGCAGCATCAGGCCATCGGTTGCAGAAAACATCATGAGTTACTATGGAAGCAGTTCTTCTGGTAATCTATCTACTCCAGTTTTTTTTTCCCCCAAAACGTTCTATCTACATTATAATCATCATACATTCATGCTGGAGATAATTTGAATGGTGATTCAGGTGGATGGGGTTGTGAGAGAGTTGAGTACGGGAGGACATATGTGGTGAGGCCAAAGGGAAGGCACCAAGCCACCATTGTCTGGCTTCATGGCCTAGGTGACAATGGTGCAAGGTACTAGTGTGCTGCTAATTTGATATACACTTGTTCCACAAACTTTGCTTCAGAGGCTTATCTTTCAAGCATACTATCTTCTGCAAATATATTAGAAATGCAAATGCTAACCTGTCAAACAAGCAAGGAGGGGAGCCAGATCATGGCAATGTGGATGCAACACTTTAATTATTCCCTTGCATCTTCCTGCCAGAAATGGCTGAAGTTCTGTCCTTTTTTGTGTCCATGCATGCATATATTCCTAGTATTGCTTTGCTCAAAAGTAAATGTTTTTCCTGCTCACATGACAACCTTCTGCGGCATCAAGGACATAGATAATACTATCTCACTTTCCATTTGAAAGTGGAGAGGAATGTCAAATACTTCTAATTGATGTGGGGTAGTGGTATATCAAAATTGCACAAATGTAGGTTAGCTCATGGGAGATTCTTAATGTCCTATTCCATGTCTGCACATAGCATGTAAAGAAGCTAAAAAGTAAGGTTAGCTGCCTTTTAGTTTGGTAAGATGCATGTCACAATTTCTTTTGGAGTTTAGTATGCATCTTCCAAGCTGGCAGATGTTTGCTGCCCACTCTTTTTCATTCATTTTCCTATTATCTCTAGTAACTCTTGATCAGCACTAAGCTACCTACATGTTCTTTTTTTTGTTGATCAGATAATTGTTTATTCTCTTAAGATAAGATCAGAGATTCAGGCTAGTTGCTCAACTTGCTATAATTTTTTTTTTCATACTGTAATGTTCTCTCTTCGGTTTGATCTGATAGATTCCAATATGTAGTTACATATGTTCTTATATCTCCACTCTTCCCAACTCTTTCTCGCGGATACTTATAAACGATGTCTTCTGTTATACAATTATACATATATGATGTGTTAATCATAAGTTCTCAGAGAATCTGGAACAGAATAGTTGTACAAGTTGCATCTACAATGCTTTTCCTGGTACAGTGCACTGATCTGTTTCCTTTTCTCTGTTTCGTTCATTCTACATTTTCAGCTGGTCCCAGCTCCTGGATTCTCTTTCATTGCAAAATGTAAGCATCGATTCTTGTACTTCAGACACTCATACATAGATGATAGATACCCATACACCTTTCCTTATCTCCCAATTAACACACAGCAGTATCTCTCAATACCTGTAATCATCTCCAGACCAGTGTAGCTTATCATGCTCAGTAGCAACTCGTTTGTTAATGCACCATAGTTTATTCACCTCGAAGCTTATGCTGATATAGATCAAGTGGATTTGCCCCACAGCGGCAACCAGGCCTGTTGCAGCATTTGGTGGATTCCCCTGTACTGCATGTGAGCTTCTTCTCCACCGGAACTTAACAGGAATACCTGTATCCAGAACTAGTGAACTACTTACTATGCTGCCATCTCTCTGAAGTTTGAAAACTTAGGGGTACTTCCGTTTCTGATTAGCGTTTCTATGGAACTGAAATAGGGTTTGATGTGGAGGATACTTCAGGGGATGGTCGTGACGACATTGAAGGATTGGATGCTTCAGCAGCACACATTGCAAACCTGCTGTCGTCAGAGCCACCTGATGGTACTAGTTCCAGGAGCTCATCAATCTAACATATAATATTATGATCTTATTGATTTTTTTCCTCAAAGTGTTTGGAAGTACTTAATGCACTTGTTAATCAGGTAATCAGACACAGGAGCCAGTATATGTACAGAACTAGCACGGAGTATGAAATGTTCTACAGATAAAGATGCTGCTGACCACTAATTCCACTGATTTCACTTTGTGAGTGCAGTGAAGCTTGGAATCGGTGGTTTCAGCATGGGTGCTGCTGCTGCCCTCTACTCAGCTGCCTGCTATGCTCATGGCAAACTCGCAAGCGGCATCCCCTACCCAATTGCGCTCAGCGCTGTCATCAGCTTGAGTGGCTGGCTCCCTTGCTCCAGGTGACACTTTGCCGTCCTAGGCAGAGATTTATCTTCCAAATACTTGCTAGTGTCACTAGTTCCTGAATCCTATCGGCCGTTACTGATGCCTTGGTGATTTATAGGACCCTGAGGGGCAAGATGGAGAGCTCACACACTGCTGCAAGAAGAGCTGCCTCCTTGCCTATGTTACTCAGTCATGGAAGAGGTAAAGAGGATGTTGATCCATGTAGCCTTACCTCCAGAAACAGTATTACTTACCCTACACCCTAAAAGTCAATGCATGCATGTCTGTTCTAAATTCAGTGTGTTGTTGCAGCGGACGAGGTTGTATCCTACAGGAATGCTGAGAGATCATCTGACACCCTGCGATCCTCGGGCTTCTTATATCTGCATTCCAAATCCTACAATGGGTACAGATTCATGCATCCGCAACAGACTACAAAACACTTGCTGTCTTTCATCTTCCAAAACTCTAGCAGGATTGACAAAGTTTCTGAATTCTGATGATACAGGCTAGGGCACTACACCATCCCTGAAGAGATGGACGACGTCGGCAGGTGGCTCAGCTCGAGGCTTGGCCTCGACAGATCCCGCTAATGAAACTGCAGTATTTGTGTGCCCCCTGAAGAGCCACAAAAATATTTCTTGGAGCAAACTATGTATAGGTGAAGGGTTGGTTGTGCTCTGTTACTTGCAAGTATTGGGACCTAGATCCTGTGACCTATACGATATTTTTCCTAATAATAATGCAGCTAAGTCTCCTTGGCCCTGCAACCCTTTTTGTTTTCTTTTATGAAAGAAGGCAAGGCAGTTGCCTTATATATAGTGTACAAGTGCTTTTGTAATCATGCTTTATATATACTACTTGTGCTCTCATCACTTGAGAATTATATCTTGACCCGATATTATACTGAAATCAAAATGTAAATGCGTATCCCCTTGATACTGGAATCGTTGTTTACAGTTGCATTTTGGGGGAGTGAACGCTGTCTTGACTTTTGAAGCCGGTAAAAGTAAAACAGCATGATTGTCTGAAAGTTGTTGTCACTGCATTGAAGATCATATAGTCAGGGTTCTGTTTGAACAGGTTATGAGATTTAACACATTGTAAAGTAAGTTTTCTATTGGTAAGCTCTATATGTTAGCGAAGTGTGGAAGAATGCGAAAGAACTTACAAAATATTTTGGTCTTTTGTTTGGATGACTACTCCAATCCTCCCCACGTAGCGTCATGTTTTCTGTCGTAACTTCTTCATCGCATGTTAGGCTGCTACCGCTAGTAGCACTTTTATTACCACCTTGTTTGACAGAAGACACGGGCGAGGAACAAAATAGGATCCAAATAATTAAACGGAGTAACATTAATTTGTGATCTGACGAGACAAGGATACACCAGTCTAGCTAGTGGTGTACTCACTGTTTTTAATTCCGTGTTGGTTACCGCACTCTTGACACTTGCATTTTGAAGTGCACCCCACCTTGTTCTGCAAGAGAGAGAGAAAAACATATCACAATAGTAAACAAAGAATTTTGTGTCAAAAGTAAGTACTCAGGAGTATATACACACCTTGTAGCATTCACAGTAATTTTTGCTGCACTTGGACTTCCTGCAGATGCACCCCTTGGCATACATCAATTGCTCATTGCCCTGAAATTTACTCAATTGGCATGAGTTGTGAAATTAAAGCAGGATGGAATTAATAATTTGAGGTGTTGCAATAAGAAAGAAGAAGCGGGTATTACCGGCACTGCACCAGAGCTGTTTTTTGGATCTGAAACTGCACCAGATGAGCTCCGGGGGTCAACGATTGTTGCATCTTGAACACTAACAATCTTGGGACCAAATGCTCCCGGGTTTTTCATCCGGGCAATCGCAAATGTCTCCTCTACCTCATCCCCATTGTCTTCAGTGTTATGACAGCCAGAGCACTTGCAATCTACACAAAAGTGGTAGGTGGAGAAGCACGGGCAATAGCTGCATAATCAAAAAGAACTAATAAGAGAAAGAACTAACTAACATCATAATCAATTGACTTAATTGGTGGAATGTATATATGGAGCAGATTCATCAATGTTTATGTGCGTACGTACAGCTTCATGCATTTGGACGCGACGCAGTGGCATCTCGGCGGCTGATTGTCAGCCATATGCTTAATCAGAACCTTGATTTTCCGAGGTGAAGTTTGGAGGAATCCGTCGAGGGGAAGAGGGACGGGACTCAATTTTAAGAACGGAATCCTGGGCGAACACGATCGCATGAAAGGCAGCTGGATGAAACCATACGTGGCTCCTGTAAGATTAATGGGCCAGCTAGGGCCCAAATTAAGCAATGACCAAGAAAAAGCCAGGTCTAAATAATGCGTAAATTAATAGGTATAGTTATCTGCAACCCCCAACTCCGCCATCCGTTCGTACGCAAGAGAGGACGGACGATTAGGGTATGGTCTCAGATAGCGATCTCATAAGCGTATTTATTCTCTTGTTGAACGATTATTTTCTTCGTTGCGTCTAATGACTGATCCTCACACATATACTTACTTTTTTGCCCCCAAAATAAAGGAGGAAACAGCCATGAGCCTCCTGCGGCGATTCCTGTTCATGGTGACGCAGGACTCTCTGCTGGGAGATTTTCAAGAGGTGTACAACCTACATCGCATAAACATCTCGCTCCTTTTCTATCCCAACCCCAATTATGTCGCTGCTGCTGCTGCTGCTCGCAAAGAATCCATCTTTGAGAAGGCTCCCCTGCCTCCGTCATGGTCCTTGCTCAGTTCTACTCCCTCCGATCACCCATGGTTGCTGCCCTCTTTGATGACATGAAGAGAGCTTGTCAACTGAGGACGGACTTCAGCTACAGGATTCTAAGAAACAACAAATTCATAGTCACGTTTGGGTCGGAAGGAGATCTTGAGTTTGTCTTGAGAGGAGGCCTGTGGATTCACAAAGGGGACGCTTTACTTGTAGCTTGTTTCGATGGACTTACCCAGCCCTCAGAGATTCGATTGATTCGGTCCCGGTGTGGGTGAGGATCTATGATCTACCATTAGTTCTGATGACAAGGGCGAAAGGACAGATTATCGGGAGCAAGCTTGGTAAGGTTTTGGAGGTTGATGTCGAGGAGAACGGGAGAAATAGGCATGGTTTCTTCTGTATCCGTGTGGAATTGCCGGTGGATAAGCCTCTGAAGATTAGGTTACCGATGAAGGTGAAGGTCAACGGTAGAGAGGAGATGAAAAGCTTCGAGTTGCGCTATGAGAGAGTTCCACACTTCTGCTTTATGTGTGGATTTATTGGGCATTCGGATAAATCTTGCAGCAAACAGTTACGTGATGGTGATATTCCTTTTAAATTCTCAGCTGACCTGCGATGCTCACCACTCAGGAAATTTGAACGCAGGGTTGGACGGGTTGATGTTCGTGCAGCTCCAAAGGTGAACCGAGGTCTGCAATTTCCACAGGCTGGTAGTGCGACATCGTCTAATTCCCGTCATGGCCAACACAACCCTAACAGAGTGGATGTGAACGATGATTTTGACACTCCGGCTGCTGCTGGAACGGATGTTGAGCGAGAATTGGCACGTCAGACCAGTAATATGAGTTTGGAGAAGGAGTCAGCTGAAAAAAGTGGAAGCAAAAAGGATACGGGACTGAATAATTCTGCTGTACACCCAGGGAAAGAGAAGGAACCAGTGCCTAGCAATGAGATGATCTCAGCGATTAGGAAGATGGGCTCTCAGTTGGAATCATTCGGTGGATCCTCCACTGGGGAGGAACACACATCACAGAGGAAACGGTCTGTTAGCCCGACTGTTGAGGCTGGTAAGGAAGTTCACAACCCAAACCAAGCTGTCGTTCTGTTTGATGAGTCATTGAAAGGGAATGTTCAGAAAAAGCTCAAGCGTTTTGAAAGGAGGAAAACACCTGCTTCCATCCCACGTGGTAAGGCATCAGATCCTGCTAGAACTCTAGCTACTGAGGCGGCGGACGGGGAGGTAAACCTGACGGGGCAATCTGGGCCCCGTCAGGAGCAATGAATTATCTCAGGTGGAACTGTCATGGTATTGGGAACGCCACGACAGTTCGTGAATTGACGAGCCTGGTAAGTGAGGCTCGTTCCCAGGTGGTTTTTCTTTGTGAAACTTGCCAAAAGGTGGAGCGTATGCGTCGGCTTCGTAATAGGTTAGGTCTTAAAGGTTTTGCTGGTGTGAGTAGCGAGGGTCTTAGTGGTGGGTTGGCACTGTTCTGGCATGAGAGTGTGTACATGGAAATTAAAAGTGCTAATGATAGATATATTGATGCGTATGTGCGAATGTCCCCGGATGCTCCCTTGTGGCATCTGACTTGTGCGTATGGTGAGCCTAGGGCTGAAAATCGTCATCGTTTGTGGAGCAAACTGCTTGATTTGAAACAATCTTCCTCCCTGCCTTGGCTGTTGATTGGTGATTTTAACGAGGTACTATGGCAAGAGGAACATCTGTCCCTATCCAGGCGACCAGAGGCTCAAATGCAGGGTTTCCGAGATCTCTTACAGGGTTGTGAGGTGGCTGATATTGGCTTTGAAGGTGTTCCATATACTTATGATAAAAGACGGTCGGGGAATAAGAATGTTAAAGTCAGATTGGACAGGGCTCTAGCTGATGACAGTTGGAGGAATATTTTTACAGAGGCTAAAGTTGTTCATCATGTGTCCCCTTGCTCAGATCACTGCCCGATTTTCCTCCATCTCACGTCGCCGAACACTGATAGAGTAAGAAACAAATGCTTGCACTATGAAATGCTATGGGAGCGAGAGTCTGATCTACACGACATCATCGTCAATAACTGGGGGCAGGCTGGGAACAAATCAACGCTGAGTGAGGTGAATTCAGCGTTGGGGAAGATGATGATTGCACTGCAAAACTAGAGTAAGAGAAAATTCGGGAATATCACCCGGAAGATACAGAAGCTACGGGATGAACTAAAGACTGCCATGACTAATAATGAAGATAGCATTGTGATCCGTCGGCTGAATGATCAGATGAATGAGCTATTATACAGGGAGGAGATGTTATGGCTCCAACGATCGCGTATCAACTGGCTCAAGGAAGGAGATCGAAATACAAAATTTTTTCATAGTCGTGCAGTCTGGAGGGGGAAGAAAAATAAAATTGTTAAGTAGAAGAACGGGCAGGGAGAAATGATCACAGAAAAGGAAAAGATGGAGGACATGGCATCGGAATATTTTCAGGGTATTTTCACTCGCGACCAAAGTCTTGAACCAGGGCTAGTTGTACAGTTATTTGAGAATAAAATCTCGGCGGAGATGAATGAGCAACTCTGCCGGGAGTTCACAGATGATGAAATTTCCCTTGCCTTGTTTCAAATTGGGCCGCTAAAGGTGCCCGGACCAGATGGATTCCCTGCTAGATTTTACCAAATGAATTGGGACACGTTGAAAGATGAAATATGCATAGCAGTGCAAAGTTTTTCCGTTACAGGACTGATGCCGAGTGGTATAAATGACGCTGTCATTGTCCTTATCCCTAAAACGGAGAATCCAGTGGGGTTGAAGGATTTTCGGCCAATTAGCTTGTGCAACGTCCTATACAAGATTATATCTAAGTGTCTGGTGAACAGGTTGCGGCCTCTTCTAAATGATCTAATCTCTCCAAACCAGAGTGCGTTTATTGAGGGTCGAATGATCTCAGACAATGCACTAATTGCCTTCGAATGTATGCATTATATTCATCAGAATAGAAGAGAGGACAATACCTATTGTGCTTATAAGCTTGATTTGTCAAAAACTTATGACAGAGTGGATTGGTTTTTCTTGGAGCAGACAATGTTGAAGTTGGGGTTTTCTCAGCAGTGGGTGAGCTGGATTATGCAGTGCGTGACCACTGTGAGGTATAGAATAAAATTTAATGGAACCCTAACGGATGCATTTGTTCCATCGAGGGGGCTTCGGTAAGGGGATCCCCTGTCTCCTTTCCTCTTTTTGTTTGTAGCTGATGGCTTATCTGTACTGTTACATGAGGAAGTTCATCGAGGTGGTATCACACCGGTTCGTGTGTGCCGGCGGGCACCTGGGATATCTCATCTACTCTTCGCGGATGATACCCTATTGTTCTTCAAGGCTGAAGCTCAACAAGCAGAGAGAATAAAATTGGTACTGCAGAATTTTTCTCATGGCACGGGTGAACTCCTAAATCTGTCAAAGTGCTCGAGGATGTTTGGGAAGGCATGCTCGGTTCAGGTACAGCAGCAGATTAGGCAAATTTTGCAGGTGCCGGACTCCCCTTTTGAGGACAAATATCTGGGGCTTCCTACCCCAGCTGGTCGTATGAAGAATGGGTGCTTTATGTCGCTGAGAGAGAAGTTGTGTAAACGTTTGCTGCAGTGGAGTGAAAACTTCCTATCTTGTGGTGGAAAGGAAGTAATGATCAAGGCAGTAGCGCAGGCAATACCAGTTTATATTATGAGTACCTTCAAGTTACCGGAAGGAGTATGTGAGGATCTGTGACTATTGGTGGGGTGCAGATGGCGGGAAGAGAAAGGTGCACTGGAAAGCGTGGGATAGTATGATCTTGCCGAAAGGGAGAGGTGGTCTTGGTTTTTAGAGACATACGATTATTTAATCAAGCCTTGCTAGCACGACAAGCTTGGCGTCTCCTCCAATTTCCCAACAGTTTGTGTGCTCAGGTGATGAAAGCTAGATACTTCCCCAACGGCAGTTTGGGTGATACAGTCCCATTGGGAAATCCGTCCCCGGGTTGGCGCGCAATTGAGTATGGTCTTGAGTTGTTGAAGCAAGGCCTGATATGGCGTATTGGCGATGGCAGATCAATCCGTATTTGGCGGGATCCATGGATACCCCGAGATTTCACAAGGAGGCCGATCACCAATCAGGGAAGGTGTCGACTCAAGTGGGTGGCGGGTTTGTTGAATGAAGATGATGATTGGGATGAACACCTCCTGCGTCAGGTATTCTTGCCTGTTGATGTTGAGGAAATACTCAAAATTAAGGTGTCAAACAGGAATGAACAAGACTTCCTTGCTTGGCACCCGGAAAAGAACGGCATGTTCACGGTCAGATCTGCATATCGTCTAGCTCAGCGACCGTCGCCGCTAATGGACATGACTGGGGAGACGAGTCGGAGTCCCAATGGTGAACGCCAGCTGTGGAAAACAATATGGAAGTGCCCAGTGCCACCCAAAGTTTGCATTTTTGCGTGGAGGGTTGCAAATAACTGTTTGGCCACAAGATTGAATAAAAAGATGCGCAAGCTTGAACGGCACGATACCTGCCTTATCTGTGGTCTACGGTGTGAGGATACCTATCATGCTCTGTGTGAATGCCCGCATGCTGTTCATCTGTGGAGTGCAATGCGGGAAGTTTGGCCCTTGCCTTCGACCCAGCGTAATCAAGGTGATGATTGGCTCCTGCTACTTCTCGCCGATTTACCAGAACTGCAACAAGCTCGGGTGTTGCTGCTGCTATGGCGAGTGTGGTATGCCCATAACGAGGCTGTTCACGGTAAGATCCTGCCGACAACAGACGCATCCCGGCATTTCCTGCAAAGCTACGCTGAGTCCATCCAGTTGATATCTCAACACGCAGTGGTGGATCTGACCAAAGGCAAGCAAGTCATTGATCATGAGCAGCTACATATTAGAAGATCGCCTCGGAGATTCATGGAACAACAGTCACAACCCCGGTGGGTGCCGCCGCCGGCTGGATGGGCGAAGCTAAACGTTGATGGTCCTACGACCCCCGGGATGGAGCAGCTGGAGTTGGGATGGTGCTCCGTGATGCATTGGGGCAGGTAATTTTCTCATCGTGCCGAAACTTGCCACATTGTGCTGATGCTTTGGAGGCTGAATTGACGGCTTGCCGTGATGGTTTGCGCCTTGCTTTTACCTGGACTCTGTTACCAGTGGTTTTGGAAACGGACTGCCAACAGGCGATTCAGATGATCACTGCGAGCCATGCTGATTGTTCATCGCTGGCGTTCTTAATTCGTGATCTGCAGTGCTTATCTGCTGGAGAGAGGAGCGTGAAGATTGTGAAAGTCAATCGTAATCAGAATAGGACTAGTCATGTGTTAGCCAATTTTGGCCGATTAGGAACTGTTTCAGGTTTCTGGTTAGAATACGAGATTAGTCCATTGGCAGATTTAATCCATGAGGATTATGTAAATGCTTATTCTGTTTAATAAAGCTCCCTTTCCCCGCAAAAAAAATCTATTCTATATTAGTTAATAGTTAAAAAGACTGATCATGTAAGTATAGCGTTATTTGATTTGTTATTAAACAAACTAATATATAACTTGTTCTATGAATATTATTGGTCAAGTAGTGCATGAAAAACCATGTCGAATAAAAAACAAGCTTATTTTGGGGCAGATGGAGCACTTAGTTACACTTGTTCTTGTTCATATTCATGTGTCATTTAAGGATTATTTTTCAGATCATAGACTTATTATTGTATTAACTGGAACGTATTCTATAAATCCCAACTAACAAATGTAGTGTACATGTATTTCTAATAGTATTGCACATATTTATAAAGCCCCATAGTAAAATCCATCATACACAAAAAGAGCAATAGAAAATACAAAATTTTAATATTATTTTACTATAACAACTATCAGATTTTTCACCCTTTTGTTATGACTAAAATATAGTGAAGTTCAACATGAGACTTTGTAGCTACTTCTAATGCTTTACAAATAGTTATGTATAATTTTCGCTTGGAACTGTTGGACCTATAGTTTGAGAGAGGGATCTAGGCCCCATTTGATTTGCATGATAGAAAAACACAGGAATAAGAAAAACACAGGAATTGAAATGACATGCAACTCTAATCCTACAAGAATCTAAAACACATGAAAATATAGTATGTGCCTGTAATACCCCGAAATAATATTAATATTGTGGTTTTAGTTTTTGTCTTGGGACGCTTTATAAAAAAAAATAAAATGGTTGTAATTTAGAAGAATTAATTAGAATTGGGTTAAATTAAACTTGGGCCTAGATCCTATAGCCCAGCCCATTATAGCAACCCACCTAATAACCTAGGGAGGTGGACCGACTCCCACCTCCCCACTAACGCCGCCACCGCCACCCCTCCCCTCTCATGTTTCGGTGTTATTTTTTCCCTCCTCTCCCTAGCATAATCCCCCTCCATAAATCTCCTAAACTGTAAGCGGGATCGAGAAGCAAAGTGGAAAAATGGAATCACTAAAGGGAGACGAGAGATGATGGGTTTGATTGGTGTGTTCCTATTGTCCTACTGTTTTGTTGCTTGTTTTAGGGTGTTTTCAGGGTTTTAATTCGTGGTTGATAGGATTCAGATTAGGGGCAGTTTACATGCTTGATTCGGATCAGTAGTTTCTGCTCGCGGGCAGATTCCCAGTGGTTTGATATTTCGTCAATTAGGGTATGAACATGACTTTTTCTGCGAAAACTTATAATAAGAAAGTTGTAGATAAGTTGTTAATACATCTTCCAGCCAATTTTTGCATGGTTTGGATGGACGGTTCATGAGATATAGACGTTTTAATTCACGTCTGTATTTTTTGACGAAATTTGGACCATATTAGATTGAACTGTTTTTAGAGGATCTAAATAGAAGAATTAGCTTTTATGTATTTAAACAAAGTTATAGGTATTGTTTTTATCTTTCCATATTGGTAAATTACATAATTATTGGATTTGTAAATCTTGATATATAGAGTTTTTACTCTTTGCTGTCTGAATTTTAGGGCAGATGCTTAGCCCTAGTTTTAAGTATAGATTAGGACCTTTAAATGATAGAATTAAAATATAGTCCATACATAAAAGTTGTAGATCTCTTTCTATAGATATACAGAATGTATTTATTTGTGTGCATAACATATGTACTTTTAAAGATACAAAAATGTGAAACAGCAGTGCTGTAGTGAGTCGAACGTGACTTTCGTTGTTATGTAGTTTTTGGGTTGGGCCTATGAGTGTGTATCTATTGAATTATATGCATTTGAGTGTTTGTATGCTGAGGTTTTATTTATGAAAATAGGTTGTGGTGCTTCGGATCGTGCTTGCAACCGTATCTTCTTGGTTTAAGGCAAATAAACGTAACAATGATTACAACTTGACTTGTTATTTTCTCTACCTCCACCTTGAGATAATATATATCAATAACCAAGATATGATGAAGAAGTTGCTTATTCTCACTCATGTTTACATCGATTATATGGTTATGGATTTGTTTGAAGGATAGTGTTATATGGTGTTTATTTAATTGGAATACGGTTGTGGTATCAAGGATTATGGCATGATATGGTTTCTATTGTGATCTTGCATCGCATTACATTGGCATTACATTTGCATTGCATTTGGATTTTTGTCGCATACCTATGGTTGCGACCGTACCGGTACAGCATCGTATATTGTCGTAATACGATGCAGCTTCACATCTTGTTGGATATGAAGGCAGGATTATCATGGCATTGCATTGTATTTGCATATGCACTTGTATTCTGGAATATATACGTTGTATATTTATTGGATTTATCGTTTCTTTCTTATGAAGTAATGCAGGTTTAGGTTATCTATATGAATAAGGTTATAAAATTTGTTATTCTTTGTTATAAATAAATAGTGTTATATCATCATTTATTAAATTATTGTTATAATAAACTTGTAGTTTAAATAGCTTGTTTAAGCAGTGTGCTTGCTGAGATTTATTCTCACCCCTTTATAGTCTTTTCAGGTACCTTGATGTGGCATGTTTGCATGAGGGGATGAAAATAGCTATACTTCTACACGTGATGATTTCACTTGTTTCATACATGTTATGACATGGTCATAAAACAATTAAGTTTAATGTATTAAGGGATTAATTAAACACTAGGTTATTGATTATGGGCTTATTAATTTTCTTAGATTGTTTATGTCTATTAGTATATTTTGTACTATAATCTTGATATGTATATACTTATGCTTCCGCGAATCTCTTTGTATTAAAGTAGTTGCTGCCGAAATTTTATTATTTTGACAAGGTTGGGCAGTTTAGTGGCATCTCAGACTTGTGTGGTTTTCTGGGGTGTTACAGCGCCCTTTAACAACCATAAAAAAACAAAGAAATATTCACGAAGAGGTGAGACCTCACATTAAATTTTACTTCATTTGAAATTGAACTACAGGAATCCAATTAGAAAAGAAAAAGAGAAGATATACAGAGTTGAGTTTGAAAACATTCTGTTGGAATGGATAGCTGTTGCCTGTTGCATTTGATTTCAGTTTGCTGGATCTCAGATGGGAAGAAATGTATCAAGTCTCGCAGACGCATACGCGTGCAGTCTCAGTATTTTGGCACGCTAGTTAGCAAACGAATAGACGAGACAGTAAATCCGATGAAAAACCAACCAAACGATGCAATGCCTCGGATTTTGGCTTCATTCATCCTTGATGCAGCAGCAACTCAACTAAACACATTTCAAATACTGTTTTTTCAGATTTGCTAGTACTCCTAAGTGTTTTATAAGTGGGCATTCGTTGTCAAAATGCAGTGGAGTAGCAGTACACAGTTTGCACAAGTAGAGAGAGAGTAGCTAGCAATGGATTACTCCCTGAAGCCTCCGTCCATGTCCACCCGCAAGCGCCTCGCCGGCGCCGCCATCGGCTTCCTCTCGCTCTTCCTCCTCTCCCGCGCCCTCCTCTCCTCCTCCTCTTTGCCGCCGCATTCAGACGAGCCCGGCGAGCTCAAGCAGCCGCAGCCACCGGAGGAAGAGGAGGAGGCGTCCTCAATCTCAATCTCAATGGCGCCTCCTCTGCATCCTAACCGCAATGGCGTTATTGCGGCTTCACCTGCTCCCAGCCCAACAGCAGCAGCATCAGCTGCTGTTACTGATGGCTCACCGGCGCCGGCGCCGGCGGAGGGGGAAGTCCGGTGCGACCTGTTCGACGGCAGGTGGGTGCCCGGGTACCCGATGTACGAGGCGGCGGAGTGCCCGTTGCTGAGCGAGCAGGTGACCTGCCGGAGAAATGGCCGGCCGGATTCCGGCTACGAGCACTGGCGGTGGCAGCCCAGGGAGAGGAACTGCGCCGCTGCTCTCAGGTGCCTGGAAAATTTCTTGTCTTTCAGTTTAAATTAAATTTGGATAGACAAACTAAAGATGTTTGCTTTAGAATCTGTTTGTGATTCTGAATCTGGGATTTTGAAATGTGCACGCCCAGTTCATGAATGCTTCATTGTGAATCATCCATCATCCATTCCCCTGTGACATACTAGTCGTGAGTCGTGACTAATGGCGGAATGAACAGCCCGTGCAAAGGGGGGGCCCGTTCTTGGATATAATCATTGAAAAGGTGAATAAAAGAGGATAAAGTTGTCACCTTGAGGCCTTTGTGCTGCACTGCTGCTTTTGAGTTGGTAACACTGCTATGACAGAGCCCTGTGCGTAGTATAACACTGGCAAATGTTATGGCAGTAATTATATTTTTTACGTGAAAACATAGACTTGGTATAGGCTACGTTTAGTTTCCTCCTTCAAAATTCAAACTTTCAACTTTTCCATCACATCAGATGTTTAGACACATACATGGAGTACTAAATGTGAACGAAAAAAATCAATTGTGCTATCCGACTGTAAATCACTTTACAAATATTTTAAGCCTAATTACGTCATGATTAGCCATAAGTGCTACAGTAACCAACATGTGTTAATGACGGATTAATTAGTCTCAAAAGATTCGTCTCGTAGTGTACAGTCTAAATATGTAATTTATTTTGTTATTAGTCTATGTTTAATATTTTAAATATGTGTTTAAACATTGATGTGGCATTTTTGATCAAAATTTTTTCAACATCTAAACGCGGCCATAGCTGCACACATGACCACCGAGTCCACCATGGTGACCATTCCTCATGTGCATCATTGCAACTAGAATAACCGTGTGATTCTCCATGAGAAAGTGTCTGCAATCGTACACGTACGTCTCAATGAACAATGCTTTCACTATATTATCTGTTCAAAAAATGTTCAGGCTAGGTGGCGTGGAGATGCTGGAACAGTGCCGAGACAAGCGAGTGGTGCTCGTCGGCGACTCACTCAACCGCAACATGTGGGAATCCCTCGCCTGCATCCTCTATGCCGCCGCACCCGACCGGTCACAAGCCCTCATCGACGACGCAAGCGCCGAGCACAAAATCTTTCAGGCATTGGTAAACAAATTAACGCTTAAATCTACCTTCTTCTCCATCAAAGACGAAATCTTTCACGGTTTACTTCGAACAAGCAAATGAACTGACACCGACAGCCGTTGGCTGTCAGGAATTCAACTGCACAGTGGAGTTCTACTGGAGCCCGTTCCTAGTGGAGCTCGACGACGAGAGCAGGGCACTGAAGCTAGACCGTCTCCCGGCGACGACGTATCGCCGGCTCGCCGCCGCCGACGTGCTGGTGTTCAACACGGGCCACTGGTGGACGCACACCGGCAAATTCAGGGCGTAAGGTTTCTCACCTCGCAAAACCTCATCGACAAATTCCGAGCCTATTGGCTCCGTCCGGCGAGGTGTTTAATTTGACGGCGACTGCAGGTGGGACCACCTCGAGAGGAACGGGAAGAAGGTGGAGATGGGAGCAGAGGAAGCCATGAACCGCGCCCTCCGGACATGGACTCGATGGCTCGATCGAAACGTTGACTCTGTCAACACCGCCGTCTTCTTCCGCAGCATCTCCCCCGAGCACAAGAAGTACACTACTAATAACTGAAATCACAATCAATTAGCGTCAGCTTAATTACTCTAATTGGTCGCAGCATGAACTGGTGCTACAACGAGACGTCTCCGATGGCGACGGGCGAGGAGTACGTGGAGGAGTTCCCGAGGGGGATGGTGTCGATCGTGGAGAGGAACGTGAAGAGGGCGAAGACGGCGGTGGGTTACCTGAACATCACACGGATGTCGGAGCTCCGGCGAGACGCGCACCCGTCGGTGTTCACGGCTAAGGGAGGGAAGATGCTGACGCCGGAGCAGAGGCGGCGGCCGGAGTCGTATGCTGACTGCAGTCATTGGTGTTTGCCGGGATTGCCTGATACCTGGAACCTGCTTCTCTTTGCCTTATGGAAATTGCACGCATCGATGAGATGAGATGAGCTCCCTTCCTTAATTTCCTGTTTCGATGCGCCATTGTTGCATCATCCATGTATAGGATTGTTGCTGAAAATCACTCATTTTTTTTCCATTATGAATACCTTCTGATTGCCAAGCGAATTTCTGAATGAATTGGAGCGAGTGCAACGCGCAGTATCTTCCGTCACACAGCCTTGCAACCATAACTAAAATAAAGGAGAAAGCAAAAGCCTGGGTAAAGGAAGGAGTCTTTTTGTTTTTACGGGTCTATCTTTCTAATAGAGTCTGTAAATATGGCTCGTAAAATTTAATTTTTTTATCAATATATACGAGTCAAAACTTTTATCTCTTTTTTTTAAAAAAATATTTCTGAATGAATGCGCCATGAACACAACGAGTGTAGCGAGCTTCAGTATGGGTTCTCATTATGTGGGCTGCCATTGTAGTAGGCCCATCATTTTGTGGGCTGTCTCTGTAGTTAGGCCCATCCTCTTGCGGGCTTTGATATAAATGAGCACACGAGAAGGATAAGGTCTCTCTCGTCGCTGACCACCTCTTCGTCTTCCTCGACGAGGTGGCGGCTCTCCTCTTCTCCTCCCTTCTTGGCTCCGGCCATCTCTCCCCTCCTCCATTGCTTTACTTGCTTGTTTTAGTTCAAGCATCTTCCCATCCTAACTGCTTCTTCTTCCCCCCAGAAATTAGTAAGAGTGTGCTCAAAACCATGGCGGCGGCCGTCCATTGTCCTAGGTAATGCCCGTCGCTTTCCAATTCGTTTTTTTTTTAATTTTTTTGCCTAATTTCTCTCCATGTGGTAATGTGTCAAACTAGCTGAAACCGTTTTCGATGGAATCAATAACGCATCTGGCACTAGAACAACTCACACGAAACCAACATTTCCCTCTGCATCTAGGAACTCCGCGCAGTTCGAAATTCGGATCTACCGCATCAATGTACCTAGTAAATCGTAAAATTTATCTGAGTTCCATATCGTGAGTTATATAATTTGTCAAATTTATGGACAGCTGCACACTGTTGCATGATTACATTAGCGGTTTACTTTTACTCATTCGAGAAATAAATTGTTTTTTTCCATTCTTTTTTTGTTTATTTAGCTCATGTTGCATTCAATAATCCCCTGCTCTATTGATATATTCGAGGCAAAGATTTTGCCCTTTTTAAAAATAATGTTACATTCAACAATGTGTTGACACTTTTCTACTGAATTTCATTGAATGGTTTTGACAGGAGCATAGCTCATTGATTAGTCTTTTATATGATTTTTCAGTTAACATGCTGCTTACTGTCAGATAAAATTCAGTTCTGTAAATCAAAGCTAACATTCAATTCTGTAAATAAAATTTGTATATACAGGGTGGGCATGCCTTCTATGACCTTTGAGTATGGTGCTAGCTCATTTTCAAGAATCAAATTTTTGTGCTATAAGTATTGTGCAACGTTGGAGTCAACTCTACAACAAGAAAAAATTCGAGAACACAGCCGATTAATTCACTATCATGAATCCATCTTGCCGCAGTCATCACTAAAAGGACAAGCTTGCGAACAGTTGGCCCATGACATGGATGAACCGCGGTCCCATCATTCTACTTGCTTACAGCCGTCTTCAAGTGCACAACCATCTACAAGAAAGAGTAATGCGACGAAGCTAGTGCAGGATTGTTCCACTTGTCAGACATCAACTCTACAAGGTGATGCTCATACTACTGGTTTGTCGATGAAGGAAATTGAAAGAAGACGGAAGATTGGTGCAGCAAATAAGGGGAAGGTTCCCTGGACAAAGGGGAGGAAACTAAGCAAAGGTATGACCAAGCTCTAGCTGCCAATTTTGCCTCAGTAGGTGGATAGGCTGTCTGTTATTATGATTCAATGAGGGGTCTGTCGTTCTCCTGTAGAGCACAAGGAGCTCATCAAGCAAAGGACTACCGAGGCTCTTAGAGATCCCAAGGTGATGTCATGTAAGAAACCTTCACATGACACTGTTGTATCTGTGAAAGGCCTACTTGGACTCTGAACTGTCTACAGAAATTCAATTCATGTTCTATTTTTTCTTTTATATTCCAGGTTAGGCAGAAGATGCTAGGTCATCGACAATTGCATAGGTAAATACATGTTTCTGTTACTAGATGGAT
>CM002483.1:20309254-20391076 GCA_000325765.3 Leersia perrieri | reverse complement strand
TAGATTTTGCAGGACTAAACTAGGTCAAACAGCCTGGCAAGTTTTAGTGTGTTGTTGTGATCCAACTCCTCCATTGGAATTGGAATGGAAGCAGATGGATTAAGGCCTTGTTTAGTTTCCAAAAAAAAATCTAAAAACATCACGTCAAATCTTTCGAAACATACATGAAGCATTAAATCTGTAGCTGTGGCATGACCTTAATTCTGCTATCAAAACCATGTAATTGTGGAGCAAAACCACTTATTTTCAGGGCCTGTTGTGCCCTGGATGCAATGTTATGCAAATGTTCTGCCTTATTATGCCCTGTACACAAGCTTTATCTTGTCTGAGAAGTTGCTGTCCAAAAACATGTCTGCTGATTTTCTGTCTGATAAGTTGCTATCCAGAAAATGGTCACACAACTGGTCATTTTGCACTCATATTTTCATGTTTTATCTGGTGAATTGCTATCCAAAAAAATTGCACAAAACTGGTCATTCTGCACACATAAGTTGTTGTCCAAAAAATTTGCACTAAACTGGTCATCTTACCAGGATAAGTTGTTGTCCAAAAAATTTGCACACATAGTTCTTTCCAATTTTTTTTTTTTTTGCACATAATCAGCTTAACCCCATTCATCTAGCACAACCAACCACATATTATATAATATAGATAGTGCATCAGCAGACATACAACACACATACAATGCATGATAACCTCACTGATTCATCTAAAATTCGACTGAAAACATACATATATATTGCAAGCTTGCCCATACAACATCCTTGCACCTAAAAACACCAGAGCCACAACACACAGAACACACAAAACATTCTCCTGTGCCTCAATTTTTCCACTTCGACCATCTTCTTCAAATCTTCACACTCCGTGTACAAACAAAGTTCACCGGTCACTGTCCGAATTTGGACATCTTACCCTTCAACCATACCCTGCAACCTACCGTTGTCTTCAATTCTTCACCCTGCTCCGCAAGATGTTGTCACATACTCTCACACCATTGTCGTAGTGCATCAAGCTCCCCCTTCTGACAGTAGTCCACCATTTCCTCCACGTACCAGTTCAAGAGGTTCTCCTAGATCTACAATGCACATGATAAGGGCTGCAAATGAAAACCAATGCAACTCAGCAGTCTCAACTTGAAAATTCAACAAATTACGGAAAAATATACTTACATCTACCCAACAGATTTCTTGCCGTATACGACATGTGTGCCTTCGCGGGTTTGCGGCACGCGCAAGCAGCTTCAGCGCTGCATTCTTCGGCCCGCTCAAGCTTGAACCACTTGATCTAGAAACCTGCCATCTCCTTCGCCGCAACAACTCGCTGCCTAGCCCGCTCATCGCCGAATGGCACCCACCGCTCGCCTTGCCGTCAATGTCGCCTCTGCATCGCTTGTCGGCGCCGCTTGTTGCCTGATCTAGGGTTTGCTATGGGGGATAATGGTGGTCACCCGCTCATGCCTGTCTTACCCGGTTCGACCACAGGGGCATATGCGTCAATACAGGAGAAAAGAGGTCAAACGTAGTCAACAGAGGCCTCGCGAGTGTAAATCGTTTTTTCGGTGAATAGTAATGACATGGTTACAAATAATTGAATAGTAGTGGCACGAATGAAAACCGTCAAAATTTTAATGGTATGGACCAAATTTCTTTCTATTCCTTCCCCTTTCCTCCCCCTCATTTCTTCTTCCTCCAATCCCCTCTCTTCCCCTCGCCATCCAACGCTCCACCCTAGCTTTCGATACCTACGCTTCGATCTCTACCATTCCTGCTACTGGGTAGAGCTCTCCTGTGGAGAAAAGCAGCGTGCTTTGTATCACTTGCATGCTTGCTCTTACTCACCGGCGGAAGCGGCGGTGATTGCGGCGATGTCGGGAGCTGACCGGCTAAGCATCCGCGCGGCGGCGCTGGCGCTCGACGATTGCGGCGGCGGGAGGGACAAGCCGGACACGAAGCAGGACGTGTTCGCGGATCTTGGCTCGCCGGTGTCGCCGCTGCGGCGGCCGGGGGCCACTCCGTCGTCCTCCTCCTCGTCGACCGGCTCGGCAAAGTCGCCGGCGCTATGCAATGCGGCGGCCGGGAGGGGACGGGGGAGCCACTCCGGCGAGCTGGCGGCGGATGGGGAGCGCATTGGTCAGCGGCGAGCTGGGCACCGGCGGTCCGGATCTGGGCCGCTGATTTTCTCCGGCGGGAGCAGCAGCGCCGGGAGCGGCGGCCGGGGATGCGGCGGCGACAGCACGGCGAGCTCGCCGCTCACCACCAATGCGCTCCCCACGGGGAACATCTGCCCGTCCGGCCGCGTCAATGCCGCGCCGCCGCCGCGCCGCGCGCGCCCCGACGTGCTTGGATCCGGCACCGGCCACTACGGCCACGGCAGCATCATTCGTGGCGGCGGCGTTGCTCCGGCGAGAAGCAGCATCGACGCCGGCAGCTACTACTCGAGGTCGCCGGCGAGTCTGCAGGAGGTGACACGGGCAGGGAACGAGTGGTACAAGAAGGGGAACTACGGCGAGGCGCTGCGTCACTACGACCAAGCGGTGGCGCTCTGCCCGGACAGCGCCGCGTGCCGGAGCAACCGTGCCGCCGCGCTCGCCGGACTCGGCCGCCTCGCCGACGCGCTCCGCGAGTGTGATGACGCCATCCGCCGTGACCCGACCAGCGCCCGCGCGCACAGCCGCCTCGCCACTCTCTGCCTCCGGTGAGATTCTTCTTTACAGATTCACAGATCTCCCATCTTGATGCTTTTTGCTTGCAAATGATGTATCCATTGCGTACAGGGAGTCATTGGTGGTCCTAGTTTATCAATTATCAGTGCTGACGTTTAATCAATTTATGGACTGTGTGGTAGTTGTTTGATTTTGCCACTGAAAATTACAACATGACAACATGTTGGCTTGCAGGTTTGGGATGGTTGAGAGGGCAAGGAAGCACTTTATGTTAGCTGGGCAAGCGAATCAGTCAGATCATGCTGAGTTGCAGAAGCTCCAGGAGGTGGAACAGCATCTAGGGCGATGCATGGATGCAAGGAAAACCGGTGACTGGAAGAATGCACTAAGAGAAGCAGATGCGGCCATTGCCAATGGAGCAGATTCCTCTCAGTTGGTAATATCTTCTTCTAGTAGCTTATATCTTTATTGTACTACGGCGTTCTTGTTTTGTGGCCACTGTTGAAACTCAGTCAATGAACACGGAATTGAATTTCGGCTGCAGCTTCTTGCCTTGAGGTCGGAAGCACTTCTCCGGCTCAACAAACTAGAGGAGGCTGATTCGACTATTACAAGCTTGTCAAAACTGGACAATGTGTCACTATCTTCGGTGTCAACTAAACTATCGGGCATGATAGCTGATTCTTATGTCCATGTGGTCCAAGCCCAGGTCAACATGGCTTTTGGAAGGTGTGTATGGTTCTCAAATCTTGATATAGTTATGATTTCTCTTATCTGGACCGTAGCAGCACTAACACCAAGGTTGATTCCTGCAGGTTTGACACAGCTGTCACTATGGCTGAGAAGGCTAGGGTCATCGATCCTGGAAACTTACAGATTGGAAGGATTATAAACAACATACGGTTAGTTGCACAAGCTCGAGAACAGGGCAATAAACTTTTTAAGGCAGGCAGGTTTGCTGAGGCATCCATAGCCTATGGTGAAGGGCTCAAATATGAGCCCTCAAATCCAGTACTGTACTGCAATCGAGCAGCTTGCTGGTCAAAGTTAGGTCGTTGGGTGAAAGCTGTTGAAGATTGCAATGAGGCCCTGAAAATACAACCTGGTTATACGAAGGCTCTCTTAAGACGTGCAGCATCCTACGCAAAGGTAAGCAGAATTATATTATCACTGTAGTTCTGATTATTTGGTTGTTGTGGTGTTGATATCTTCCTGTTTACAATGACTAGCTTGAGCGCTGGGCTGATTGTGTGTGGGACTATGAGGTGCTACGCAAGGAGCTTCCTAGCAACATGGAGGTTGCAGAGTCATTGTTCCATGCACAAGTTGCACTGAAGACAACACGTGGTGAGGAGGTAGCAAATATGAAGTTTGGAGGAGAGTTTAAGACAGTTGCCAGCATAGAGCAACTCCGAGACGCTATACATTCACCTGGTGAGCTTTTTTTCATCCTACAAAAAAAATTCTGGTGTACCGCAAGGTTCTGAGATGGTCTTTTCCATTTGCTCACTAAACCGTAGTTGCGCTAGTATTTTGGCAATCAGAACTATCAACGTTCTTGTTGCCACACATTCACTATGTTTCTAGTTACTACTTCATACAATTTCAAATTCTTGCATATCAGCCTGTATTTAATCTGTTTTTTAAGTTCACAGGCACCCTGATCCTGAACACATTTTATGTGGTATTTCTTTAGGAGTTTCTGTTGTTTACTTCATGGCTACGATGAATCAGCGGTTTCAACAGATAACTCCATCCGTGGACTCTCTTTTCTCTGAGTGCCCTTCAGTGAATTTTCTGAAGGTATCCACCTAACATCTCTCTCCACCAACTGTTACAATGTTACAAGTATATCAAATGTTTCAAAGGTGCTAACTGATCCGCTGTATACAAACTGGTAGGTAAATATTGATGAGAGTCCTATGGTAGCAAGAGCGGAGAATGTGCGCATAGTCCCAACCTTCAAGATATACAAGGATGGTGCAAGAGTGAAGGAGATGATCTGCCCCAGCTTACACATCTTGCGCTATTCAATCAGGCATTATGCTGTCTCCAGTTCTTGAGGAGGTCTTACTAGTGGCGCTCATATATTTTTGATGCATATAATTCCCTGTCACCTGCCAACATTTTACCAACAAACTGTTTCTCTATAATCAGCCTCCACAGCATTTCTGCAGCTGCATAGTTACTCTCCACTGAGCATAGTGAGCTAAGCTTGATACATGACATAGTTTCCTATTGCCTGTCTTTCCTCCAGTCTCTGTTATACTGAAAGAGAGGTAGGGGGGTGACGTGAGCTTGTGTGCATGTGTGTGAATGATCCAATCAGGTGGGCCACCATTATAAGCACATTTTCAACTTTGTGGGCTTCAATGGTGGGCCTATCCTGTAGTTGGCTTGTGGGCCAACGTTGAGTAGGCCGATCCTCTCATGGGCTAGATGTGCATGGGAGAAGGATAAGGTCATCTCATCCCCAGTCGCTCACCATCCTCGTCTTCCTCGACGATGCGGCTGCTCTCCTATCTTCTTCCTGCTCGGTTCCTCCCATCTCTTCCCACCTCCACTGCTCTACTTGATTTTCTACTTGAAAACCACAAGTGTGCTGCGGTGCAAGGCCGCAAATTCATGGCGGCGGCTGCCATCCAACATTGTGCAAGGTAAACCCCTCACTTTCCAATTTCTCGTTTTTTTTTTTGCCTAATTTATGTCCAATGTGGTAATGTGGCACCAGAAATTGGTACTGCTGGTGTTTTAGCAAAACGACCCAAATTAATAGCGGATCTGGCACCTGAAAGGCAGAAACAACTTCCTTACCAGTTTAATGCACGATGCCAGTATTTCCCATCTAGGATTTCTTCTTATTTGTGTTCCACATTGAGGGAAAAAAAACTGTTATATTTTTCGTTATTTAGCTAATAATGTTAGAATTTATACTACTTGTCTCCCTCTTCTGTATGTCTACACCAGCAAATATATTGGCGCTCGCTTAATTTCATTGATGAAAGAAGCATGGTTGATTCTATGCAGTTTCTTTCGTTTCTCTGCTAACATGTTGTTTACTGCAAGTTGATATCCATTGTAAATTGCAATTTTATATACAGGGCGGGCATGCCTCCTATGAACTTTCAATGTGGTGCTAACTCGTCTTCAAGAATCACATTCTCGTGCTATAAGTATTGTGCAGCGTTGGAGCCATCGCTAAAACATTACAAATTTCAAGAACACCGTCGATTAATTCAGTATCGGGAATTCGTTTTGCCACAGTCATCATTAAAAGAACAAGCTTGCGAACAGTTGGTCCATGACATGGATGAGCAATGGTCCCATCATTCTTCTTACTCACAGCCATTTACAAGCACACAGCCATCTACAATAAAGAGGAATGTGGAGAAGATAATGCAAGATCATTCACCTTGTCAGACATCAATTCTACAAGGTGATGTTCATACTACTGGTTTGTCGATGAAGGAAATTGAAAGAAGACGGAAGATTGGTGCAGCAAACAAGGGGAAGATTCCCTGGACAAAGGGGAGGAAATTAAGCAAAGGTATGGCCAAGCTCTTGCTGCCAATTTTTCGCTGAGGTGGATAGGCTGTCTGTTATTACGATCTAATGAGTAATGAGTGTCTGTCATTCTCCTGTAGAGCACAAGGAGCTCATCAAGCAAAGGACTACTGAGGCTCTTAGAGATCTCAAGGTGATGTCATGTAAGAAACCCTTCAGTCCTTCACATGACACTGTTATGGACTGTGAACTGTCTACAGAAATTCAATTCGTGTTCTATTTTTTCTTTTATATTCCAGGTTAGGCAGAAGATGCTAGGTCATCGACAATTGCATAGGTAAATACATGTTTCTGTTACTAGATGGATGTATACTATGTCACTACGCAAACTTTGAAAATATATATGGTTGATCCTGTTTCAGACAAGCAAGCAAAGATAAAATAAGTGATGCATTGAGAAAGATCTGGGAGAGGCGAATAGTGTCTGTCAAAGCAAGACAGGAGGTTCTTCAGATATGGTCAAATAACATTGCACAAGCAGCAAAACAAGGTGACCATTGCCAAGATACGTTGGATTGGGATAGCTATGACAGAATAAAGTCTGAGATGATATCTATGTACTTATGGAACAAAGAGAAGGAAAGAATAGTCAAGAAGCTTAGGAAAGCAGAGGCAAAAATTATAGCCAAGAAGGTTCAAGCAGCAGAAAAAAGTAAATTACAGACTAGAGGCGCAAAGAAGCTGCGATGTGAGAAGTTGGTTCTACGAAAATCAGATGCTCAGCCAACACGAGTGGTAGTATCTACAAGACCAAAACTTAAGGAGAGATTAACCAAGGTAATGACCACTTCCGTAAGTCTGACTTCACTCATGAATAAGCCCTAAATGTGCAGATATTTACATTCTATTACTATTAGCATCTGCGTACTAAATGCCAGGCTTATTACCTTTGTGCTACTCTTCTTTTATTGAAAAGGGTCACTAGTGTCAGTAACTCATAATTATGCAAAGCGATATTGTTCTCAAAGAAACTCCCAAATGTACTCCTTATCCACAGTTTTTGGCCTTATTTCTTGCAATTTTCCACCTGCTTTAATATGCTGCTCGGTCGGTTTTTGTTGGATTCATCTTTTGCTATGACTTGACATTAACATAAAGTAATTATTCTGTCTTTATGGTTGAAGTGGCATGATCGAAAAAAGGAACTCGAAACCATGATAAGTTCAAGGACAAGGAAAGGAATGCGGTTGCAAAGTTCAATACCCAGAAGAAAGGCAGGAGAAAGGCGAGCAGAAGTGGATGTGGTGGAGCTATGCATAACTTGCAAGGACAGACTTCCCTGCAAAATTCACCACCAAGGCGAAACACATCACTGAGCTGTTTTCTTCCGGAGAGTAGCCAGCATACATCAAGTTTAAAGTTAGAGAAGGGTTTCATGCCAGCATCAATGATGCAGTGAAGGCATAGGGCATAGCATTACTCTTAAGGATGACCAGTGTATGTGTTGTGTTTCCAGGGGTCAATGTGAATCAAAGAAAATGTACTGAACGCTCTCATGACCATTCATTCAGTAGGATTTTAAGCCCCAATACTTAACGCCTGTTGATTTTGTTTCGTAGCACATGCATGATTCAGTGGCATTGGTAAATCTCGAGTCTAGTAGCCAAAGTACGATTATTATTATTATTTTTGAGTTGGTAAACTAGTAAAGTATGGGTCTGTTCAGATTGTAGCCACTTTCAACCTTTCCAAAATTTGATAATGCCAAAATTTGATAAGGTGATTAATGTTCAGTTTGTTGTCAATACCAGATTTTGGTAGATGTTATGAGAAAAGAAAGTTCTAGAATATTATCATCATTTGGTGACTTGTCAAAATTTTGACAACTTCAAAATTTGTTAAGGTTGAAAGTGGCTACAATCTGCACAGGCGTGATCCTTTCATGCCGGTGGGGGGAACCTATCATGGTCCGGGCCGGTATTCCTCATGTCGGCCCAATACAGCACATTGAGCACAGCCCATTAAGGCCCACTAAGCGGCCTATCAAGTAGTGCGGCCCATATGCTTATTGGGCCTAACAATACCCACCAATCGCGTACGGACGGCGAGCCCAACTTCCCCAACCTCCTCCTCCACACTCCTCTCCAGCTCCGGCACCACCACACCACTCACGGCAGGCGGCGGCGGCGGCGCATCCACCACCGGCCTCCGCCCGCCGCCACGGGGAGAGCGCAGGGAGGCGCGGGGTGCGCGCGTAGCCGGAGCGGCGCGCGGAGGTAATCATCGTCCTCGCCCCCCGGCGGGCGGGGTACGGGAGGCGAGCCGGCGACTTCAACGGAGGGGACGAGTCTCGCTCGCGGCTGCCGACTGAACGGTGAGGGTGAGATCATCCATCCCCTTTGGCCACTGCTTCCTCGGATCCATCCGCGTGTTCTTCTTTTCGATTCGCGGAATTAGGGTGCTTTCCGTTGTCATAGTTTAGTGGCGGATGGGCGTGGGGGATTTGATTGCGGGTGTAGGATTCTTTTAGTCATAATGATCTAGTACCACTGATAATTGGAATTGGTGAATTCATGTGTGCTGCTCCATTATTGTCCATGAGTGTAGCAGGTGGGAGTTCAACTAGTTTAACCATTGGTATTCTGTAAGTCGTGTCGTGTGGTCCTTGTATATGATTGTTGTTGTTGCGCTCCTTCCTTCAGCCTCCATGGATGTTGTGGCGACGTTCAACAATTGACTTAAGTAGGATCCTACCCGCCTGGTGCCTGGTCGAATTTAAAGTTTTATCAAGGGTTAGAATACTGTATTAAACATCCCTCCATTTCCTGTATATAACTAACTTCCTATTGCATTTAGCTTTAGCATTTGGATTTGCAAGGTGAAATGTAGTATCTTATCATGTGTCTGCCTCTGCCAACCCATCATTGACTGATATTGCACAGTTTAACTCTCCTGTTAAAAAAACGGTGCTGCAAACCTTATGTTGCATATACTTGTGTAGGTTAAACAAGTTTCTTTTTCACTTATTTTGTTCAACCAGTATGGGAATTGCAGCATTAACACTTGTTCAAATGCTTATATAGGTCAATTTAAAGTATCTCTGTACTATTGGCTGAAGAAACTGGTTTTTATCTTATGACGAAGTCTAAGGCAAATGGGAGCATTCAGAAGGCAGGAAAAGTTAATCACACCCAAGGAGGCGGATCAAACTGGGTTCTTGTTGCAGGAGGAGTTTTACTCAGCACACTTTCAGTCAAACTTGGTTGCAAATTAAAGCAAATGTTTGATACGAAGAAGCAAAACTGTAGTGCTCCCAAAGGTTTAATGTGCCCATCTGCAGCTGTAACATTGACCGCTTTCTCCATATTCTTTATGTGCACTTCTGACTCTGCAAAACTGCAGTAAAAAGAAGGCCTGGGGCATGCGATCTGCACTCAAATCTCTACCGGTTCAATGACCAAACAAGCTGCTATTGTTGTATGTCAGGTGCCTTTCTGTAACTTAGCCTTTATATTACCTCTGTCGCTGTTACAGTGAATAATACAGGTTTTTTATGTGTAATTTTCAACTGACATTAAACTTAGAGCTGGGGTTCAAAACTGTAATATGAACTATATAGGATTCCAAAAATTTATGCGCAAAAAAAAAAAAGATTCCAAAAATTTCAGGATTCTCCATTGTAGAATAGCTTGCCCTTTATGTAGAATCCATTGTCATTAGTGTATTAAAATAATTGACTGGGAAGAATTTTCTATGAACATACCAAATTACCAATACAGTGGCTGCCTAATCCAAACATATATTTATGCTGTTTGCTATGCTAGTTGATACAACTATATCTATATTTTATCGTACATCATTCTCAGTGCGCCAAAGCTTCTAGCTTAGTTGGGAACAATATGAATATGGAGAAAGATACAGCCTGCTGGAGTTTGCTTATACATCCTAAAACCATATAGATATGTGCTGGGTATCAACACCAAATGACACAAACTTTGGCTTAATATCGAACGAATTTGGCCTGTTTCCAATCTCCAGATAACTGACTGCTGTTGATTTGATATATCTTTTGTTTCTGTCCCTTCTTCAACCATTGGTACATATTTTTGTAAACCACACGACTTTTTATTTGGGCTGGATATATGCTAGCTTCTTATGACTGAATGGGTAGAGGCAGATATGACCTCACCTCAAGTTGAAGTTCCTTATTGTGCACTGGAATCTACAGAGGAAAAAAAAATGATATGACTATTGGGCTGTTGCATTTATGCCTTATATTCCAATTAGTAACTTTGGATGAGTGTGCCATTTATAGATATCACAATTACATCTTTTTGAGGAAAACTACTGCGGGTGTATCACTATTACATCTTTGCAATTCCTTTTAACTTGGACTATGCCAATATCCCAAACTTAAATACTAAATTATATTATACTTCTTATACCTTAATTTGGGTTTCGAATTCTACTTGTCTTTATTCCTTTGTTGTGGCATAACAATTGTTCCAAAAGATGGGAAATATTTATTGTTGATTTATCATATGCAGCGCTTGCTGATGGAGTGGAAGTCAAGCAGCCTCCTGGGAGTCCTCTACCAAAATCAACCGATCCCTCATCCCTTCTTCTTGTGAAGATACCAGGTCCAGAATCAAGCAAAGAGAACAGTGGTGTCATGTGGACATCATCACCTGACCGGCTTGAAGATCCTCGTAAACCATTTCAGTACTCAAACAGTTCTGGTTCTCCCTGTTTTTCGGAATCAGGATCTGACATCTATAACAAGAGAGAGGTTATACAGAAGCTGAGGCAGCACCTAAAGAGACGTGATGAGATGATCATGGAGATGCAAGCTCAGATTGCTGATCTTAAGAACTCTCTTGGCACCCAGGTGACGCAGACTAGCAATTTGCAGTCTCAGTTGGATGCCGCTAACCGAGATCTCTTTGAATCTGAGAGAGAGATTCAGCATCTAAGGAAGATCATTGCAGATCATTGTGTTGCAGAAGCACTCTCTCATGATAAGCCTTTGCAAGCTGGACATTGGCAATCAGATGCTACCAATGGGCATGTTAATGGCTATGCTGATAGCAGTGTTGATGGCTCTGAGTTGCATTGTATAAGTGTTGAGAAAAGGAAGGGAGAGGTAGAGAGGGTGGAGATGCTTAAGCGAGAAGTTGGGGAGCTGAAAGAAGTTGTTGAAGGAAAGGACTTCGTGATTCAGAGCTACAAGGAGCAGAAGCTAGAGCTCTGCTCAAAGATCAGAGAATTGCAAGAAAAGCTCTCAGCACAAGTTCCCAATATCTTGTAGGATCTTATTCATGGAACAGAAGGTGGAATTCTGTTTCACATTAGGCCACGGATTTGCTGGTAAAGGTCTCAGCAGTCAGCACAAATGGAACATCTTGCTAGAATGTTTGCTGGATGTTAGTTTATTTTCATTGTTTTCCTGTCTCGTGTTAGGTTGGTTCGCTTTCTTTCTTCAGTTTTTGCCCTTGGTTGCTTGTGCTAAAAGGTTCCCCTTTTCCCCTATTTGCCAGGCCTAGGTAGCTGAACTAATTATGAACGTGACACGTACGGTGTTGTACAGGTTTCTTTTTTGCAAGCAAAGTTATGCCTTGTGCCTCAATTTAGTTCGCTGTGGTTCAGGAGAGTGTCATTTGGAATGTAAGGATTCTCTTCTTTGTGGTTTATTCTGTTTGGCTTAAGAGAACCTAGAGAATTTTACTGGATTGATGTATTGGAAGTGCTTGAATCGTTTTTATTTATTGTAAATTTGCTTTTATAAAGACAATGTAATTCTTTTGCATTGTGTAGTAACTACTCCATCCCTTATAGAGTGTTGACTGCGTTATTCAGATTATTCTCAAGTTGGGCACCCATGGGCCTATGCTGGCACAAACCTGTCCTTATCCAATTTCCTTTGTCCTTGTGATTAGAGTACTGCAAGACACAAAGCCGGCCTGTTTGGGCTTTTGCTTCAATAGAACTGGGGTGTTACTGTTATCTCTTCATTCCTGGCTATACTGTATTGTATTGTTTGACATTATCCTGATTTGCTGCCAGCAGCTGAGCAATATATTCATGTGCACTGGAGCACAATACCGTAATATGCCACTTTACTGAAGCCTTTTTTGTGCCACTGAATTTTGTAGCATGATTTCAGCAGCTTCATGCCAGTTTGATGAGCACCAGGAGAAATGGGCGCGCAGAAGATGGGCAAGCTGGACTTCACTCGCCTGCAGTTGCAGGATGTATATCTGACGATCATCATGGGAAGGCCAAGATGCCCATATTGGTGCGAGTACTGCAGCCAGCCAGCCAGTGGTAGTTTATTCACGTCAACTTCAGCAAACCATATAGCTCCCCTTCAGGTACACTCGATCATGCCACGTAGTATCAGTAGTATACTAATATTGAATTGATTGAAATGTTCAGCTCTCACGAGTCTAAAAAAAATGTTCAGTTTTCCATTCATGCAACAAGACAACAAAACAGCAAACACACATTGCTAAAGCTACTTCCTCTGTTCCAAAATATTCATCTCAGACGATCGTTTATTTTGGGATGGGGAGCAGCTACAGGCTTCCATCCTACTATAGTTATCACTGTTCACTACCCAGTAATGCAAATCACGAAGTAAAACAGTTGTCAGGAAGGACATGCATGTGACCTGGCCTGATCAGGTCAAAAAAAGCAGGGGAGAATTAGTGGCAGCAGCAACATATTGTTGCAAACGCCGGGCATTCGCCGATGGAGATGTCGATCAATTCATGGTCATGCATGACCAGCCGGCAAAAAAGAAGTCAAGGATGGGTATACACCTGATGCGCAAGACGTTACAGCTAACTAACTGTAATTAGATTACAAAACCAACAAAAATAGTTTTGGATAAGCCTCAATCGATCGGAGCCGTCCGTTCGGCCACGTTTTCAGACCGGCCAGCCGGAAGGTTGGCCGTTGCCATCAGCCATGCATGCCACGTCATGCACTTCTGTCGAGCTGGAGCTGGAAGAAGAAGAGGCAGTGCCGTTACGGCAAGTACATGAACAGCTTCTTGAAATACACTTATTACCTATACCAATTATTATATACGGAGTATATCATCTACTCCATCAATTCATGCATCTCGTCGATCGCCTGTGTCGTCAATGACAAATTAGCGGCGCGGCGGCCGGCCGGCTAGCTGCCGGCCAGTGAGCTAATTAAGAGAGTCAAATTATATACTACCCCCTCATTTTTGTTTATTTGATATTGGTTAGCTCAAAAATAAGCTAACCAACATCAAATATAAATGGTTGGAGAGAGTAATATTGTGCCAACTAATTATAATTTATAGCTAAAATGTATAATAGGTTCGCTATAAGGCTGACTCTGATTTTCTCCTCATATATCTCTATAACTCGAATAGTTTTATATTGAAATGTATGCATTCTGCATGAGTCAATCCTCTTTATCTGGTATTGTTCCTCTTATCCATATAAGTTGATGGCCAACCTATGGCTTACTATTAAACACACTCTAATCAACAATTTTAGATAGCCTGATGGATATATACTTAGTCATTTGTCAGTCAATCGTCACAGGTTTATGGCATTTTGTGGCTAGCATTAGCAACAAACCCTATGGAGATGGAGGCCCACTTAATTGGAGCCAGGCCTCACGTGCCAGATTATATACTAGTACCATCTCTATCATAGAGGCATCCAGCGATGGCGATGCTGCCTGGCAGTGGCCGGAGACATGAGAATGTGATGAGCAGAAAATAATTCATTCATATGCTTGCTTACATGCATTCGGCGACGGGGAGAAGGATTCGATGAACAGAGGGCCATATTCACATATGACAATGTTGTGCTGCATTCAAGCTGCAGCCCCTGATCGATTCTCACTGTAGCATGGGGATCGAAGCAGCAATTCGCTCTCCAAGGACAGTACCATCTTTGAGTTCTTGACCAGGCTACAGTGATGTTACAGTAGAATTGCACATCGATCTACAACTTGCTTAATTCCTCCAAATCACTTTTCTCTTCAGACTGTCACTCTGTCTTCTTCTTCCTCCTCCTCTGTTGCTTGTCCATTGATCCATTTATTGCTTTGCTTTCTACTACCAGTGCTCACAGTCACAGGCACAGATGAAGCTAAAGCTATAGGTAGGTAGCTAGCATGCACTTGGAGCGACGCGAGTCAATGCAGTCTTACGACCTCTGCATAAATTTCAGCACAAGTGCTGCCTGCTGTAGCACGAGATCTATGGATGGAGATGGACTCTTTTCTTTCTTGCATAGTGGCATGCAATGCAAGTATGATATGCAATGCAATTGCAGAGTGATAGGTACAGATAAGGCAGGCAGGGGATCCCATGAAAAGGGAAAAAGTTCTTGTCTGCATCTCTCTAACCCTATCCTCATCTTGTTCATCTTCCTCCTCTGAATCTCTGATTGTCCAGCACTTGTGCACGTTCTATCATTCCACTTACCTTGCTGACCACTGCAGAAGCAGTTGATCAGACTTCAATAACAAGCAGTAGCCAGTGATCGATCGATGGATGGATGGATATATGTGGAGCACGTGCAATGGAGCCCCACTCACGTGGCTGAAGAGTGCAGGCCACACGTCGATCCACCAGCGGCCATTGTTACCTTACCTTACCTTAGCTACTTTCAACTCAAACTAGTGATGATTTCAATTCTATAGATAAAGATACACAGCTTGGCTCACTGTAAACCAGATACATATTCAGTTCTTGATGATGACTCTCTGTTGGTTTCTGAATGCTGAATTGTTGCTGATTGCTGAGTGACCAAATTAAGGCACCAAGCTAGAATGATTCTTCATGTACACATTTGGATGGAAATCTGAAAGGAAAAGAGAAACTAAAGGGAATCATTCAGTTAAAAAGGAACATGTCATGTCCTATTTCCCTTGTGAGTAGTGATCATTCTTAGATCTAGGAAAAGTTGATCAGGCTTCCAGCTTTCGATAGGAATCACTTTACAATGCACATGTCAAGGGTGAGATCAGGCCAATGGAGTAGTAGCTGCCATGAGCAAGCCTTCAATTTTAGTGGTTGGGGTTCATGTATGTTTGCCCATATTTTTCCAATGAGATCGATCGACCGATCGATGCTAGCTGAAAAGTTGCAGTGTTGTCTTGTTGCAGCGTCCTCTGAAACAATGGCCCATAATTCTTAATTTGTTTGGTTTTTTATCACCATTACATCCTACTGATACCACCACCCTCCCATACCTTCATCAGTTTTAATTGCGTTTAGTATACTTCAGCAGAAACCATTCTAACAATACAGATATAATATCCACTAAGTGAACAATCACTGAGTTGCACGAGATCATGCATATTTATCCATTCAGTTTTTTCTTGATCATTACGCTAGCTCCTGTCTGATTAATTAGTTTAATTTTGTTTTTGGTTTTGCTGCAAGACAGAGTATATATAGATAAGAGTACCACCCTAGCTGCACAGATATAAAACTGCACACATGCATACCACTTCTAGTTGATCTCCCCTGAATGAGTAATTCATTGGATCCCCTTCCTTGCACAACTCTTGAGACCAAATCAACTGACAGTGACAACTAAAGGATAAACATAACAATTCTTGTGCTTAGGATCTTGAGGGCTCATGGTAAATAAATAATCAATTGACCCTTCATCTTGAGGCAAGTGTATCAAGGACTAATAGAGTAGTAGTACTGCAGACAGCTTGGGGGCAATGCAATATAATGCTGGTGTCACTTGAGGTCAGCAAGGAAGGGGCTATATGGTGGTTGGAGCATCACAGATCACAAAGTACAACCAGGTCTTGAGTTGGAAGCAATGTGGATGGGTGTATCATGCTAATTATTTATGGCCTTTAGCTTGTGGTTCTCAAAGTTGTGAAGCATCTGAGCAGAATAAATATTGTGCAGTCACAGGTGGAGAGTGATCTGTATTAAGTAGGACAGGTATGCATTCATCTACTTTTCTCCACTCTCAAGGGTTCAAAATTTGTTACTCAACATTTATGTTTGTGTCAAACTCACATGCTTCCTAGCTGCTCCTGCTGACACTGTCCAATACTACTAACTTGCTTGCATTGACAGCTTCTAGTGGTGGGGTGTATCTTGAGACTATAGATTTTGCAGGACTAAACTAGGTCAAACAGCCTGGCAAGTTTTAGTGTGTTGTTGTGATCCAGCTCCTCCATTGTTCTTGCCTGACTCTGAATTCAATGAACACAATATTTTTTGTTTTCCTCATGACTAAAAACTAAGTCAAACCGCACATACTGAATTCTGAACCTGTAGCTTTTATCAGCTCTCGGGTCATCATTTATCTGTCAACTACAGCTAAATATCTTTTTTTTCCAAGGACGTCGGAAGGATTGGCTGTCCAATTTCATTAAGATTATAAGGAACATAACTTTTCGGTTACAAGGATTTCAATATTATACTGTCGATCTTAGTGAGAAACAGACTACTCACCAAGAACGAACCAAGAACTGCAAATGCCAGTATTTCATACGGCAAGAATCTTACAGTGATAATATGCAATGATTAAGGTAATAAGGGGCTTCATCGCTTGATGACATAGTGAAGTACGGTGTTTACAAATTTGCTCTTACCATTGAAGACTGATCATTAACATAACACGCTTCAGCTTGCATACACTGAAGACTGAACCTTAACATAAAAAAAAAAAAGACAGAAAAAAATGTGCACATCAGTGCAGCAAATAGATTCCTTGACAACAAATCATCAAACTAAATCTGGTGTTTACTATGTACACGTTTACTTGCTTTCTCATGTTTAAAATAACGCTGCGGTTGCAAATTAATAATGAGGAGTCTATACACATTTGGTCAAGCTAAGTTTTGATTCAACAGTGCAAAGGCATCTATCTAATTGGACCTGGTTTATGGCTAAGGGCACAAGATGAGGCTGTAGTTACTTATCCTCCTGCCTGGTGTCTAATTGGACCTGACAAGCATCACATGGCCTCCTGTGTTCAAATCCAATTGTTAAAGGGTCTCAAATCTTGTAAACATGCATGGCTTGTGCCAAAATACTAGTAGTATGTTGCTTGCACTCAAACTGAATCCAACTGTGCAAACTAATCTATTCATGGGGGCTAGCAAATCAAACAACACAGCTTGGCAATGCAGAAAGCGCATGTTTCAAGTTGAATCCGATGAACCTGAACTGGTCAATCACCAGCTGAGGTACTTATCAGAAAATATTAACAAACAAGTGCTGAAATTAGTGTTGTCTGTTTCTTTAACAATTATCAATAATACAGTTAAACCGCAGGAACTATATAGGACATGTATATACAAGGTGAGGTAGATAGGTTAACACACAGGTCTTAATTTAATGAGATGTTAATCATCTGTGCATGGCAACATTATTGAGATGCATGGAAAGGAAGAAACTCTGCTTCAAGTGTCTGCAGGACGGCACATGTAGTACCAGCTAGCAAGCCTGCCTTTTTTTTTTCTGAAATATTCCTCTAGATCTCCAAATCTGAAAGTGGTGTTGTTTTCCTGTTAAGAAAGGGCCCTTGGCTCTTGCCCCTTGAGACATTTGTGATCTATCATATATCTCTATCTCGATTTCAAAAAAATATTATATCTCTCTATCGTTGTAGTAATTCAGAGTAGTTAGCTAGGCCTCTAACAGAGCATATGCATGATTAGGAAACACAGCATTGCATTGTATTGTATTGTATTGCTGGTGATCTGATGACTAATGTAATGAGGATTAAGGAGGGGAAATGCGTGCACAGTAACAACCGACCAAACCCAAACAATTAGGCTGTCTCCTGACGACAAAACACATGCTTACTGGGAGCATCAGAGAAGGAATGGCTGCTAATTGGACCAGTGGGCTCCACACTTCCCCTGGACCTGCCTGTTTATGTACATTGGGCCTTGTTGGCCCATTACCTTCAAAGCTGGACCTCCCTCCTGCATGCTACCTGCAAAACCTTGAACATTATCTTCAGTTGATCGTCTTCGATTACAAATAACATTAGTCCGAGACGTATATATGACTACTCACTATCACTGAGATCATTGCTTGCTACTGTTAAACGTGTTCTAATTAATTATCATGGCTGCAGTCATGCATCAGCATGTTCAACCACCAAAAGCTTGCATTATAAAGTAGCTTAAGATTAACAACTGCCATGTCCACTACCAACAACTACATATCACATATGTATATGTACAGTCCATCTCAACTCGACCATGCGTGAATAAATCTGTCGTTTTTTCCCCCTCTATGGTCTGCATTGCAAAAGCAGCAAAATAAAAATGCAGAGATGCATATATATATGCTGCTGTTAGTTCACGTGTCGTACAGAGACTTTAGAGCTAGGATCCAAACCTCCAATTCGATCATTGACAGTGACCACTTACTCGTTCGATCGATCGGTCGATCTATCTATTTATCCAGCATGGATTCGTGGATGCATCTATCCATATGTGTCTATCTCATGACAAGGAAATTCAGCTAAAGAAAGCTAGATGCAGCTATTGATAGTGTGGTCCGTGTACTATCAGTGTACTGCCAGTTGATTGCTTCAGCATACGAGAGCTAGATAGTGTTAGAAAATTCCAAGCACAACAAAAAATACAGATTTTCCGAACAAGTAGTAGTATCAGAGAGTGTTGGTTTAAGGCTCGGTGATTCACTCTACTACTTCCGCCGAGCTGTGGAGATGGACTACCGCGCCGCCGCCTCCGGCCTGCAGCGGCTGCATGCGCGTGTGCTGCCTGCCGGGAGAAAATCAACTGCCATATGTTCTTCGTCTCCTATACAGACATCATACAAGTTTCCCTAGGGCATGAATCAGTTCACTGATAGGCTCCGTTGCCTATTCATACGGTGGTGACTTTTCTCTAGAGGAAATTTAATACGGCTGCCTAGCTTGTGCTGCCGGATTTCAGATCTGTCATTAATGGGCGGTGAATTTTGAGGAGAATTTTCTAAGCGCACACGGGGTTTCTACCCAAAAAAGAAAGAGAGAAGTTGCTGGTTTCTATGGTGTCTCTTTGTGAGAACTAATTTTCGGCAAAATTGCAATCTATTAGTACAAATCCAACTAAATCCGATCAGTTAGTTATTTGCTTGTTTCACATGAGTCTCTTTGCTGCATCTATATGTCATGTCATGTTTACCAGAAGATTTATTTAAAGATCTACTTGCTTTGTTTGTATCGCGTTTTCGTTGGATTCTACCCATTCATACCAGCAGTTGTAAGGTTAAAGTTTGATCTACCGTTTCTACGCTTCTGGATTGAGACATATTCTCTTATGACAGTTTAAGATATGACAAGTTTTTTTATTTTGCTATGTTTAGACGGTTATCTACGAGTTCACATGATCATTACTTGGTGCACTTGAGGTGTATTCACTTTTCTGCTTTCAGCGAATTTCAAGATTTATTTCTCATTGGCGATTTTGGGGCATGATTTTAACTCTTCAACCTTGGTACGAGATTCTTGTTGTGGCAAGTCAAGTTGAGAGCAATTATGACAAGACGTTGATGTGGTGGATGCTATCAGACACGTCACAGTTTAACTGCAGGGGTTATTTATCTACTTTGCAGTTTGATACTTTCATACTACAATGGAATCTGTCTTAAGATGAAGATTGTTAGAGATATGATCTAAAAATTTATGCATCGTATGTATTTAGGTTATATTCCTAGTAGTAGGATTAGTTTCCTATTAAGACTTTAAGTCTTTTTTCTATTAGGATTCCTCTATTTTTCTTTCATTTATCTATTTTATGTCGCATAGGAAAGGTGCAACAGCTTGTTCTATTCTCTACGTTTGTATAAACTTCTCAATATTGTCCGTGATTTTTTTTCCAGTAATGGTTTTTCACGTTAAATCTTCGTCTCCGTTATGCAATCGTGGCCATGCATCTGTCCATATATATCTGTTCGAGAATCGTGTACTCGATATATTGATCAGAATTGGAATGGAAGCTGATTGATTAAGTTGTCTGAATCTATCTGGAATGCAATTGCAGTAGTACGTACATATTCTGCCGCATACTGTAGATATGCTTGTTATATTGCTGATCACAAATGTGTTACTAGTTGACACTTGACAGGAGGAAATGTTACTTGACTGCTGGTTTAAGCAGCAGGGTGGAAGTGGATACAAATGGTGCCAGCAAAATCCTAATCAGAGTGCAAAAATAAGCAAAAGAAAGGATATTTATGTAGGAGAAAAAACCAAAGAAATGGGCTGTTTCTGCTGGCTAGGTTGGACCAAAAGGAATACCCCCATCCATGTTTTTCTTGGGTGCCCCCACAACCACAGGCCACCATGGCAGGCACGCAGCACTGGCAACAACTGGCCAACTCGTGAAGCGAGTACAGATCACAACACAAAAAATTTCGAAGAAAAAAGAAACAAATTTTTTTTCATAAAGATAAATGCCACATACTACCTCCATCCTGAAGAGGTGTAATAGTAGTTTCTACTTTTTAGCTATGCAGCTGAACTTGTACTTGTCTAGATCCCATAGTCACAAATAAATTCTTACTCACAGAGTATACTTAAGTTTAATGGAAATCACTAGCAAAGAATATAAAACCTGCATAATCACAATTATCCCTATAAATATTTGCCTCCAAGAAAAAAATAGTATAAATTCCATTTTTTCTTTAAACAAACAATAGTATTTTGCTATTTTTAATATAGAAAAAATATTTGTATATATCAGTAGTCCCTAGAGAGAGTAGGCTTTTAACTTGGCATCAACCTCCATCTCTTTCATCTTCCTCTTCTTTCTATTCCTTTCCCTTTCCTTCCCCCTCACTTCTTCTCCCCCCAATCCCCTCCCCATCCAACGCTCCACCCTAGCTTTCGATACCTACGCTTCGATCTCTACCATTTCTGCTACTAGCTAGAGCTCTCCTGTGGAGAAAAGCAGCGTGCTTTGCATCAGTTGCATGCCTGCTCTTTGTCACCGGCGGAAGCGGCGGTGACTGCGGCGATGTCGGGAGCTGACCGGCTAAGCATCCGCGCGGCGGCGCTGGCGCTCGACGGCGGCGGGAGGGACAAGCCGGACACGAAGCAGGATGTTTTCGCGGATCTTGGCTCACCGGTGTCGCCGCTGCGGCGGCCGGGGGCCACGCCGTCGTCGTCCTCCTCGTCGGCCGGCTCCGCAAAGTCGCCGGCTTTGTGCAATGCTGGGGTGGGGAGGGGACGGGGGCGGCGGCGGGGGTTGCGGCGGCGGCAGCACGGCGAGCTCGCCGCTCACCAATGCGCTCCCCACTGGTAACATCTGCCCCTCCGGCCGCGTCAATGCCGCGCCGCCGCCTGCGCCGCCGCGCCGCGCGCGCCCCGACGTGCTTGGATCCGGCACCGGCCACTACGGTCACGGCAGCATCATGCGTGGCGGCGTCGCCTCCGTCGGCGCCACGGCTCCGGCGAGAAGCAGCATCGACGCCGCCGCCGGCGGAAGCTACTACTCGAGGTCGCCGGCGAGCTGCCCGGGGAATCTGCAGGAGGTGACACGGGCGGGGAACGAGTGGTACAAGAAGGGGAACTACGGCGAGGCGCTGCGTCACTACGACCAGGCGGTGGCGCTCTGCCCGGACAGCGCCGCCTGCCGGAGCAACCGCGCCGCCGCGCTCGCCGGCCTCGGCCGCCTCGCCGACGCGCTCCGCGAGTGCGATGACGCCATCCGCCGTGACCCGACCAGCGCCCGCGCGCACGGCCGCCTCGCCGCGCTCTGCGTCCGGTGAGATTCTTCTTTACAGATTCACAGATCTCGCCTTTGCATTGCATAAATCTCCGATCTTGATGCTTTTGCTTGCGTATGCTTAGCTTGTGGTGGGTCAATCGAATCGAACAGGGGAATAATTTACAGATATGCTGCACCGTACCTACTTCCGTTTCTCATGGCTCCCTGTTTGTCTGATTTGAGATCACTACCCTTATGGTTTACTATTCCTTAGTATTACTGATCGTCAGCATTCGCTCATATGCTTTTTTTAGAAGCAGAAGTTTGATCTTGCAGTTACTTGGGAAGCATGTTAATTCTTGATTAGCAGTTTTTTTTTTACTGAAGTTGGCTATTAGTTGTGCTGGAAAGTTTGTATCTTTGCCTCTTTGGTTGGTATGCTGCAGTTACTCAATGTTCTTAATATGATTCGCATCAAACAATGCAGTTGAGAGTGAGTGCTTACCTGTATTGTACATTGTATTTAGACCGTAGTACAAGGAGTCAGTGGTGGTCCTTGTTTATCAATTATCAGTGCTAACGTTTAATCAATTTATAGACTGTGTGGTAGTTGTTTGATTTTGCCACTGAAAATTACAACATGACGGCGGCTTGCAGGTTTGGGATGGTTGAGAGGGCAAGGAAGCACTTCATGTTAGCTGGGCAAGTGAATCAGTCAGATCATGCTGAGTTGCAGAGGCTCCAAGAGGTTGAACGGCATCTAGGGCGATGCATGGATGCAAGGAAAACCGGAGACTGGAAGAGTGCGCTAAGGGAAGCAGATGCAGCCATTGCCAATGGAGCAGATTCCTCTCAGTTGGTAATATCTCCTTCTGGCTTATACTACTATCTTTGTTGTACTATGGGCATTCTTGTTTCGTGGCCAGTGGTAAAACCCAGTCAATGAACATGGAATTAAATTTCGACTGCAGCTTCTTGCCTTGAGGTCCGAAGCACTTCTCCGGCTCAACAAACTAGAGGAGGCTGATTCGACTATGACAAGCTTGTCAAAACTGGACAATGTGTCACTATCTTCAGTGTCAACGAAACTATCGGGCATGGTAGCTGATTCTTATGTCCATGTGGTCCAAGCCCAAGTCAACATGGCTTTTGGAAGGTATTTATGATTCTCAAATCTTGATATAGTTATGATTTCTTTTTCTGAACCGTAACAACACTAACACCAAGGTTAATTCCTGCAGGTTTGACACAGCTGTCACCATGGTTGAGAAGGCTAGGGTCATCGATCCTGGAAACTTAGAGATTGGAAGGATTATAAACAACATAAGGTTAGTTGCACAAGCTCGAGAACAGGGCAATGAACTTTTTAAGGCAGGCAGGTTTGCTGAGGCATCCATAGCCTATGGTGAAGGGCTCAAATATGAGCCCTCAAATCCAGTACTGTACTGCAATCGAGCAGCTTGCTGGTCAAAGTTAGGTCGTTGGGTGAAAGCTGTTGAAGATTGCAATGAGGCCCTGAAAATACAACCTGGTTATACGAAGGCTCTCTTAAGGCGTGCAGCATCCTATGCAAAGGTAAGCAAAATTATATTATCACTGTAGTTCTGATTATTTGGTTGTTGTGGTGTTGATATCTTCCTGTTTACAATGACTAGCTTGAGCGCTGGGCTGATTGTGTGCGGGACTATGAGGTGTTACGCAAGGAGCTTCCTAGCGACAGGGAGGTTGCAGAGTCATTGTTCCATGCACAGGTTGCACTGAAGACAACACGTGGTGAGGATGTAGCAAATATGAAGTTTGGAGGAGAGGTTGAGACAGTTACCAGCATAGAGCAACTCCGAGACACTATACATTCACCTGGTGAGGTTTTCTTGTATGGTCTTTTGCTGCTGCAGTCTCTTTTTCATTCTACAAAAAAAAAAAAAAATCTGGTGTACCGCGAAGTTCTGAGATGGTCTTTTCCATTTGCTCATTAAACCATAGTTGCGCTAGTATTGTGGCAATCAGAACTATCACTGTTCTTGTTGCCACACATTCACTATGTTTGTACTTACTACTTCATAGAATTTCAAATTCTTGCATATCAGCCTGTATTTAATCTGTTTTAAGTTCACACGGCAGCCTGATCCTGAACGCAATTTATGTGGCATTTCTTTAGGAGTTTCTGTTGTTTACTTCATGGCAACGATGAATCAGCAGTGTCAACAGATAACTCCATCCGTGGACTCTCTTTGCTCTGAGTGCCCTTCAGTGAATTTTCTGAAGGTATCCATCTAACACCTCTCTCCACCAACTGTTACAATGTTACAAATATATCAAATGTTTCAAAGGTGCTGACTGATCCGCTGTACACAAACTTGTAGGTAAATATTGATGAGAGTCCTATGGTAGCAAGAGCGGAGAATGTGCGCATAGTCCCGACCTTCAAGATATACAAGGATGGTGCAAGAGTGAAGGAGATGATCTGCCCCAGCTTACACATCTTGCGCTATTCAATCAGGCATTATGCTGTCTCCAGTTCTTGAGGAGGTCTTGCTAGTGGCACTGATATATTTTTGATGCATATAATTCCCTGTCACCTGCCAACATTTTACCAACAAACTGTTTCTCTATAATCAGCCTCCACAGCATTTCTCCAGCTGCATAGTTACTCTCCACCGAGCATAATGAGCTAAGATACATGAAATAGTTTCCTATTGCCTGTCTTTCCTCCACTCTCTGTTGCTACTCTTTCTGATCCTTCACCCGGCCAACCTTATTCTTGGATCATTTAGGCTCCTTCATTTGCTTATTCGTACCCATCCATCATTCGTTCGGCCAACTAGCATTGTGCAATTCTTTCATCTCTTACATTCTGTTCTGCACCTCATCATGCATTTGACACATTTTTGCTTCAGCCCATAGACCACTCCTCAAGAAAGAATGCTTCTGACATTGTTTAGATGCACGCATGCTTGTTATTAGAGAGAAATAAGAGGCTGCAGATTGGTTTTTTTCATTACATGTACATATACCATATAGCAAAAACATGAAACCAATTGGAAGATTGATTCTATGGAGGAATGGTGGTACCACTTTGCAGTGGACGAAGTACAGGGCTAGTTGCCATTGTAGAGAGAAGATAGATGAAGAAAGACAATGTAATTGGTAGGGAGATAACGAGGGAGTGGTTGATGTCTCTTTGCATATGCCTCTGGTAGTCTGGTGGGTCTGTGGTGCTGATACATATACTACTTGCTGACATTTTTATGAATAAAAATAGCCCGACATTCTTTCTTATTTCTGCTCAGATATGCAGTCTTGCTTCCTGTTCTTGTTCTGCCTGTGGTGTTGAAGCATGATTCCTGTATGTAGTAACTATTTTGTCAAAATCATAGGTTTACTGTAACTCTAGTTGATTATTCAGAAAATTACAATAGTAGTTGTGTATGTAACTTTTGTTTGGTTGGTAGATTGGACCCACCTGCCAGGTTTATGCTAATGTTGTTTAGAGAGTACCTCCTACTGTTATAATACTGATCCTACAAGAATAGGGGTACCTGCTTTTGCCGCTGCACAGCACATCAGTAACGAGAATCTCTTGGAGAAAGAAACACCGGCCATGCCCTTGTTTACTGTAGTTGTTTTTATGTGGCTGCAGATTGAGACACACTTGTCGTCCAGCAATGCGCCTGTTGCAACTTCCCATGCACTTACTAGTAGTGAGTGAAAGAAAGAAAAAAGAATCCTTTTTTTTCCTCTGAGGATCGAATCGAAGAAGATCCAGCCATAGATTGCCATAGTATTCAGAGTGGTTTCGTCAGTTCTGAAAGCCCGCACTTTTTAGATTTCAGAGTGGTTTCGTCAGTTCTGAAAGCCTGCACTTTTTTCAGAGTGGAATAGTTGGTACGTGTCGATTGATTGTTGTGTAATGCAATGCAAATACTCCACTCCAATCCAATGCGATGCGAAAATATGCAATGCGATGTAATTTGATCGTCAGAGTCTAGATGAGATGGGATCATATGATTCATGATAGTCCAATCCAATGCAGCCATCTTTTTACTGGACACTTGGCGATCTCTCTTTTTAATTAGAGATGAAACCAATCAAAGATTCTTCTGCACGCTAGAATTGTAGTCCTATATATGTATGTTGATCTGAAACCAATCAAGCAACTGTGAGTGCTTTGCAGTTTGCATACTACTCATGTTCAGGCCCACATGATGGACGATATGGTACTACAGGTTACTTGATCGCTGGGCTTGCAGCTAGCAAAATTATTGCTAGTAACTAGAGATGTCTGGTTAATTCATGGCTGGATGGATCACTGGTTTGTGTTCGTACTTAAGATACTAATGCACAATTAATGTAATGTAATGTTAAATAAAAAATATACAACTACTGGGCTGGGCAGGTAGTAATGTAGTAATGCTGGATCTCTTAGTGTAGAAGTGAAGCAAGCTGCTTAGCAAGCTTGTCGGAATTTCTGCGTGACGACCAAGCTCGTGTGAATTCAGATACAGAGAGTAGATCAGTACTCAGTTAGCTGAGCCATGTGAGTGTGTCACTGACCAGGTCATATTTGATCGCTCTTCGTAGCAGTGCAGTTGTCGGTGAAGCCTGCCATTAACTAGTTTGAGTATACTCAACAAGAGTATTAAGGCAACAACATGTTCTGCTGCTCATCGAGTCTCGTTGACGCGTGTCCCGTTTGATTGTTTGTTGTTTGCTGTTGTCGCTATCTGTCATCTCCACGCACATTGCCCCTTTCAATTTTTCGATCTCCGGGGAAATGAGAGGTTGACTGGCCGACATGGCGACATGTACACTGCAATCTCGGTAAGAAGATGATAAATTCCGCACAAATTGCACAACTTCAGAGATGCGCACCGACACATTGCAGGAATCAAATAAAATACACCACAATTGGTTACGTTTCAGAATTCAGACCTTTCAGGCACACTACTTCTGGACACATCACCAAAAACCAAGACTTCATTCTCATTTCTCAAACCTCACTTTTCGTTTTGTATGACGTTCCGGACAGGGTTGGCAAAATTAAGGTGCTACTGGGTGCTGCCTGAAAACCACCAACTCCTCGCACTATCTTATTTCACTATGTAGGATATACTGCTATCTACCAAACTAGAAATATCTAACCGAACGAGGTGAAGTCCCTATTGTTACACATTCAAGTGAGAACCCTTCCAAAATCATCTAAAGACCCTCCAGCATTTGACAAACTACTACTGGGAGCTCAGCTAGTGGTGCTTATACAGCTTTCTAAAACAAAATTCTATCCTGATAGATATCCAATGCATCGATGATTTTCTGCAGGAGCAGCTTCCGGTGTAGCCGATATCTGCATATCAACAGCAAAATTGTGTTAACAAGCAAGCGGTAGAAACAAAGAACTTCAGGGGGGGAATGGCTTAAACATTTTGCTACGTCACATACTTGATCGCAATTTCACGTGTTCTTCTGATATGTCCATCAGAATCTGCAACACATTACAGACACATCATCATTTGCTAGTATTCCTTAGAAGCACTATGAAAAAGCTAAATTAATACTTGGAACCTTGATGTGTGTTACCTAAAATGTCCTGGTCTTGTTGAATAGTGGTTGAAAACGACTCCAGCATCGTCTGGCATTCCTCTTGCAATGCCTGAGCAGATTTTCTTTCCACACTTGGTATGGCAGGAACATCACCGTCTGACCATGTTGGTAGAGTTCTTGCTGCTGCCACGACTCCTCCATCAACAAAGGTATTTTCTCCTAAAGTCAATGCGGCTGCAACACATTGGATAGTTAAAATCAAAGGTCGTAACCAATACATGTTGCAGAATAGTTCGCAAGGACAAATTGTGTCCCTAGTTCCTACAATTGTGGTAGAGCTCATCATGCAAGCCAGCAATGTTGAAGACCGATAGGAAGGAATCAAGATGAATCTTGGCATCACTCGAGAAGTTTAAAAGCTCCCAAGGATTCTGCAGAATTTGTTGTGTGCACACAAGCCATATAAGATATGTCACATAAAAAAAGTATTAGAAATGACACCGTAGTTTGTTCAATGCATGGCACTGCATTAATATGCCTAGCAGTAGCAGCACAATATATTTGATGCTAGAGTTGTTTCCTTTAAGCAGAATCCAATGTCACAGATATAATTTTATCCTACAGAATATTCCTCAATACGAAGTCCTGCCAAGTTTTTTTTAGGAAAAAAAAATGCAAGAGCCATGCGTTTCATTTCATTAAGAAGAACATATGTACAGCAGAGCAGTTCGCATAGGAACTCTCCAAAGAAAGAACAGAAACAACATCACCAAAGCGACGCGCACAAGATCCCTAAGCCCTAGCAGCAGCTAGCCATGATCATATCAGTGTGGCTTGCAAAGAAACAAGTTAGAATTATATTAAACACATGATCATACCGTTGGTGATGAGAAACCATATCTTTCCATAAACGAGCTGTTCACTCCACTCATGTAATCGATCGTCATCTGTACCAGGTCCATAGAATAGAATGAAATGATCAAACTTGTTTGAAGTTTTCGATGGCATATAAGTAAAGTTGTCAACTTTGGATGCAAATAAAGAATTTCTAATTTTATAATATATAACATAAACCAGGTTGCCTTTTGCTCACAAAGAATCTAAGTGTAGTCTAAGCTCTGAACAGTACCTCATCTCCTTTTTTGATAGCATGCCCAGCCTTAATCATGACTTCAAGCATACGATCTTTGAAACGCCAATGTAGGAAACAATTAGCATCAGGTGAGTGATTCAGCATATCTGGAGACAAATATTCAAGTTATAAGTTGTGACTGCGACTCAGTATAAGTAATCAGAAGCCAACATTTGCTGATTGCAGAACAGGATAGTTTTGAATTTCATGGTTTTGTGATAACTGATAAGTAACACAATTTAATTATACCGCTTGACTAGGAGGAATAAAGCATAGCATTGGTGTGAAATATAACAAATATTAGTAAGGTTCTTATTCCAACAGGCTTTAACCATACAGAAGAAGTGATGATATTAGAACACATGGATCAGTTGGTTACTATGATTTAGCGTGCACAATTTCAAACTAATGATCTATTCTTGATTTTAGTAATTGGTCTTAATACATAATGAAAATAAAAATAAAGAGAAGGGGAAGGGATAAGAAAACATGTACCAGCATATGGTGCTAGGACATTTGCATCTTGGATGAAGGCTCCCATTCTCAGTTTTAAATTGACAGAGCGAGACTGAACAATACTCAGTGCCCATAGAAATCTCACGTGGTCAGGGGCAAGACGCTTTAGCTTTAGAGGAATTGTTTTGTGCTGGACATTACCCATCAAGCTAGTGTTAGAGGTACCCAAGCCAGCGAAGTTGATCAAACAGTACAGAAGTGTACCCAATGTTTTTGCCAAAAATCAATTGTTCTCTGCTGGTTCTTTAACATTTTTGTGGCAAGATCCTGGTCCTCTAGCTCCATTAGATCCTCCTGGCAAGCCACACATATAAATTCATTTGAAATGAATAGTCAGATTTAGGATTTTCCATTTGAAAAGAAAGGCAAAGCAAGAGTTTCGTTTTATTTAGATTCACACTACCTTTGGTGCCAAAAGCAAGCTGGTGCATTCATCAACACTAGGCAAAAAATCACCATATAACTGCCAAAAGTTGTCTTCTATATCAAATGCATAGAGAAGAAGGCAAGCTAACCTTAGATCCCAATCTGTCTGCAAGAGGGTACAGATTGCGTTAGGATGCAGTCTATAACTCCACATCACCTATAAAGCTTTAGCAAACAGGTTGCAAGTGTTGACTAATGCCCATTCCTTTTTTCCAATTTAACAGCTCATTTTCAAAAGAGATGGAAGTGCAGTCAAACTGCTACTACCTCCGATTCATAATATAAGGCGTTTTGACTTTTTGCTTACAATGTTTGATCATTCATCTTATTAAAAAATTTAGTGCAAATATAGAAAAGATAAATCATGCTTAAAGTAAATTTGATAATAAAGCAAGTCACAAACAAAATAAATGCCAGATCCATAAGTTTTTAAATGAGACGAATGGTCAGACGTTACAAGTAAAAAGTCAAAATGTCTTACATTATGAAACGGAGGGAGTATTTAATATGAGATATGTGCTTGCTTAATATCAAAAAGAAACCAGGGACAAAACCAGTAGGTTTGTTTCTCTTTGTGACACCCATTTACCTCAGGATCTGTTGATTCAATGACGTCAAATATGGGGTGGCCTAGTGGAATGATGTCAGGGAAAAACATCCAAGGAGGTTTTTGAGTTATGGTCAGCATCAGCTCCAATGGAATCTCCATGATCACCTGATAGAGCAAAATGAATTTATATGTGTGTCATGATAATTTGTTGAAAAGTGTGTCATTATAATCTTAATTTGTTCTTATCAACAAACTGTTTCATAATATCCAAAGTAGAACAGTTATGTGTGGTATATTAAAGTAAAGCACTGGCAAGCTTCAGTTGCATGCCGAAACTGAATGTGAGCAGTCCTGTAATCATAGTTGCGTACCATTGTATAAAGCAGAAGGTGTGTATTTATGTAAGCCTAAGTACCCAACAAATTTAACAATCGAACACTGATCATCGAATTCACCGCATGCAATCTTTGTTTTTGCAGGACATTACTAGCACTAAATGCGCAACAAAAAAAACTACAGAATGTAGTGAATGTACACCATATGTACTGGAATAGACTGTATGTACATACTAGCATGTCCAATTGCATTGAACTGGAAAGACAATGAGGCTCAGGTTTGATTAGATAGGACCTAATCAGGAGGCAATTAACGAAAAAAATGCTCACTCTAGCTCGGCGGAGTGGCTCGACGTCCCGGGATGCATAGACGGCCATCCCATCGGGCCCTTCCAAGAACTCAATCCCATACGCCCGCATCATCCGCGCGTACCCAATCCGGTAGAAGTCAGGGTCGGCCGGCTCCATCTGCAAAACGAAATGTTACAAAATCCAAACAAGCCAATGCGTGAGCAACGGCAAGAGACTCAGCACCTCGGGTGGGAAAGGGTCGTCCTCCTGGGGCGGCTCGAGGAGCCGGAGCGGAGGGGTGACGTCATCCTCTTCATCAGCGCCCAACTCGTCCTCCTCCACCACAGGCGTGGGCGGCCGGTCACGGAGGCGCGGTCGCCCAGCGCGGGGAGGCTGCAGGAGGACGCGGCGGGATGCGGCGGCGCGGCGTGGCGGGAAGGCGAGGGGATGGCGCGGGAGCGGGGAGGGGAGGAGGAGGAGGAGAGGGGAAGCGGCGCCGGCGACAGTCGCCATGGATGGATGGATGGAACGAAGTGAAGTGTAGAAAGTGGAGTAGCCGCGAGAAGAGAAGAAGACGACGTTATCCACTGGATGATGACGGACGAGATTTGGCCCATTAAATGAATGGGCCGGGCCATGCTTCATGGGGCGAGATTTGTTGGGCTTGCTGGTGGGATTCTTGATGGGCCCTTAACAATTTCCGTCCGTCTCATAAATTTGCTGCCTGGACTGCAAGTAATCGGTGAAGAAGGGAATCGATGGCGATGGTCCGATCTGCCGCTGGAGTGGCGCTCCTCCGGCGATGGTCCTCGCCGAGGTTTCTCCACAATTCCGTCGGCGGCGGCGGCGGCGGCGGCGGCGTCCCTTCGCCTGTTTAGCAACGGCCCTCTACCATCTGATCGAACGGATGGCTCAGATGAAAGAAATGTCATGATTATATTATGATTATATTAGTGTGCTAATGTTAGAGGATACAAATCGCTGATCATGTATATCCTATTCCTATGCAGTTTCTCTTCACCTGCCTCCAAAACCAAAGCTCTAACAAGATTATATCTGATGCATGCATGACCGTAAATATTGCATTGTGCTTGATCATGTTTGACAATTGACGTACCAATTAGTACCTGCTGCTCAGGATGTCATGTTGGAAGATCAGAGGCGCATCGAAAAGGCCAAGGAAGAGTTGCTGCGGTTGTACCTGAAGATGCACTCCAACAAATCCTCTTATTCGTTTGGCATTGATAATGTGATATGGCAGATCTGTTCCAGTTAGCTCGACATTTTGAGGAGAAAACCCAGCAACCCAAGCCACGCATTAACGTCTCACATGTAGTCTCAAGGTAAATTAACCAGTGACACAAATTTTGGACGGATTTGATACTATGGGCTTGTTTGGTTCTCTACCCTACCAATTTATTGGTAGTGCCAAAATCTAGGAAAAATTGGCACTACCAATTTATTGGTAGGGTAGTGATATATTGGTCATGTTTGGTTTGGAGCCAATATAGAGCCAAATTTTGTTAGAAGGTGAAGAATACTCTAGAATTATGCCAAAATAAATATGGGCATTGCCAATTATTTGGCTCAAACCAAATCATCAAATTCACTGTTTAACTTACCAAAATATTGCTAAGGCACGTTTTGACTTCAAACCAAAACGACCCTATATTTGAAAGAGAAAAAAAAACTTCTACGTGTTTTACTATTCGGGGCCTCTGATTCACACAACATAGGTTATCACTGGAAGATGAAATGCTTATCAACAAATGTAAGGAAGAGTTGCTTCATCTCTACCTGTTTGACATTGGTGCTGACAAGGTGCTCAAAGAGCTGACTCAGCTGGTTCAACAGTTTGAAGAGAAAACACAACAGTTTGAAGATAAAACCCTGTCCAGAGAGGATTTTAGGAGGTAGGCCTTGCCGTATTCTACTTTACATATGCTAGGTTTAACAAATAGGTTGTGTACGTCGTATTTGCAAGGACATTTGTTGTGTTTATATGTCATCCCTTCATTAGTTTCCCTTTGATATATTGAAAAAAAGAAAAACTTCTATATGTTTTACTATTTGGGGGCCTCTGATTCACACAACATAGGTCATCACTGGAATGTGAAATGCTTATCAACAAGTGCAAGGAAGAGCTGCTTCATCTCTACCCGTCTAAGATTGGTGCTGACAAGGTGCTCGGAGAGCTGACCCAGCCGGCTCAACAGTTTGAAGATAAAACCCTGTCCAAAGAGGATTTTAGGAGGTAGATCTTGCCGTATTTTACTTTACATATATATAATAATTATCTTGTTGTTCGGCGGAGTGCTTGATATGTATATATATACACGCTTTTATGTACGTAGCTCATCGAAGACGCCCGCGCGCAGAAGTACCATGATGGGTTGTACACTAGGAACACCTTGCGGGTATATCTGGCGTCATTTTCTTATTATGCTGGCTTCACCCTTATTAGTCCTTGTTTATTCGGCTAGTACTTAATGTATTTGTATTGTTTCCTTTACATACACTAAAACACACTAATTTTATTTTAATATTCTATTATGCATTGATGAAGTTGTTATAGGTATGTGTTTCGTACTTTTTTTTTACAGGGTTGAATGTTTTACTAAAGTGAGTGAGCAAGTCCTCTCTCTCCTTTATAAGTAGAATATCCACTTATAATATCATATAGCTATATGAACATCGAATGCCATATCTTGAGATTGAATAAGTTATAATTGATGTTTTGTTGTTGATGGGTACGTACAAAGGCTAACAAATAGTTCATTTAGGGGCATGTATGCAAATTGTTAGGTATGCTTCTTTTTTTTTTTTTTGGAATTTTCACCAAAGTGGGAGAGTTTCCCTACCTGAATATTCCGTTCCAAAAAGAATTTTTTGTAGTACAGATGTTGCAGCGATCCTAGAGAGGTCTAGGAAGTTTACAATCGATTTGAGAATTGCAAGAGAGATGAGAGATTTTGTTTTCAAATGATAGTTTCGTTTCTACCATTTCGAAGTAGGCGTTCCGCACATAGGGCGGCTTCAACAATGAACTTGTAAATTATACCCACAGGGACGTTGTGACATTCTTACTTCAGAACACTGCACAAGCATACATGCATGGCAATGCCACACAATACTCAGATGTGTTATTGCCTTTTTTCTTTTGAAAGGAGGCAAAAGAGATGTGATATCGTCTGATTTGTCTGTGTCATATGTTTTCATTATAGATCAGACGAGTCCTACTTACAACCGGTGTCGTATTATATAGATAAATACAAGTATCCTTCTCGGGGAGAGCAATAAGCCCCAATAGGCAATACTCATCGAATGAAGCCAAAGCTTTAGACAACGGTATAATACAATTTCTATTCAATTTGCTACCCGCCGACAAACATATCATACACGGCCCGCCATACACCTAATCAACTATGCTATTTTAGACACGAATAAGTCTATATATAAACCTGTCAACTATTGGATTTGTCTAGAAATGACTATTGAACAACAAAACCGGATATTTTGTACCGTCAACTGTAAAAAACCCTAACAGTCAAGTGTTGTAATTAATATAGACTTATTGCACATGCTCACACTTGTACTCGGTGAAATATCATATAAATATTGAGAAACGTCTTATGACTACTCGAGAGTCTAAACCTGTATAAACATCATCTTACCTTCTCTTGTGTAAACCCACGAGACATAGAGATGTTAATGTCGCGGCAATTTTCTTTAAAAGCCATGTAGCAAATCATTTTTTATATAAAAACTGATGTTCCTAAAAACACACATGTATTTTTTAGATCCATGAAAAAAGCACAAAACACGACGTGTCCCTGAAAAAAAGATAAATTACTCGAGCAAGTTTCATGAGGGGACCTAACATCTTCCTACTCGGAGTCCTCCAATTTCTTCCTTCCCTGACCGGCCACGGCGGCCTGCTTCTTCTCGGGCCTTGGCCCTCAAACCAGGCACAATATCATTAAGCCCGAGACAAATCAAAGGGAGCGGATGGCGAGTGTGTGTATACTGGCTAATTTTTTTTCTCATTTTCCGTTAGCACGCTTCCTAAACTATTTATTCATGTGTTTTTTTTGAAAAATAATATATATAAAAGTTTCTTAAGAAAGTCAGATGAATTTTTTATAACTAATAATCAATCATGTGCTAATAGGCTGTCTTGTTTTGCGTGCGTAAAAAATCTAAAGCACAACACTTTCAAACTCGCCCGAAGCGTCTTTGTGCTGCTCCCTTCCCCTCTCTTCTTCCTTTCCATCCCTTATGTGCCTACCATAGCCCTCGGGCTAGCTCCTCCTTCCTCATGTGTCTTCTGTTCCCGCTGCTCGTCGCCGCGTCACCCCTCCTACCGGTGGTATAGCCGGAGTGGGAACGTAATGCAAAGTGAGAGGACAACACCGATGAGGCGATGACCATAGCAAGAAGACAATAAATACTTTATGATGGCTAGATCCGTCGACGACGACATCGAGATGACAGATCTGGTGGCGGCAATGAGGACGTGCGGCTTCAAACATATGCGCAACTCCAACAAGAGATAGAAAGCTCATAAGATATTAGCCCCGATACCCAAAGTATCATGTTTCATGCTTGATAGCTAGAAATATTTAGTGAGCGATACATCGGGTATCAGACTTGATACCTTCGAAATGTGTTTTTCCAACAAGACCGCAACAACAGCGCAGGCGTAGTCTTGTGTACCGGACCTAGCATCTTGGGTATCATGTCTAATACCTATGCGTATCGAATGGTATCACATGTATCGGATGTGGTACCTTCCTCATGCGACACCGGTAAAGAGAAACCTGGCAGCGTCGATGAGCATTGCACCACCAGATCCGATACCTAGGTAGCTAGCCACTTCGACACTGCCTCTCATCGTACTCTCCGACAAGCCCCTTGCCACCCCTCTAGTGAGCACTCCATCCCCTTCAACAAACACTGTCCGAAGTTGGGAAGGAGACATGGGTAGGCATGGGAAATTGAAGACGGCGAGAAACTGGAGTGGATGAAAAGCGGGACGAGGTGGCGTTGCTTCGTGAGGAGAGAGCGAGAGGTTGAAGTTGACATCCTTTTTGAAACAGACATCTATCATGTATTGCAGATGACACTATTAATCCACACTCTGAATAGCAGACAAAAGAAAACCATCTATGCTCCTTAACGAGAACCCATATGAATCTGAATCCCTCCTGTCAATGACTATGACACAATGACTAGGGGGGCTTCTACTGTAGATGATTTTAATTTGGTGGGGACCGATAACCTAAACCTAAAATAAATAGCAGGTCCATGCGGTGCTCTCTGATCTCTTAGTGTAGTGCTTTGCTTCTGCTGCTCCCACACAGGCGTGCCTTCTCTTCTCTTCCATATAAGGGATTTTTTTTTCTCTGAACTGAGCCGACGTTTTGCTTGTGTTATATAGAGTATTAAGTGGAGCAAAAGTAGTTATTTATAATAGGCAATTCCTTATATGTACCTGAATTTTTGTTTAATCTCTTTTATACCCATATATTATACCATGTCCCCTCTATACCTCTGTTTTTTTCATTTTGATCCCTTCTATATCCCTTCAGTTAGTTGACCGTTATTTTTTCTTTTTTTAAAATGCCTATATTGCCTCTTCTCTCGTACTCATGTGCTAGCTTATGAATCAACTCACCATATGGGTGTAGAGGGGATCTAAATTAAAACTCAGAGGCATAGACAGGACAAGGCATAATTCAATGGTACGATTGAGAAAAGACTTTGAGGGTACACAATGAAATTTCTCTATTTATGAAGAGATGCCGCCCCTGAATCAGTTCACGGGCAAAGATAAGTAAAACAAACATCAATGCAATACGCTAGGGTTTCCCCATGGTCTTGTAAAAAGTGTACGCCCCATGTATCAGCTAGGTTCAAAAATTTACTTACAAAATGATTCATATCCTTCCTAACTTCACATTGATTTGGTTTAGGTCCATGTTTTGCACTTGCGATATGACCTAATATGGTTTCGAAGCCTACACATTTAGACCTTAGTTATCACATCGGATCTAGTTAATTCCATTCCACTTTGCCTTAGTCAGAAACCCAAGGGGTGCGGATCCCCTAGATTTCATGCGAACTCCACCCAATAGATTTGCTCAAATCTCAGCCCTTCTTTCGTTTTTATGGCTGAGATTAGCTTCTCCTAATTAATTGCTCTGACTAGTGTTGATTTAATGAAAACCTTTTCTTTTTTTCACGATTGAGATGACAAGAAACACAAAATGTGCGTAAATACTATGGGGACACCCGGTTAAAGGACAGTGTCCCGAAACCACCGAAACCACCTGTGATCGTCCAGGATTCCGATCACGCATAGGGTTTTTACACAGATATATTACATAAAGCAAACTACGACAGGTTTTAGGGTCCGACAAGCCAAACTTTACCACACACGCCTATCCTACAAATAGAAGATCCACACGCAAAAGCCAACTAACCACACGTCTGAGAGCAGGCCGATCTAGAACTCAAACTCTTCGCCAAAGAAGACTTCACCGTCTTGCGCTTCCTTGTCGAAGAGTTGATCCTCTGAACCACATTTTATGCAAGAGGTGAGTACCGAGGTACCCAATAAGCCACGAGCCACGAATAATTCAAATATAATACATGCAAGGTGTATAAGGAAATATAAAATATAAGTTCATCAAGGAAGGTCTTATAACAAGCCTATAGTAAGCCTATAGTAAGTAGTTTTGTCCTACTTTGATAACCATTTTATTTGCAAATATTTATAAAAGCGATATTTAAAATGGTGGTAAAATTAATACATCAACATCCTCATCATCATCATATCCACATTTTAATTATAAAATCTACTCATACCATGAGAATAGGAATCACCTCATGACACATCTCCATTAACCGGGAGAACGACGTATTCGAATATAGTAGACTCTACAGCGTTTGCCAACATCCACACGATACCCTCAACTTGTATGGAGTCAAGGATAACAGAACCGTTCGATAGTCCCACTAACTACTAGTTACTGCACAGTGGGAGATTGATCCGTGGTAGTCAGGCACTTGCTGGGCCTAAGCAAGGCTAAATCTGTCGCTGCTTTCACGAGTTCCAATATTGCTAAGACATGTCAACCTGGCCTCATGGCCCCTTCCACATGTCCGCCCCTAACCTGCTCATATGAGCCACCCAACAGTCTTTCATAAAGTGGGACAATGTACTAGGCTAAGTCCGATTTCTCGGTCCTGTGGATGGGCGCGAGTTATATCATTTTCTATGGCATAAGAGGGTAGTCCTTATATCCGGGAAAGCAACCAAACTAGCACAGGCACGTGCACGCACGTACACGTCTTCTTAATACCACATACCCATCTTCGCCCGGCAATTAACTCCCATATCACTCCAGATGAGTGATTCATAACAAAACACATTTTATATCGCCCGACATAATCACCACGTGATTGCTGCATCCATATGTGTAGAGGGAGTGGTGGTATTATCCACTAGAGTATATGATGTTATAATCTTATCTATGCCTTAGGTTATCTATGCCTTAGGTTGACAATAAGTCATGGTCTATCAATTCAAAGGAATTGGGCAATAATAATAAATTAAATAATAGGACAATAACTATATATCAGAATTATTTAGAATTTAATCATACGCCAAATAATTTAGTAAATAAATAATGCATGAAAAATAATTTTTTACTTAGGTTCAATTTATTTAAAGGAACGGAGTCGTGGCTTGCCTTGCGAAATATGGTCTTCCGACGCTTCAACGTAGCCTTCTGGATCAAACTTCGGCTCCAGCAGCGTCCTCTGCACGATCTAACATACATACACAAGAAACAGACGCAATTAAGCCTAAAAAAAAGGACTACAAATAAACTATAAAATAAATGATTTGAATTGGAGCCAGAACGACAAATACAAAGGGGTCAAGAATTAAATTAGTTCAAATGGTTGTATATTAAGTATATGGGTGTGGTGGGTAACATATGCATAAGCACAAGCTTAAAACATTCATAATCAAGATACTGTATGATTTTAGGATGATCAGATCATTAGTGAACTGTACAAAATCCTATTGATTCAGAAATGGCTTGGTTCAAATAGGCATGTGTTGAATACATGTGTTTTTATGGTTTCAGCTCTTGTAGGTTTCTGTAAGTAGCTGGCATATGGAATCAGGATACAGTAAACTAAGGAAATTATGCTGGAAAATTAACATAAACAATTATTGGGTTGATACGAGTTGTTTCCGGGTAGTATTTGGATGCTTTGGTAGAGATGGTTCAGTTCAACCATGAATGAACAGTATCCAATTAGTACTGTTCTTCTTCCTCAGTAGCAGAAACGAGCAGGACATGGAGGGGAGAAGGGGCGCTGGTACTCCAGCGGCCAAATGGCAACAGCAGCAACGTCAGGGCGTGTCCCACAACTAGACTTGTCCACAGGAGGTGGCAATCGGAGCGGATGATGACTGGAACGTGGGAAACGCGACAATTAGAGTTTCAGTCATGTAGGAGAGAGGAAAAGGGGATTCAGTCTCCGGTGAGAAATTCAGTGAGCTAGGGGAGTCATCACGTGTTCCAGGTCAAAACTCGAAAGGGTTCCATTTTTGTGGTTTCCCGAAGTAGGAGAGTTGCTGGTTGTGCTGGCCACGGTGGCAGCCATGGCTGTAAGCTATAGCTCGATGAGAGCATGCTCTAGGCAGGGAAGAAGAGGGGAAACTTGGTGAAAACATTTACCGAGGTTAGGGGATGCTGATGGCGCGAGGAAATGATGGGGGACGTCCCGCAGCGGTAGATTGGCCGATGACCTGAACAGCGACCCGACAGCGGCGCGAGCAAAATTGAGACGAGAGAATTGGGGATTTGTTTCCTTCGTCAGGAAGGAGGAGAAGTGGAAGAGGATGAGGATGGCTGCCTGAATGGTTTAAATAGTGCAGCTGCAATGGAGATCAATGGCAAGGAAGTGAATGCCTTTCTCCAAGATTGGTGCGGTGATGGTGAGCTGATCTTGGGCTGGCAGCTTCGAGTGTCTTCGCTGTGACGTGGTGTCCATGCTGGTTGCCAGCAGCGTGGGCAAGATGGCCGACGACTCTCGCGTGTTGGTCAGCGATTGCGGCGGCGACGGCTTGTGTGTGGACAGGGCTGTAGCAGCAGTAGTTAGTACTCACGTTCTTGGCTAGCTTTGTGTGTGTGTCGTGCAACAGCAGCAGCTGGGCAGTGAGGCAGGCAGAGACATGGTTGCTGGCTGCATATAGGAGGTTTTCATCCAGGAAACGGTGAATCTAAGAAGATTTGTAGGAAAATTTGGATAGAAATTTAGTATGGAACTTTCTGAATAATATTTGGTAGGATAATTTTTATGTATTTGCTGGATTTGAGAAAGTGGACGGGCAAGGGAACTCAGACGAAAATGAAGAACGGCAACTTTAAAATATTTTCGCAAAAATTTTACTTACAAATACCTTTGAGATTAGCATGGTTTTCTATATTTGCATATTAAAGAAATCATTAACATTTTTGCTTCAAATTAGTCTAAAAACAAGATATTTGTGATTTTTTTTTCAAATATGTTTTCAATTTGCCATGATCGTGCGTTGTTGTTTGGGAGAAAAGAGTGCACTGTTTTTATTCACTATATGTTGTGTTGGTTAATTGTTCGGTTAGGTTTTTTTGCCGACATAGGACGACGGTTTTGGTGATCGGTCAAAACAGTTTTCTCCTCTCCACCGAAAAAGAGGGATACGCCCCCGGTCTCCACCACCACTATAAAGGCGGAAGAAGCAGAGAGGAAAGCGACCCGTGTGCTAAGTACTAGCCTCAAACCCAAATCTAGCCCGATCGGTTAGGTGGTGGAAGGAGATCGTAGTGCTATCCCTAGCAAAGAAGAAGAGAAGAACAAGAAAGGGATCGATGGCTTCACAAGGTAGGTGATCAAGCTAGACTAAGGATCGAAGATCAAAGTAGTGAAGAAGAAATATGTAACATTGTGGTATCAGAGCATATCCTTAGCCTCTTGATCCCATTATTCCTAAGCAAATCCAAAGAAATTCCCGAACCTCATGAACCCTAGAACTAAAATCCTCAAATCCGAAAGATTAATTAAGAACTCACCAGGAACTCATGCGGCATAAGATCCTCACCGTACGGCCCTCATCGGAAAAACATCGACGGTCGGCTCCGGTCTTGCATCGGCGGCATCGCCGCGCAACAACGTGCACGCCCGTCGTCCCCTCCTTGCGGCTCTGCTGGCTCAGTCGTGGTCTTGCGTCGGCGGTGTCGCCGCACCAGATCAAGGCCGTCGTGCACCCGCCTTTAGCCGGCTCGGCTCGGTCCCGCGTTGGTGCGTCGCCGCACGAGACCTAGCCCGCCGTTGCCGCCGGACGAGCCTTGAAGTCGGCATGTCGCCGCACGAGGCCTTGACCGGCGTCGCCGCCTCGGATCGGTCTTGTCCCGGCATGTCACCGCGCAAGATCGCGCCCCACCGTCGCCGCCTTGGATCGAATCGCCGCACGAAACCGAGCCCATCTCGGCGTCGGGGAGGAGAAGCCGAGTGGGAAGGAAGGAGAAAAGAGGGTGGAGTCCCTCCGCGATTTGCGCCCACCGTCGTCGCCGACGCAAGCTCGGTCGCCGAAGCTGAAGGAGGAGAAAGGGGATTGGGAATGGAAGAGTGAGAAGGGGGCGGCGAGGGTTTGCCCCCATCCCTCACGTGTTGACCCGATCGGGTCGATCTCAGCCGTCCAATCAGATCGGACGCTGATATCGCTCCCGCATCGGGCCTTCGTCTCTAAGCAGGCCGGGAGCCCGTTGTCTGCTGGGCCGCGAGGATGCTACGTCGGGCCATACTGGGCCTCTAGGCTGCGCGCCGAAGCAGCCACACGGGCCACACAGTAAAGGCCGGACTTTGGGCCAAATTATTTTCTGAGTTAATTTTGCCAATTTAATTCCTTTGTAATTTCCAAATTTTAGTTATATACTTTCCTAGCTATTAAAATTGCTGGAAAAATTGTGATAAAATATTTATAACTTAGTAAATTATTTCCAAATAAATGGAACCAACAGGAGGAAGTTTATCTGGAAAGTATTCACAAGTAAATTATTTTTCGGTTAAATGGAACCAACGGGAAGTTTAGCTGAAAAGTATTTTATTTCTATTTAAATGGAACCAACGGGAAAGTATTTATTGATATGAATTTATATTTGACCAATGTCATTATAGTTTCTGTAACGACCTGGAAATTCCCATAAGAGAAAAATATGTTTTTTTTTTCAAACTTTTTGCATCATGCCGATGTTTGCTTGCTCCTTTGTTGTATGACAACTAATCTGAGTGGAATATTATCTAAATCGTGAGAAGAGAACCATTACATCAACAATAAAACCACACATTAATCAAATTCCTAAAGGGAATCAATATCACAAATTAAAACCTAGGCTTGTCCAAATCAAATTCAAATTTAAATAATATATACTACCATACTTACAAATTCAATCCATTCGAACCCAAGTCTACTTTAGCTTCCCGCAGGCTGCCCCTTCCTTTCTTCTCTGTTGGTCCAGCCCAAAACGATAGCATCAGTGTAAGCTAAGTCTATTGTTTATCCCTCTAAATTTTCTTTTTTTGCCAGGCCGTGCCAATTCTAATGCTCAGAACCAAAGTCCATTTGCTGTCCCAGGCCAGCACACTCGATCACCAAATTGCACTGGCCCATAATCCAGCCAACCGAGCTCAGCCAAGACAGCCCACCAGGCCCCCAGTAGCCAGACGGGGCAGCTACCAAGCCAGGCGCCCACGCCCTGCCATGCCGGCTACCGCCGCCGCCGTCTACGCGGCATGTGCGCCGGCCGCAGCTCGCCAAAGACGGTCGATGCAGGCTGGAGACCTCCGCGTACTGACGCTGCTCGCCGGAGACCGCCGCCGTCGCTGGACACCAGCGGGAACGCCGCCGCTCCGTCAGCAAGCACCGAGCACCTGTCCATGTGCGCACACGCATCATCGTCACCTGCATGACACACGCGCGTGGCAGAGCCATCCCAACCACGAGACCGACCAACTTGCCGCGCATCCGCTCGCGTAGTTCCGTGCGCCGCACCACGCGCCGCCGCGCGTTCCCATCCTGTCGCTCGCGGGCCCCGCCATGACGAATCACGCGACCTAGACCTAGCTTAGCTAGCTCCCACTTGCCGAACAGGACCTGGCAGGGATGACGCCATGTCCTCATCCGTTGACGCCGAGGAAGACGACGACCCCTATCCCTTCCTCCCCAAGCCAAGCGACTTCCCCCTGCTCGCTCCCATCTCCCGTGTCGCCGGCGGGGGCACACGCACGAGCGCAAGCACGGACTGTGCTACCGACTGCTGCCGATGCGTTGCGCCCGCCACACCGTGCGCCGTTCCACCGCCTCGCGCTCCGCAACCCGCCTGCCTGCCACCGTGTGCCGCGTGCACGTCAACCTGGCTCACATCCCGTACCGAGCACCGAGACAAAACGTGGGGATAACGACGCCCGCGCCTGCACAGGACGGCGAGGACGATGAACACGTCCTCTGTCCCGCGATTGGCGCTGCGCTCGGACAGAGAATGACGACGCCGTGATCCCCGACCCATCTTTCTTGGCTTCTCGCGCACGTCGACCTCGCCGTGGCGCCTATAAATTGACCCCGGCCGCGCCACTGCCTTCCCTTTTCCTCTTCTCGGTTCGACTGCGCCATGGCCATCCGGGGATCATTTAGGGACCCCATGGCCGTGGTGATGCTCCCCAACCTCTCTGCTGACTCTGACGACCACCACACCGCCGTCGTCCCGTGCCACCCGAACCGCCTCGCCGCCGTGCATAGCGCCGCCGCCACCATGCGCGAATGCTGCTGCTCCACCGTCGCCGTAGGTGCCCCTGTCCCTCGCGAGCCCATCTCCGCACTCGGCGTCGCGCCCCGGCCTCTCGGCCGCCCCTGGCCAGCCGCGTGTGGCCGCGCTCGCTAGCACGCGCGAGGTACAAGAAGAGAAGGGGAAAAGAGAAGAAGAGAAACTCACTGCCATGCGGGCCCCACACCTAATTAGATTAAGCCTAATCCTAATGCCCGGGTTAAACTAATGGGTACTTAATTTGTTAGTATGATATGTGGGCTCGACTAGTTAGTGAAAACTAATTTAAACCATATTCCAAAATGGGCTTTTAGAATTAATTCGATTTATTTCAAATTTGTATCTTGGAAAGGCCATAACTTACTCATTTTAGGTCGGATTCTAATGAAACTTGTCTCTAAAATTTTGTAAATTCAATCCTTACAACATGGACCATAAAATAGAATTTGTCAAGTTATATATTTTTGCACAACTTGAAACCTAAGCTAAACTAGTTAGATAAGTAATAAGCTATATGTATCTGTACCCATGTTTTGGTTAAAACAGTAGGTATACTTGATCATAAAAATGTTCCAGGACATGTTAGGACCCAAAAGCATGAATATATGTTTAGCCCCTAGTTCCAATTGCAATAGAAATTCACGTAGCTGATAAACAGAATAATTTTTTTTGAGGGCGATAAACAGAACAATTAGGAGTATATGTTAAGAACCTAAAGACCATATAGGATTAATTCTAGTAACCCTTGACTCACATACAGCCAAAGTAAAGTACTGAGCACTTAACAACCTAGTGTAGGACTATAGAATGATTTTGTTAAAGTATTTAAAATGATATCAATAACCGTACCTCATCCTAAATTGGTTTTAATCACCAATTTTATTAAAGGACAATATATGCATACCACATCGGCTAACCCGAGCCGGTCATGCGCTTAATCAAAAGATACAATAATAGGCCAATAAAATACCGTGACACCTAAATTGGTAAATCAATGAATTCATGACAAGTGGACTGTCAGGTTAAGCCCATATAAATAACCACAATGTAAATCACAAAGATATAAATTGCTTGCTACGTGTTAGCCTGACATCGAGCTTACGCCGAACTCTGACCTAACTTGCCCATGCCCAAGCCCTATAGGATCCTGTTACTTTTAGGATCGCGCTATCTAGCGAAGCCTACTAACATCGGGAGTAGAGTCGAACGCGAACCACAACCAAGTTGTTCCCTAGTTTTAGTCTCCGATGTGTATGATTGTTGCATTTGCTTCTTCTCGCGTTTTTAGGTTGTGTCGCTATCGTAAGAACCGCAATTGTACCGCTCGAGGAGGAGATGACATTAGCAGAACAATTAATCAAGCAGATTGCTATGAGTAAGGCAAGTCATCACACCCTCATTTTGATCATATTGATCCCAGTTTATAAATTATGTTGATTGCAAAATGCATATTTTACTTTAAATTATATTGATGAACATTATGCCCCACCACATTATAAATGCCACATGTCGAATTGTTGCTTTTCCAACCCTTGTTAGCCCAACTGCTATTGTACATGATAATCCTGCTTAGCCATGCTCTAGCTATGTATGTATGTCACAACTGCTCGTTAATGGCTATTAAAAATGAATGGCCAGTCATTGGGAAGATGGCTGGTTAATAAAAGGACGAACCGATTGGGATGTTGTCACGCCCGGAATTTCTATCCGAAACGCACGCTTAAAATATGTGTTTATCCTCGTCCAGGAATCAGCCGAGGCACACAAATGACAAAATTGATAAATAAAGTACTTTATTTAATTTAATCAACATCGGATAACAATATTTATTATAGAGGTGGATAGGACCTCTCAAACAGAAAATTCTACGCAACGGAAAAACGGACTAGCGTGGCTTCAGCTCCACTCCACAGGCATCTCGACCGAGCTTCAGCCAACCTCCTGGAAACCATCCTTGACGAACTTCTCCTCTGGTGGTGTAGAGCATGATGAGTATACAACATACTCCGCAAGTCACACAGGCAAACGGAAAGTATGCAGAATGCACGGGATATTCAAAGGATGGTATAATCGGGTTCATGCAGGCAACATTCATTAATTAATAAAGGAATTAATTAAGAAAATTATAGAGATTTAATAATCAATAATTAACCACTCACGGTACAACCTATCCGGGTTGCACCGGCCCAACCATAACTCCAAAACAGGGATTATTCATAACTCCAACAGAGGCGAACCATAACTCCATACCCGGAGCTAATCATCACCCCATACCAGGAGCTAATTCTAACCCCAAACCAGGAGTTATCCCATTTATCAAAATTTTAATCCAAATTAATAATTAAGTGACAGTGGGACTAATCACGAAAAACAATGCTCAGCTTGTCCATAACTGTGGGCACGGCTATTCGAATAGTTTTACTCTGATCAGAGGTGTACCAATTTAGCCTTAGGACACGCTCCCCACAAGGATCGTGACATGGCCCGCTCGACAACAAGAAACAGTACGAGAACACCCACCAGGTTCCTAGTCCCACCAAAACCAGGCTATGATTCCCCTGGCGATCTCATGTGGGCTTATACTTGCCACAACAACCCGGTGAATCGCACTGCCCCCGCTACATCACGAAACCAAGTCATTGCACATGCTGGCCTAAGGGTAGTACAGTGAATGCTTCGCAAAGATAGCTCGCGAACCGGTCCTTAATTGTCATGAGCACGACTAACCAAATCCACGTGCTCACAACCCACCATTAAGTCAAATTTTAGTTGGCATGATTTTATTGGATTAACCAATCTATCCATCATGAAAAAATATCATAAATCAAAATGAAGCATAATTTACCCTTTAGTGAGCCTAAAGTTCATCTAAGCATGGCTAAGCAATTACTAAATTTCTAGCTAAAACATGTATAAGTTCTAGCTAGTCAAATTATATAACCCAGGCTAACAATATAAAGGTAATCAAATTCAAATGGGGCGTATAAATGAATATAGGAATTTCCACCTAGTGACATTATAAAATAATATGCAAAGTTGAAGTAATTGCGAGAAAGAAAGGTTCAACATGCTCAAAAAGGTTTGTTCTGCATGACTTGCCTTTAGACGCGGTCTCGAGATCCTCCTTGCAGACGAGCAGACGAATGCAGACTCCTAGCACGCGTCGGAGACTTAGGCAAAAGAACTAAAACAGAAAAAACAGTACATAAGCACAAAGAATATCTACTGTTTAATATTTTTAATGTGTAGAGCTCATTTTTACAAAATTTTAGAGATTTGAATCACCCGAATTGGAGTTCGGATGAATTAGTTATGAATTTTCTAAGCTTTAGGTCCATTTTTAGCAATTTCAGAAAAAGATCAAGGATTTATGACGCAATAAATAGTTTAATTTTGATATTTAAAACAGAGATTATTGCGTCATCAAAAGGAATGACGGCCCCGATCGGTCGTTGTCAATCGGACGGCTCAGATCGATCCAACCGGATCGGGTCAACCAAAGTCAAAAGTCCGCCGCGTGGCGCTGACCGGGCAGCCACGTGGGCTGGAAGGGAATGACGTGGCGGATGACATGGCAGTGCCACATCATCACCGGAGGTTGCTGCACTGGAAGATGTCGCCGGCGGCGAACGACGACGCGGCAGCACAAACCAAGGGGACACTCACCACGGCGACAACGACGATTTTTGACGAATAACGGCGGCCGGCGACGAGGAAGACGGCGTTGACGGTGAGGGTTGACGAAGACGGCGAACTCCGGCGAAGGACGGCGTTGGAGAAGGGGTGGCCGAGCTTCTGATCTTCCTTGCGAACCCGACGGAGTCGACGGAGACCGGAGAGGACGACCACGGCGGCTGCACGACGTCGCCGGAGTCGGAGAAGACGATGGTGAGGAGATGGTTCTGGACGACGACAACGACAAGGTTCCAGTGACGAGCGGCGACGAAGAGCTGGTGGACGACGTTCTCTGACACCTTTAGGATCAAACGGAGGCGACGGTAGGCGATGAGATCGACGGGAGGTGGCCGGCATTGGAGAAGACGGTGGCGGTGTTCTGGATGACGACGACGAGCAGCGACCGGCGTACTTCGGGCAAAAAGGAGGCGAGGCCGAGGAAGATATAGACGCTGCGAAGCCGAGGGAGATGGTTATCTGCCGAAACAACGCTCCGGCGAGGTGGAAGCGGCCGCCGGAGTTTCTCCGGCGAGGTGGAGAGAGGACCGGCGCGGAGAGCTTCGTGAGGAGGGAGAGAGGCAAGGATATGGAGAGGAAGGCCAAGAGAGGGGCGTAGGGGAGCTCGGGATGGTATTTATAGGCACTGAAGAGGGAGCAAACGGTCGGATTCGGTCGCCGGAGTGATCACCGGAGTTAAGAGAGAGAGAGGGAGATAAAAGAGGTTGAATCCGGCTATTTATGGGTGTCATTCAAGGGGGAAAATTGTGGGGATTTAAGAGGAGAGTTAAGGGAGTAATTTCCCTAATCAATTTCGTTCAAAGGCAGCGGGAGAGGGAGATCGTCGCCGGCTTGTGCCATTGATAGCCGGAATTCAAAAGAGATTAAATCCGACGAATTAAGGCCGAATTTAAGAGGGATTTTATTGGGGGTATTGAAGAGGAGGATGATGCGGTTCCGTTTTTAGTTTTAGTTTGAAGAGAGACGTTTTGTGGAGGGAGATCGGCCGCCGTCGGCGGCGTCCAGCTTTCCCGGCCACGGGAGCAGCGGCAGCCGGAGGAGGAAGACGACTTCCTCCCGCGCGTGGGCTCCACCTGCCAGAGCGAGGACGCTACATGGACCGGCCCACACCCACGGGAGAGCAGGGAGAGGAGAGGCGGCCTGGTAGCCTCTTGGGCTGCAGCCCAGCTGAGGAAGAAGTAGGGAGAGAGGAAAAAGAGAGAGAGCAGGCCGAAAAGGGAGAAAGAAGAGAGAGAAATGGGCCGGATTCGGCCCAAGTACTTTGAGAGGACTTTTAAAAACATTTTTATTTGAATTATTGCTGAAATGAAGTTTCAATGATTAAAAATACTTCCAGTGCTCAAATAAATCCCAGAAAAATCTAGAAAATACTTAAGCACTCAAAGTATTTAAATAAATTTTATCTTGGCCTTTTTCATGTTGAAAATTTTTCATAAATTTTAACTTAATCTTTCTTTTGAATTTTAACTTATTCTCAAAAAAATGCATTAAACAAACGATTTATTTAATTAATGATTTTCCGGGCCATGACAGATGTTTTTAATAAAAAGAAGGTATGACTAGGACTTGGGTGTGTGGGATGATAGGGACCGATGGGTGAGAGGTCCATAGTTGCACGCCTAAGTCAATTAAGGAGTGGTTCCTATTGTGCTCTCTAGCTACTTACATGTACGACCACATATATTTAATGGGATAGATGAGGGCCGACTAATTTACTAAACTTCAGGCATATACCTGGGTCGATGGGCTGACTAGGCCTTGGGGTTGGAGGCCTACCAAGGGTGGTCTGGATCGAGGGGCGGACTAGGCCTTGTAGGCGATGCCTGGTAAGGGTAGTCTGGATAGGTTTACACCCTAGTCGTGATGGGCCAGCGAGACGTCGGGGCCATCACATGTGTGTAGTGGCTGGTGACTCAGTCGGACGAAAGGAGGCGAGGAGTACGAGATGTGTTGTTACCTGCCCACCGGTGGTTTGCTTAGGGTAGAGTCACCTACCCTAGTGCACATAGGGCCATTGCCAGCATATCGCCAGTAGGGGACGTATTGTAAAAGCCTTGTCGTTGCATTTGTGCTCAATGCCCTGACCGGCTAGGTGTTTGAGTGTAACGTCGTGTGGGTCCAGAGTACAACCTCTGCAAAGTTAAAACTATTCGAATAGCCGTGCCTGTAGTCATTAGGCGGAGTTATGACCATTTGTATTAGTCTTTTTACAAAAACATGGGTTGGGAGAAGAAATGTAAATTAAGAGTGGGCACACGCGCATTGCCCCGATGATGTATATATTACACACGGGTTTTCTGCTCGCCGCACTTGGCATGGGATGCCAAATTGATCTTCGGTGTGCCGGAGGAGGTGCTTGGGCATCGAAGGATCTCCACGTGGGAATTGGGATTGTTGTAGGAAGGGTTATCCTCCCGTGTGTGAGGCTCTAACCCATGAATAATCATACGTGCAGAAAACCAGTTTGTGGAAATGCATTTGAATCTATTATATATTATTGCAGCTCTAGCTTTATGCAAACGAATTGTATAGCCATCCTTGTTATATCCTGCATATTTATGCATACTCCGTGGTGACTTGCTGAGTACGTAAGTACTCATCCTTGCTTAATTAATAAGTACAAGAACAAGAGAAGAGATCGAAGTATCCAACATGAGCTAAGTCGCGGCCCTAGTCAACTGCCTGTGGGCATGTTGCCTAGACCCTGCTACGTGTTCTTCCGCTGCTACTTTATCTGTAGATTGTGGCCCACTGGGCTCTATTAATTCAAGGCAATTAATCCTTTAGCCTTATTTTTACGCATTCTATGTTATGATATCGCTTTGTATGTGTATACCAACTACTGACCCAGGGATTGGTACAGGAAAGCACATGAGGTTTCTGGTTTCTACGCATTCTATGTTATGACATGCTGTTACTCTCCCGTGCTTGTTGTACTGTAATCGTCATCTATTTAGTCCTGTAATGATGACACACCTCATATAAGCCGTCTTCCCGATTGTAATCGGCATCGATGAAACCCTAAACTTTATCCTTGTTCTTCCTATGTTTTTGCAGTGCATCCACCTTGTAATATTCAGCTACTTTTACCTAGTAATTCTATCTATATTTTTGCGTTGCATCTCAATTTTGATTCACTTTTGTTGTTTAGGTTATGCTTATCTGCTATGGCTCCTTCTTGGGTCCTAATAGTTTGGTATCAGAGCAGGTAAATCCTCGGCTTGAGTTCAGATTTGTGAGTGTATCTAAGTGAAGATGCAAGGATAAATTCATCGATCAAGTTTTGAATTGGAGAAAACTCACCTTTTCTCCGTAAAAACCCAATTTATGTCTCGTGGCAAGGGGAAATCATGGCGATGGTACTGATGAAAATCTGGTGTTGGTGCCCATGTGGGCGAGTGATGTGGAAGCTTTGAGACAGGAGATGTTACCGTGGCAAGGCAAGATGGAAGGGGAGGCCAAGGATTTGCATGAACAAGTGGAGAATCAGACAGTGCAAGCACAAACTCACAAGGATGAGCTTATGCAGCAGATTAAACAAATCCAAAATTTGCTCACTTCCAGCACAAGATGTATGGGGGAGGAGCCGAAGGAATCACCTCTTTCGCCTGGTTGCTGCAGCCTTGTCAATGACACTGTTCCACGAGTTTCTAAAGGTATAACCTTTGCTTGGATTAGACACATCATAATACAGCAAATCTGGATAGAGATCTGTCCAGATTTGTTATCGTAGGATGTGCCTTTCCTATATATTGGGACGAATAGAATACTCCCTCTGTTTTTTATATATAATGTTGTATTAACTCAAAAGTGAGCTAACCAACGTCATATATTTGTGACCGAAGGGAGTAGTAAACTAAAAAAATGATCTACTTAATATATGAATATATGATTTACGGTGAGTATCATATTAATACTTTTCAAACACTTAAGCATGATAGGACTGTATGATAATCTTATACATGTAACGGGATAATGGTTGCAATAATGTATGATAAATTATTTGTTGTTATGATAATATTTTTATCACAAATAACAATAAATCAGTTAATGATATAACTATAGTTATATTTAATTTGTTAATTATTACACAATTCGTTTGAAAATATAACAACTTATAATGTTTAAATTTTATAAAAAAATAATAACTAGGTTTAGTGATGCCCAAAATTAGATTTGTCCATTTGCATTATCCTAAAGTCTCAATACATTTAATAGGGGATAATCAAGTCAGTTTTTCCATCTTTAATAAGAATTTTATTCTGTTATATTAATTTAATTTAATTAATTTAAACAACACGTCCGGTCCATATGCGGCCTGCTTCGAGAGGGTTTCTGGGCCTTCTCCTCGAACCAGGCCCAATATCATTAGTCCGAGACACATCCGGTTCAGATGTGACTCATTATCTAATTCGATTAGATCTCTGACATCACGCATTCCCTTTATTTGTTATGTAGGAAGGCGATAGCTCCGGGAGAAAATCCACACTTAATCACTTATTTTGTTGTGCTCAATAGGTACTGAATTTCAGTTTATTGGTTCTTTTCTTTTTGTTTTTTTTGGGCACATTATTATCTTCCTGGCTTGCACTTCTTTCCCCTTCTACTTTTATTTGGGCCGGCGAGGTGCGGGTTGTTATATAAAGGAAATAAGTCCACTTTACGTCCTCATCTTCACATGGAGTTTCAAAATCATCCATCAATAATCTCGGACCTCAAATTACGAATCCCGTTTAAAAAAGGTCCCTGGGCAGTATGTGGTAGTGGTTTTGCAGACGTAGCGCCTAGTCAGCATGTGGGTCCCACCTTTCAGTCAATAGAGAAAAATAAAAAATAAAAAGTAATAGGCGGGGGCTGAGCTCCTCTCCTCTGTCACATGGCAGCGGCCCCACCTTCTCTCTATCTCTCTCCTCTCTCACGCGGCGAGGAGGCAGTGACGACCGCGGGCCGGGCGCGGGGAGGCGACGGCGTCGTCGGTGGACGCGGCCGCGTCAGCAGTAGACATAGACACGAGAAGACAGCGTCGGTGACAGACACAGGCCGCGTTAGTTGGATCCTTCCCATTTTACATTATTCTTGAAAAGTAAATAATAATCTAGGTCGATCAAATTAAACATAATTGACTCAGAACTTGTTTACATGAAAATGTTATTTTTGTATATAAGTTATGTAAACAATACTACCTCCATCGCAAAATATAGCTAGCTATATTATGGAATGGATGTGGTATGTAAATTAATGCTGCTATATCTAAACCGAATTGAATTTTGTGGTAATTTACTGTGTTTTGTGTGGTGCAGGAGTGGAAAAGCTTTTAGAAGAGACCTAAGGATTATAACGTTTTTCTGGTTTATTACTGTCAGTGGATTGTGTGCTAGCTTTTACTTCGATAATTTTCCTCCTCAAGCTCGTCCTAACAATTGCCGCGGTGATGATTTAGAGTCCTAAGAATGAAATTACGCATTTAAGTACAATGATGTGGTCATATGGGCACGTTGTGTTCTCCCAAGTGTGCTTTGGACTGCACGGTATCTTAGTACTCCGTACTGATCATAGATGATGCCTTTGTGTTTTATTTGTATATGCTGCGGTGATGCATAAGTAAAAGTCAATCAACAGCTTATTGAGAAGCAGTACCGATCACAGATGGTGCTTTCAAGTGTTTTATTGTTTATTCTGTGATATATGCAGTATGTTTTGGACTTAACGTTTAGGTGTTGCTATTCATGGGTATTCATGCGTAGTACATTTGATCTGTAATGGACCAACTCGTATGTTTTTTTCCATTTCTACGTTCCAAAGGAGCCTAACATGTGTGTAAATTCTCTCTTTGTCCATTTATTAGTAAGATTACGAGTATATAAACTGGCGCACGGGGATATGAAAAAGTTATATACTCCGTATTTGTTTACAATAAAAAAGTCAAAGTTAATTATAACAAAATGTTTATCTCCAGAAAATGTGAATTTGAGGATGAAGACAAAAATCTCTCAAGCTCTGCTGTTTAAAAAAAACTCAGATGCTCCCCGCTGGAATGCAAAAATTGGAAGACGGTTTGGAAAAACAAAGCTCCACCGCGGGTAAAATTTTTTGCTTGGCTTCTTGTGCGAGACCGGCTTCCAACCAGGAAAAACCTACTGAAGAAGAATGTAGTAGACAATGCTGTTTGTGAACTTTGCAATGCTGAAACAGAAGACACAGATCATATTTTTTTGCACTGCAATTTCGTCCAGCAATTTTGGAATGACATCGGCACAATTCCAAACATTGACTCTATCAGCAATCTCCACAGGCTTGATGCTCCGCCGACCTTGATCAAGAAACATTACACCTCCTTCTACCTGCTATGCTTCTGGATGATATGGAGTCATAGAAATCAAGTGATCTTCACTAGTCTGCCAATCTCAAAGCAAAGACTACTACAAAATTGTATCAATGATGCTAATCTTTGGGTTGCTAGACTCAAGGATCAGGACATTGGCATAGTCTCCTCTTGGAAACGGCTATTCTGTAATGCTCTTCAGCATTTGTAATTTCATGTAAATTATGTGAACCTTTTTGTTTTAATATATCTTACTTAGGTGGAGTGGTACTCCCCCGGTGATCTCTCTCTCAAAAAAAAAAAGGTTATCTAACTTTTTCGAATTTAAATTAATAAATTGCTTGAGAAGATGCAAGATAAATACAAACTTCATATTTATGAATTCATATTACATCTAAATTCAGTAATTGTCAAATTTTAGACAACCTTAGAGGAGGAGATGGATGCCTAGCTAATCCTCCCTCTACACCACACAGAGAAAACTACGGCAGATCATAGGTAGAATTAGAAATCAAGAGTAGAATTGAGGATGGAGCAACTCCGGCAGGTGGGCGAGGCCATCGGCGGCGTGAACGCCGTCATGGCCATCTTCCACGACGACCTCCCTCTCCGCTGCGTCAACCCTCGCCAATGCGCCCTCCTCGCCCACGCCTACTCCCTCGCCTTCCACGCCATCGCCGGCGACCTCCGTTCCCGCCTCCGCCTCGCCGCCGGCGCCGCCAAATGGAAGCCTCTCGAGGATCCCCTCCGCGAGCTCCACCGCGTCATCCGCGACGGCGAGGGTTACATCCGCCGATGCCTCATTGTCAACGGCGGCAGCTGGTGGGCGCGCACCGCCGCCGCCACCCACGGCGTCGAGTGCGTCGAGCGTCACCTCCATGATCTCCTCTGGTGCGTCGCCGTCGTCGTCGATGCGATCGAGCTCGCGTCTCCGGCGAGAGACGACGAGGGGATCCTCCTCGATCTGGAGATTTTCCGGCGAAGGCTTGGGAACACGTACCTCGCCACGGCGGAGCTCGCGGCGAGGATTGACATTGCGTGGAAGGAGGATAGGTGGCTCCTTTCACATCTCCTCGACGAGAGGAGGAACGGTTGCTCGACGGCGAATTTCTCGCCGTCGCCGGCGGCGTTGACGACGCTGCAGGAGCACCGGCTCGCCGACGTGCTCGCTTCGCCGAGGGGGAAGCTGCATCCGGCGACGGTGCTCCACGTCACCGAATTCCAGATGCGGCGGCGGCTGGGAGGTTGCATGAAGGAGGCGAATTGGATGGGGGAATCGTTCGCCGTGAAGCACCTCGTCGGCGTCGACGGCGACGACGCCGCCGCCGTGGCCGCGGCGGCGGCGTCCGTGTCGCCGCACCCGAACGTGGCGCACTCACGATACTGCTTCCACGACGAGGAGAAGAGGGAGATGTTCGTCGTCATGGACGACGACCACCTCACCTGCAAGGACCTCGCCGTCTTCGTCAAGGAGCTCACCTCCGGCAAGCGTCGCTCGCCGTCGTCATTGCCGCTCCTCGTCGTCGTCGACGCCATGCTTCAGATCGCCCGTGGCATGGAGCATCTCCACTCTAAGAGAATTTACCACGGCAATCTCATTCCATCCAATGTGCTTGTCAAGCCTCTCCATGGCGAGGGCTACCTACACGTCAAGGTCGCCGGAATCGGCCACGGCGAATCCATCGTCTCCAATTCCGGCAAGAAGTCAACGGCGGTCAACGATGCCATCCCGTCTTGCATATGGCACGCGCCGGAATTGATGGGGAACGAGTCGCCGCCGACGGCGAGGTGCACGGAGAAGGGTGACGTGTACAGCTTCGGGATGATCTGCTTCGAGCTGCTCACCGGCAAGATCCCGTTCGAGGACAACCACCTCGCCGGCGAAAACATGGGGAAGAACATCCTCGCCGGCGAGCGGCCGCTGTTCCCATTCCAGACGCCCAAATACCTGACAAGCCTCACCCGTCGGTGCTGGCACGGCGACCCGTCGCAGCGGCCGGCGTTCCACTCCGTCTGCCGCGTTCTCCGCTACCTCAAGCGATTCCTCGTGATCAACCCCGACGCCGTCGCCGCGCCGGCGACGGCGCCGCCGGTGGACTACCTCGACGTGGAGGCGCAGCTGCTGAGGAGGTTCCCGGAGTGGGAGACGAACGCGGCAGCGAGGCCTCGTGTCGCCGACGTGCCGTTCCTGATGTACGCGTACAGGGTGATGGAGAGGGAGAAGGTTAACGCCATGGTCAACCGGGAAAGAAGCTCCGATTCCGGCAGCGACGGCAACTCGTCGTTGTGTGGCGATGACTGCGTCAACGGCGTGTCCGTCACGACGACGGTGGCGGACACCCAGCCGGCGTCGAGCCGGACGTCGCTGACCAACCGGAACAGCGGCGGCGGCGGCAGGTGGTCCTCGCCGCGGAAGGTGAACGGTGGCAAGGGCATCGCCGCCGCCGCCGCCGTCATCAAGGCAGGCAAGTGTGTATTTGCTCATTTGATTGTTACAGATTGACCTAAATGTATAATTTGGAGGAAATTTGACTCAATGTGCGTGGTTGGGTGCAGGGCCGCCGCAGAAGTCGAGGTCGATGGGCGTGGTGAGGCCGCCGCAGGTTGCCCGGCGAACGCCGAGGATAAAGTCCGACGGCCACCTGCAAGCGGCGGCGATTCCGCCCTCACGACGGCGTAAATCCGGCGGCGGTGGGCCCGCATCTGACTCAGAATTAGCTTAGCATGTCTTTTCACTTGTTTCAGATTCAGGAGTACAGGTACAGCATCCATGTGAACAGTGTATTTTGTTTTCTTTTTTAACTCTTGTAAATAGGCAAACAAATGGATGTAAAACAGATACTCCTAAAATATAACAATTTTTAGGATTCAAATTTATCAAAACATATAGCAACTTAGGACATGACTTTTACCATTAAACTACTCACATTGTCCTACTAGTTGTTTCACTCATCTCAGAAAGACAACCAAATATTTTTACCTCTCGAGTAGTTAAAACTTGTTATATTATGGGATGAAGGTAATACTTCAGAAATGGACAAAGGAAATGCTATTATAGTACTCGGGGCTACTCCGGACAACGATCAAAAACTTGCGATAAAAGCGCATACTAATTGGTTCGTGTTCTTGGGGAAACGGAATACTATTTAAAAAAGATTGTAATGGTGGTGATTGTTCTATTCGATCCAACGCTACAGATCAATTCCCAGATTTCATCTCCTGCACCGCGTACAATCCAAACGGAAAATCTACTTCTTCGTCGAAATATCGCTTCTTGCCGCATACAACACCATCTTCATTGCGTCCGCGGCCGCCGCTGTAAGTTGTCGACTTGTTTTATACTCTGCTTCAACTGAACCATTGTTGAAGAAGCGAATGGACGAACCAGATTAGCCGATACCGTTTCAGACTGCGTGTTATGGAGATCGTGCGGTCCAGAGAGTCCTGGACACGCTTTTACTCTCCCGTGCTTTTTTACTGTAGTCGTCATATTTTATCCGGTAACGATGATGCTCCTCATATAAATCGTCTTCCCGATTGTAATTGGCATCAATGAAACCCTAAACTTTATCATTGATCTTCCTATGTTTTTGCGGTGCATCCATCTTGTAATATTTGGCTGCTTTTACCTACTAATTCCATCTATATTTTCGTGCTACATCTCAATTTTGATTCAGTTTTGTTCTTTAGGTTCATTTCCCTATTTATCTAGGGTGACTCCTTCTTGGGTCCTAACAGTTTGGTATCAGAGCAGACAAATCCTTAGCTTGAGTTTATATCTGTGAGTGAATCTGAGTGAAGATGCAAGGATAAATTCATCGATCAAGTTCTGATTGGAGAAAACTCACCTTTTCTCCATAAAAACCAAGTTATGTCTCGTGGCAAGGGGTAATCGTGGTAATGGTACTGAGGAAAATCCGGTGTTGGTGCCCATGTGGGCGAGTGATGTGGAAGCCTTGAGACAGGAGATGTTACTCACAAGGATGATGTGACGCCCCAGAGTAATGGGAAGAAAAAGAGGAGAAAATGAGGAAATAGAATTTAAAAAAAAAGGGGAAAAAAGGGGAGAAAGAGGGAAGCAGAGTGTGTGCAGTGTGCGTGTGTGTAGCAGCAGTAGCTGCAGTGCAGCTCAGCAGCTAGGCCTTGGGCCTTTGGCCCATTCGAGCAAACTAAGCAGCAGCAGTAGATCAGCAGCAGCAGCAAGCCGGCGCAGCCAGTAGCAGCTAGCAGTTTAGTAACATATCAAAAGTTAGCAAGGAATGAGAGGAACATATAAGGAGGAGAGGTCCGGTTGAATTAATTCTCGGTTAACTGTTTTGCATAAAGTGGATATTAAAAATGCTAACAAATTAATTTATAGGTGTGGTTTAACTGTATGAGTTAGACCTAAATCCATATCCGGACCTGGGCGTTACAGATGAGCTGATACAGTAGATTAAACAGATCAAAAATTTTCTCACTTCCAGCCCTCCAGCCCAAGATGTATGGGGAAGGAGCCGAAGGAATCCAGCCTTGTCAGTGACACTATTCCACAAGGACATATCATATTACAACGAATCTGGACATCATATTAGAACGAATATGGACAGAGATCATTCTAGATTCATTATCGTAGGATTTTCCATCCTATATATTAGGACGAATAGAGTACTCCCTCTGTTTTTCTATATATGACGTATTTGGACCTGGGCGTTATAGACGAGCTGATGCAGCAGATTAAACAGATCAAAAATTTGCTCACTTCCAACTGATGCCGCAGATTAAACAAATAAAAAATTTGCTCACTTCCAGCCCAAGATGTATGGGGAAGGAGCGGAAGGAATCCTTGATTGTTGCAGCCTTGTGGGTGACACTATTCCACAAGTTTCTAATGGTATAGCTTCGCTTGGATTAGACACATCATATTACAATGAATCTGGTCAGAGATCATTCCAGATTCGTTATCGTAAGATTTGCCCTATACTTGTAAAGGTTGCTATATATTAGGACGAATAGAGTACTCCCTTTGTTTTTATATATATATGACGTTGGTTGGCTCAAAAGTGAGCTAACCAACGTCATATATTTGTGACAAGAGGGAGTAATAAACTAAGAAATGATTTAATTGATATATAAATATATGATTTACAGTGAGTATTGTATTAATACTTCTCAAACACTTAAACATAATATGAGTGTATGACAATATTATACATGTAACGGATGTGCCTATTTACATTATTACCGTAAATGACATAATTAGAAAATGAGAGAGATAATGGTCCTAATAATGTATGATAGATTATTTGTTGTTATGATAATACTTTTATCACAAATAACAATAAATCGATTAATGTTATAGATATATTTATATTTAATTTATTAACTATTACACAATTCGTTTTAAAACATAACAACTTATAATGTTTAAATTTTATTAAAAATAATAATTAGGTTTAGTGGTGCCCTACATTATCCTAAAGTCTCAAGACATTTAATAGGGGATAATTTATTGCTATTGCTATGAATCTGACATGCACTACATGACTATTTTTTTTACTGTTTCGTGTCAAACCTAAGAAGTGCAGTAGAGGTTTTTAATAAGGATGACATTGTGTGGTGTTCCTAACCCATATAGGTTAGCCTTTTTATATACACTGAATTTTCAGTTTTCAAATTTGAGTAAAATTCATTAATTGTTGTTATTCCTTTTGATTTTTTGCCCTTAAAGGACTTTTGAAAATTGTCAATTAAACACATCACAGGAGGTTGATCTGAACTGTGGTGGGACTGTCATCACTGTATAGCAATGTGCACAGCACCGTTGCAAAATCCACTTATAAAATTCTTTATGTCACATGGCAAATGAAATAGCTAGGGAGGTATTTGGTCGATTGATGATATCTTGGTGAATGAAAGTGTCAAATTAAGATTGTTAAACCTTTTTACACAAAGTTTAATAAAAAGACAATGATTAATAATTTTGTCAGAGTTGCTAAGGATATTTTGCCCATATATGAGTGCGGTGGAAAATTTCCTTCATTACACAAAAAAATGTAAGCTACACTGAGTGATTATTTAATTGAAAATTCACATATTTGTAGAACCTCTTGGATAAGGTTTTTTTAACATGGTGACTATGAGCCTTTATTTGAGGTTGTCGATGACTCACTCGACTCTTTGGGACAATGCACATGAGATGTTGCAGTCTGTGAGTATAAGAGCACAAAATCTCCTTAAGAGAATGCTGTAGGGCAAGCATATTAGTGTCCAATGGTTGAAAAATGTCAGAGAAAATCATATGCTTAATTTTGTGTATGAGCACAATAGGAAGAAATCGATGCAAAATACGAGTAAGAACGAATCGAGGATTGAGCTAATCAACGTCAAACATATAAATCTAGAGATAGTATGTTTATATAAATTCACCAATGTACCTGTTTGTTGATAGGAACTCGGATATTTTATAAGTCTAGTCCAAACCTAGTGCCCTCAAATTCCACCTGGTGGATGCCACTTAATGGCCTTGTCGGCCTTATTTATAACCAATATCTGGAAAAGCAGTATGAGATGAAAATGTTGTCCTCTACTCTGTACCATTTTTATATGTTCAGACAATTATGATCTAGCGCTTCCAATTCTAGCATAATTAATGTCTAGGGGGAGGTCATATCGTCACAATGTTAGTGTATGATTAATAATTTAACTGAGATCGCTTGCATTAGTTCATCTTTGGTGCAAGAAATTATTTTTAGATGATACTCTTTGGGCAGTCAGATTCAGTGACCTGTGTATTGCCAATTAACTTTAGTCTTGTAGAATGCTTATAGGGGCTGCATTTTAGTATTCATGAGATACTATGCTTTGTCAAATATACCTTTTATGGATTTGAAATCTAGTTTTTGAAATAGAAGTTATTTGCCTACCTTAATATTACTAGCGTGTCTGCAGATGCTGATAAAATATGTGGAACCCAAACAAAGGGAGTAGGAAGATGCTCTATTTTGCTGGTATAAGTTCTCTTTGTTCCATATATTACCGGTCTTTTAAGAGAGAATCTACTCCATGCCATCGAGTTTGTATCTTTTCAAACCATCGACTTTGTCTAGTTCTATGATATACCCTTGGTTTATCAGTTTTCTCTACAATATGCCATTGGGTCCTATGCATTCTTAACAAATGCCCAAAATGCCCTTGTGCACATATAAGGTTGACAATTAATTCATTATGTTAGAAGATGGAGAAAATTACGAAATTTTTTACTTAGCGTCCTAACAAATTATTATAGTTTGTGGATATTTTTTAAGATTATTTTCCATGTGCCATTTTTTTTAAAAAAATAAATAATCTTAAAACATAGCCAAACTATAATAAATTGTTAGGATGCTAGGGAAAAAATTTCATAATTTTGTACATCTTCTAACATGATAAATTAATTGTCAACCTTGTACGTGTACAAGGGTATTTTGGGCATTTGTTAAAAATACATAGGATCCTGCTAAACCGAGAGTATATCATATAACTCGACAAAGTCAATGGCAAATCGTTGAAACGATGCAAACTCGGTGGCATGGAGTAGATTCTTTCTTGATTTTTTTTTATGTACGATACTGCATAAGCCAACATAAAAAATGTTTTAATGATTTTTTTAGAGATTTAAATGATCCCCATACCTTTTGTGGACCTTCTTGTGCCAACTTCAAACCTTTTAGTACTAAAATAGGATTATTGTGTCATAAGAGAGATTGGATGGTCGGAATCGATCTATTAGATCGAAGGGCTCAAATTGGATCTGCCGGTTTGGGTAAACCTCCTGTCAACATGGTGCCATGTGGGTGCTGATCAGGCGGCTACACGAGCAAGGGAGATGACGAAGCGGCTGTGGTAGTTTTGCCATATCATCACTGGCGGCTGCTGCGGCGCAGGATGATGGCGACGGCGGCGGCAGGGCGCAAAGAGAGGAGCATGGCAGTTCTTACCACGGCAAAAACAACGGCGACGCTGCTTCCTATTTTATAGGAGGAAATCGGCTCGGATACAACCGTGGCAGCGATAAAGCTATAATTTAGATAAAACGCACCAAAATTACACGGTTACTAAGTAATTTTAGCAGCAACGAAGTAAGACCAGAAAGAAAGGAAAATCATGAAAATCAACTATTAGCAGCACACATCATATACTGCATAAGTTTTGAATCTCAAATACATCATCACGACTGAATAGACTTTATGAGTTAGTCAAATGCTTCATGCTTTACAGCCAACTTATTTTTCCCACGAGTCCAGCAACAATTAAGATCTGGAACCAGTAGTAGGACATATCAACATGGGCTGAGAGGGCCTTATGCTGAATGGAGCCTCAGTGCTATAATCCTTCTACTTGCCCTTCCTACAAAAACAGAACTCAACACCCTACAAAAATAGCAGTTGATAATGGCCAGCACTAACTCCAATTCTTCAGTCTGATATCCTCATCTCTACTCCTAGAACATCTTTCACCACCTCGTATGTCACGAATGCAATGGCAATAGAAGGCACCACCTGAATAAGAGCCAAGCAAAAAAGACCAGCATATTATAAGCAGGCACTACTACAATTCATTAAGGCTGCATATATTAAAATTTGCCGTAGGAAACTTTACCTTCACTGAATTTGGCACAAGACCCTTGTACAAAGCACCAACACCTTCATAACGAACAGTTTTCCTGAATGCATCGATCATGCCATTGTACTGGAGCGCCTCTTTGCCTTCTCCAGTAACAATAGAAGCGGCATGATTCCAACCAACCATCTGCATTCTCCTCCTGATAACATCAAGAGGGTACGCAACAGTCTGGCCTATGGTTCCAGCCACAGCTCCACATCCAAGCCTAGTAGCTACATGCAACTCATTGTCCTTGGCGAGATCAAGCGGGTTTGTCTGAAGAAGCCAGTCCTTCAGAGACTCGTAAACAGCAAAGTTGAGGCCAACATATGGAACCTGCAAGAAGAGAACAAAGAATAATGTATAAAGCACTCATCAGAAAGGAACAAACAAGGCAAAGCTCTTCGTTAATAAGAAGGGACCTACCACTCCGATGACAGACGGAAGCCACCCTCTGTATAAAGCACGGAAGCCTTCTTCACGGTATACTGTGCCCAGTGCGTGAAACATACCACGGTACTGATAAGGAGACTTTTCAGTCTGCATATGACATTTGCAGGTCAATAGGCCAATTATGAAAAAGAAGCAGATTGAGTAAGCTGTGTTGAGGTTGACGATATAATAATTGGAGAAAGCAAGCAAGCAATCAAAATATGCATTACCTGCACGGTAATCCTACCCCTAACCATATCCATTGGGTAAGTAGCAGACATGGCTATGATACCAGCACAAGCACCAGCTCCAAGGCGCAGTAGTGGACTAAGCTGAGCATCCTCTGTGCAACATAGGAACATGTTAGTTCTATATTTAGATTTTTTTATCAACTTCATACGATACATCAATAGGAACATGAATTCCTTTATTCAATTGTAGCAGAACAATCATACAAACAGATTTGCATGCATACATGCACAAAATCAATTTGTACAGAAAAAGATATGAACATAAGGAACTCTGATCACCAGCATCTTTTGGATATTGTGTAAGCTCTAAAGATCCGTCGCAGCATGTCCAGCGGACAGCAGTGTTGCAAATTTTCATGTTACTAACAACTGTACAGCATACAACATGTGTTTAGGCTCAGTGTGGATGTACAGTGAGCACAACCTGTAATAAGAACAGACCCTGTGGTCCTAACACTGGAGACAACATGTACTAGAGAGTATTGTAGTACATCATACATGTAGTACTGAACAAAGGGGAAAAAACATTTGAAGGTAAGGTGCCTCAATCTTTCATAGTTGCCAACGGATTATGTTCCAAAATTTGACAAGTTCCTCAGTCACACAATCCTATCCTCGCATAGGGATTTAGAAGGTCGAAGGCAGACTTTGTTTCAAGTTTGGAAGAGGATCCCCTAACTTTGAAAGGCATGTGAAGTTTGTCACTGACATGTGGGCCCGAGGAATCTTGATCCCACAAGTCAGTTACAAAGTCATGGTGTATGCAAAGTCAGAGGTCCTCAATCTGTACAAACAACACATGATTTAGCTGTACAAGGCAGACATTGTTTTCAACTTAAGCTGGTGGGAAACAACTTTCCTTGTGCGCTTATCATCTTATAACAGGGCTAAAAAAAAGGTTGCTATCAGAAACAACACATGATTTAGCTGTACAAGGCCATCTAGCTAAATGCATGTTTTAACTTATTCCGCCAGCCCTATCCATCTTAAATCAATCATACTATATGTTGAAACTAAAGTCAACTCTCAACAATTTCTCATAGATAAACAGAAAAATCCATGGCGCAGTCATTGACGACATGAATCTCATGGTGAGCACAACAATCAGGTCTGTGCATAACATCAGGTGTGTAAACACTTCAAAATACCTAAGATACATAGACAGGAAAACTAATTTGTAATGAAGGTAAAAGATGGAGAGAAGCATACCATCGCCTGTTTGTTGCCGGTAAAGCCACAAAATTCCACTGCAAAAGTGACAAAGAAGGAGAGTAATTAAATAATGTTCGAATGAAACAACACCATATTAACACTAGAGTAAAAAGGAAATGCTTCTGACCAAGTTCAGGTCAAAGAAGACTCATCATGCAACAGAGAAAAGGTCTGCAAAGTGCAAAAGCACAAATAGCAAGTAGGTGGCAAGAGAGCTAGCAGTAATGTAAGACAACAGTAATCAGAAACAAGAACAGACCTTGATGCTTGCTCATAGCTAAAAAACTTCACAGCAGAATTTGGAACAATTCTGGCACAATTGGTACCATTGCCCTTGAAAAGTCCACGGAGACCCTCTGTTCTCCATATATACTTAAGACCTTGAACTGTACCATTGTACTTGATACTGTGAGGGTTTTGAACCTGCAATAGGAAAGATTACATGAATCAGGTGTTAGACCAAACTCAAGCAATTGCCTCACATTTCCAGTTCCACACAAGCTACAAGAGCAAGTGTACAATTTTAGCAACAACCGGATGAGGGTCTGCTACCAACATATGTCTATATATGTGCAGTGAATGAGGTTCTGTTTCAAGTAAGATTCAGAAAGTAGATAGTAGCAGGCTAGCAGCATGCTAATACATACAGAAATGCAACAACATTAAAAAATCACCTGAAGCAGAATCTTCAGTCGTTCGAGCGGAGCAACAGCAGTACGTGATCTGTTTCATACATAAAGTAAATAAATTCTATAAGCATAACAGTACAAATTAGTTAGAAACGTTTGGTGCATGTAGATGCTATTTTGCTGATCAAGCTCAACAAAATGCACCACAATGAATATAGAAAGACTAATGAACAAAAACTAGAACAGAGGCAAACAGTCTAGCTGTTCTGAGTGTTTTGTGCAAATATAAAATAAATAATATCTGCTTGGACTTCAGCTAACCATGACAACACTTGATAGCTAAAGTTTCAATCGAAGAAGAAAACAAGTTGACATAGCCTTAAACCAACCAATTATATCACATTACATAATTTATTATTCTTCAGCTTGAGATGCAATTGTGTGACATTATAAAGAATGGCGTACTTCATGAAACCTAATCCATAATGAAAACTATTTGGAGCGTGACAAACAAACATGCAAAAGGCCTGATGCATAAAGTGACAAATAAATCCTCTTTAGAGGAAATAAATCCTATTTTGAGGGATAAGACAGCCATTGGTGAAACGGATTGAAATGTCCAGCTCATCTGTTCAGATGATTTCTCGTATAAAACTACAAGATGACAGATAAGATCACAGGACAAAGGGTGCAAATTGAATAGACCCATAGGATGAGAAAGCCAATACTGCCCGAAACACTGTTTTAAAAAAACTCAAAATTATAGTAGGGTTTTGGTGTACTGATCCAAATAATATATTTTTACATTCAATACAATAATTTCAAGTGGAACTGGGTGACCAATCTATTGCAGATCACAGTCCGAATCCAACACACAAGACGGTAATTTTAATCCAGAAGGCCACGCTATACCGATTGACCGCAAATGCATTAATCCATTTGGCCCAGTGAATCGAACCAACTAATGAGTCAACGAAACGAGATCTGGTTACTCTCACCGCTAGGGTTTAAGGGTCCGCCAATTGAACATAGATCACACACAAGTCCGGAACACACGTTCACGCACGAGTTACAACCGCACACATGGCAGAAACTAATCGCACAACAACAAGAAGAAAAAAAGAACATTTTTGTAGACTACCAGAAACCCAAATCCATCAAGGATCAAACGCAAATCTACGAAACCCCACTGAATCTAATCTAATATCCACCCACCAACCAAGCGCGATACCTCCACTCCACACCGCAGAGAGAATTCAACACAACGAGATGCGGAAAGGGGGGGGAACAAGGCAAAAGAGTGAGGAACTGACACTCCACCGGCGACGCCACCGGCGACGAGGGACTTGCAGATGGAGAGGACCTGGTGTCCGGGCCCCTTGACCACCCCCTCCCTCGCGAGCTTGGCCTCCTCCGCCAGGTTAACGATGGTGGTCACCGCAGTGTCGCCCCTGCTCTTCCCCACCACGTCCTCCGATGCCATAATCCCACCACCCCCACAACCGCCCGGATCGCCTCGCCGACGAGAGACCCCCGCCTCTTCTGCTCCGCTCCGGCCTTGGGGTTTTTCGCGGCGGCGGCGGCGGCGGGAGGAGGAAGAGAGCAGAGAAGAGGCAATGGCAAAGGCAACTGGTGGTGGTGGCTAATTAACCTATTTGGGCGTCTCGTTGCGACCCATTTTGCTTGCTTTTATCGCAAAAAAAAAAAAAAAGGGAATCGTTGCGCGCACGCGGGTAACAGCTGGTGCTTGACTGGCTGCAGGTGGGGCCGAGTCGCCTGGTGGGTCCCACGTGGCAGTGAGAGTGGAGTGTGGTGGGATTGTGGTTTAGGATCGCCGCGGGAGGAGGAGGGGGAGATCTCGCCGTCCGTGTGCTTATCTTTTTCTCTCTTCTTCCCCCAAGCCTCGGGATGGAAGAAGGGGGACCCACCTGTCGGTGAGGGAAGTGTGCAGAGGGTTAACGGAAACCTAGATCCGTCGCGACGGAGTGGTGATGCCTCCGGGCCCACCGGACTCCCCTGATGGGCTCTGTTGCTGATCTACGGCTGAGATCTCCCGGCGCTCGACATGCTTGATTAGATTGGTTTTGTAATTAATTACTCTCTGGGTTAATCATGTCTTGGCTTGGGAGAACGTCTGGAAAATGTTGGCGTGCAGATCGATCTTGTTAATTCTAGGGCAGATTGTTCATCCTGTTGATAAGCCCTTGGCCACAAAAAAAAACGTACTTACTGAAACATCATTGCATATGTGCTTCCAACAATGAAAATGACACATATCACGGCACGACGACTTTGCATTCCATTTCCTTACCCCAAAAAAACTTCCTTTTGCATGTGGTTTATTCTCTTTCCTATCCCAGCATTTTTTTTTTTGGGGGGTGGGGGTGTAGTTTTTTTTTTCATCCTGTTAATTCCATTATTCCATCCATACAATGCTGTAAAAAATATGAGAAGTTTCTTGGTTCCTAAGCCACGGGAGAGTTTGGTACCCGCAATCTTCGATGGTTGGTGTATTTCCTTAATAATTAATTATTTGGTTGCTCTATTTTGATTGTGTAGTCACCACAGAACTAATGTGTCGGTACGTAACACTGACTGACTGCATGCACTAGTTCATGTAGACCACCAGCTGCAACGGCAAGCTGCTAGTCTTTCAAGTGTCTCCTGCATCACACATTTATGTGGAAATTTCTGTGGTTGCCAAAAAAAATGGTTAATTTCATTAATTGGATCATTTCCACGGCCAGGTTTTTTTCTTTGGTGGCTTTGAGAAAAAGAGAAGTTGATAGAAGGCGACAGACGTAGACTGATATTTGGCCTTTCCTGTTCAGTTTGGGCCAAATTAAGCCGAACCCTCACAGCTTAACTTAGGGCATGCCCAATGATAAATTGATGCTGTAAGTAAGAAGTATCGTACAGGATTTTTGCATATGTGGAAGAAAGAGAATGAAGAGAGAGAAAGAGGTTGTATATTAATTGCTTACGGTATAAAAGACAACAGCTGTAAGTTATAGAGATAATTTTTATAATTGTAGCTCAGCTGTAAGTTAGATGAATAAATTTTATTGGCCCACTTAATGCTATTTTTAAGGATATACATATAACCAAATAGACAACCATTGTAGATAGTGTCTTATACGTTGTCTATAAATGAGGTGAAAGAAAATTAATTACAGCGTTGTCTCAACCATTGGACATGTCCTTATGGCTGTAGCAATTTCGATTTCAGGACCACCTTATGTAGTCGTGTTGCAAAGAAAGGCAGTGGCGACTGATCGATCGATAAGAGAGTGCAACAGCTAGCTATCACAAATGTGCACTATTGTTTTTGGATAAATCGTCGTGGACCCACTACAACCTCTAGGTCTCAATAGAAAACAAGATCACATATTCACATATATATACACGGACGCGCGGCAAAATTCAGACGAAGGAGATGAACGCCTGCATTTGCAATCGCACATTTCCTCTCTTTTTTTCATTTTGGAAATTTGAGTCACAAAAAAGATCAGTTGATATAATGATAGCTCTGTTTGTTTCATTTTATACATAAGTCGTACCCCGTGAAGAAAGTAACAAAAATTTATTTTCACAATAAAATTTTACATATGTATTATTCATAGTTTAAAATTTTATTAGAAAAAAACTATAAAAAATCTTAAATCATATCTAAATTTAACTTATAAAAATTAAGATTTTCATGGGACTGATTAGCCACAGCCGAAGATGGGAGCTGTTATACTCCGATAACGAAACTAGTGGACAAGAGGAATATGTACGCGAATGTATACGTTTTTGTCATGTAGGATGTATGGATTGATATACCAAGAGTACTAGCCAATGGAGTCGCGCATTTGCGCGACCTTGTTTCCCTCTATTATTGAATGTGTCAGTTGCAATTATACTGTAGGTACTTAGTTGGCACGAATAGCAGCTACAATTTCTACATAAATTGCAACAATAACAAACCTTTAGTATGCTGAATTTACAATATCTATTGTAAATCTTGTATTCACACGTTCAAGTAAATATATTTTTAATATTAGAAATATAACAAAAATCAAATTGATTTTATGTTAGCGCATATGATTTTAAGTATCTTAAAATTTACAATGTCTTGAACAACTTATTGGAGCAAAGAATTTGTGGTGGTCAAATGTACTTGATAGAAACATAACTCGAGTGTTTGTTCTTTTTTTCTATTGCGGTTTGTTCTTCTCTCTTTTTTGCCATGGTGGTGGTTCTAGCAACTTGGTAGACACTATTTCCCCATTTTATTTTCTTTCTAGTTTTAATTTTGGCATTTTTTTCTTCAGATTTTTAATTCATTGTTGTTGTTTTATCCATCTCTTCATATGGAGCTCCCTAGAGCCTCCAAGGTTAGAGAGGCTTTTAGAATTATCTTTGACTAATGCTCTAGGAATTGAAGTTCGTATGTATCTAATGGTTCGTAGTGTTTCGTTTCTTCTATCCAGCGGTCATTATTTAGTTGCCTATGTGGCTCAATAAGATGCCAAGAAAGTTTACAACTTTCACTTTAGAATTTTTTTTTGTAAAGGGCTTTTAAAGTCCACGATATCTGCAAAACCTTCCCATCATAATTTTTCACTATATGACACCCCGTGCGTTGCTGCGGTAATATTTGTATGACAATATTATGACCATATCATTAATGATAAAAAATAATATATTTTACTTTCTAGATAAAAAATATGATCACATTATATTTATATAATATGCACTCATATGAATCTAAATATCCTATGTATAATTTATTTATAAATAATATGGTATGGTCTATGAGAGAAGGGTAATAATTTGGATAACATATATTTTTTATGCACACAATAGATTGATCATCCGAGGACTAAAAGTTATTAAGATGATATGGCTTAATGAGAGTAGAGACACTTAGTGGGAACTATGGTATACAGTTTGATAAAAACTAAATTAAATTGAAGAGATATGACTATATGAGAGCAGAGAAAGAAGAAAAAGAAATTGGACCATAGATTGGGCATCCAATGGCTAAAAAGAATTGACATTATGCGACTTAACGAGAGAAGGAAGAATTAGCATAAATTATACTTAGTGAGGATCAGCAATAGTATATATATATATATTCACATGATACGGAAACAGAGTCACGCAGACTCTGGAGGCACGGAAGACCAAGAGTCAAGGAGAGTATCTGGAGTCCTCTAGATTTGCTAGGTGCACGTCCTTTAACCTCTCCCTTTTCACCATGAATCCACCGTCCAAACTTAATCTAATGGCCTATAATTTTCTGATGATGTGGCTCAATGAGGAGTCAAGATTGCTCCCATTATTCACTACTTTAGACTAGCTTATTAAGTCGCGCTTTCGCGCGACTATAACCTCTCTCTATTAGTTCTATATTTATTGTTTAGTTTTATTTATTGTTTATACAAAATATTAAACATTGTTTGCAGACAATACTTAAGTGCATCTATAGCATAATAGATTTATACCAATGATTTAAAACAATAAATATTATTGTAACAACAAACATTTTGAAAATGTGTTAGTTGTAGTAATACTCAACTCTTCTTTCGGCTTAACAAAATGGTGAGTGTCATTGCTAGGGTTAGGTTTCTATTCGCCATCTTCTTCGTCTCTGCTTCGTCCTCCCTTTCCCATATTCTTTGTTGTTTGCGTTCACTGTGTTGTGCCATCCTTTTTGTTGCATGACCCCATTCTCTTCTAATATTTTCTATTTTATCCCTCAGTTTATTTTTAATTTTTTTTGTTCTACATAGTTGAATGGTGTTTATAGAACGTAGTATTTGGCAGAGAGTCGAGGCATGACAAAAAAAATTATTGATATCTAAAGAAATAAATATTATCGTGGCAATAAATCATTTATTATGATTATGTTGAATTTGTAAAATATATCTAAGAACCAAAGTTATAGAGTTTTAATACGTGCAAATCATCGTCTGAATTTTATATACTATGCATATGTATCTTTTCATTATCCCAAACTTGCTATATCATGTGCATGTTGCTATTGGTAAAAGAACTAAATACACATATGCCATTGCCTTTTTCTACCTATGTCATTGGAAATCCCAATTCCATGATTTAGATTTAAATAATTTTGTAAGCTACTTTATATACAATTTTTTTTGCAAAAGAATAGTTTATTATAAAATAACTGTACTAATTTGTCAACTGTATGTTTACATTGATACACAAATTTGAGTTCAATTAGGTTCTGGAGTAAAGTGCTTAACTAAATCTTTAAAATTTACTTTTTACAAATTACACACAGTAATTCTCTAAATTGGAATACTTATTTATAGATGTAGACTGAGGGTTAATTTATAAATTACAATTTTCTATAAGACTAAAGTGCAAAAATAAAATCAGAACGCCTCTCTCCTTCACGCACAGCAGTGACACCGTTGCTTTTTATTCTCTCACTGTTCTCCCTCCTACCCGATGGAGAAGAGCAGGTGCTGGAATAAGTCACCATTTCTCTCTCTTGACTGCTAACCTTTTTTTATTGGACGGCTAAGATTCAATTCAAATTATTTTGTCTGTTTGTGTATCCAACGGCCACTATTTAATGGATTACGTGGCTTAACCTCCTTTTATGGTTCCCATTTCAATTAGAGAGATGCGATGCAAGATTCCAAGTTGTTGCGGTCGGTAGTCATGGCAACGTGGCGGCCGGAGATTGAGAGTCGAGAGACACCGGCCGTCGCTGTCTACTCCTATCTGTTTTTCTCCACAAAAAACTCACACGAGTAGGATTACACAACATCACACACCGTAGGATCCTCAAAAAAAAAAAAAAACATCACACACCGTAGCAGCCCAATGGCTGATCACATTTGGGGAGATTGGTGGGCTAAGGCCTGGTCGTTTCGGTTTTACAGGAGCCCGTATACTGTTAATTAGTGTTTCTCTTAAGTCTTAATTGAAATCCATGTGTAGGGTGTGCTCCAGTTGCTGGGCCTGTATGTATTTGTGGGCCAATGTGTCCATTAACAGTGATGATTTTGTTTGGGCTGTTTTTTACTTCCTCCGAGTTAAAAGGAATTTTAGCCCATATAGATGTCCCTACTAACATTTCTTTTTTGTATTTTCTTTTCTGCAAACCCAAAACAAGCACGATTTATTTCATTCGATTGATGACGAGTAGATATACGTCAACGATTTCTGCCATTATATACTCCGTATATTATACCATGCATGAACCATGCGTAGTACATGCCCATATAATGGAGAATTTTTTTAAAACCTGGCAAGCAGTGAAGCAGGTCGTATTCATACGGGCGAGACCACTATTCAAGCAGCTAGCTAGCTAGCTAAACTAAAGTTCGCACACACGATCAACGAGCTGAGCTGACAAACGAACACGCGGCAACACACGCGCGCGCGCGTACTTAGTTTGACTTTGAAATTAATGGTTGAAATGTAGTAGCATTCGATCGATCGAGCTTACTATATGTGTTGCCGTGCGTGCGTGCGTGTGGACAATTTCAGGTCATCGAATGTAATACGTACGTGGCTACGTGCGGTCGGAAATTAACCTACCGGCTACCGTACGTAGTAAAATACTGCACGTGCAACACGAAAATGACCAGTGTGGCTCTGACCGATCGATCGAAGGAGACCAAATTAAGTTGCTAGCTAGGCAAGGCCGGTGTACAGTGGTTGTACGTCACAACTAGCTAGAGCTTACGTGCGTGCACCAACTACGAATCTACGATCGAATAAGGCCAAGCTTGCACGCACGTACGCGACAAACACGCACGTACGTGTTACGTATATACACGTACGTGCACGTGTGCACGTACGTACGTTCGTTTCAGTCAGTCTGCACTCTGCAGCAGTGTACGTACATAGCTAGGCATGTTAATGGGCTCTGATTATCGGCCTGTAATATTTAGAGGACGCGTCAAAGAGAGGAGCTGAATTTTATACTCCCTCCGTCCCTAAAAATATATTTGACGTCGTTAACTTTTTGGCATACGTTTCACCATTCATCTTATTAAAAAATTTATGTAATTATAAATTATTTTGCTCTAAGTTGTTTTATTGTTAAATGTATTTTTAGGACTGCACATAATTTTACATATTTCATAATTTTTTTGATAAGATGAACGATCAAACGTATCCAAAGGCGGACCCAGGATTAAAATATAGCTGGGTCAGAATTACTCATCTGAAAAACAATGATACACACCATATATCGTATTTTATTGCATTCATGTAACAAATATAGTAGACTCAAAAGATCATCAAAGATAGTACCTCTAACTTAAAAATGAAGCAATAATCTTTGCACAATTGTATATCTAATTCAATGACAAATAGATCAATTTCTAAAAATAAGCCATATGATTCATGGTGGTAATGAACTAATCAAATAACTTCAAAAAAAATGTTAGTACGTGACACGCCGTATTGCTAATTAGTCAATAAGCATTTGTAGAGATTGTCCTCATATTCTCAGGAGATTATGCCTAGCCAAAGACGAGCCGAGAGCCTGCCCGATACCACTAGGATCATGTCGTTTGGAGAGCAGTGAGAGCGAGGCCAAGACTTCGCTAGCTCATGAGGCATCGAGCCGAATATGACTTTCTAGCCTTTTTGTAGCAGGCTAGCAACTGAGCAGCAAGTGGATTGGCAGATTGGAATTGGATCAATCGCTCGGTTGCTCGGCATGGTTGTAGGAGGAGGCGAGGAGCAACACAGGGCTTGCCGTTGCTCACGAGTTGCATTAGCCATTTATCGGTGATGCTGCGTGAGCATACCGGACTCACGACGACAAAGACAAACCACGACACTATTCTAAAACTTGGATTAGTAGACTTGTAGGATGAATAAACTGTCCAAAATTTATGCCAAATGGATACTACATGAATTGGGGGAGTCTTTGGGACAGTTGGTCGACCCGAACGGTAGCTGGGTCGGGCGTCCCACCCCGTCCAATGGGTGGGTCCGCCTTGAACGTATCTTTAAAAAGTTAATGTCGTCAAACATTTTGTGATGGAGGTAGTACAAGATTTTAGACTAAAATGGTTAAGATCAATGGGTTGCGAAACGACCTGTGAATTATTGTCCATTACCAACATAAGTACTGGATTCGGCGATACTGTACGTACAAGTTACGACGTCGACGTACGTGCAGGTTCATGCGTACATACATCCATACGAATTAATTAACATCCGTGAAGTCGTAGTCGGCCCGAACTTATTTGGACCTATCGAGTTGAACAAAAAGATGTTACATACTTCCTTTGATCACGCTGTAAGGTATTTTAGTATTTAAATAAGTTTATACAATGTATATATATATGTGTTTCGTATATATGTGTCTAAATTAATTCATATTGATATTAGTGGATCTAAACAAAAGATAAAAGAGACTAAAACCTCTTACAATATACATATACAATCCAGTCAGATAATATTACTAGGAGTGCACATATATGTACATCTTATATAGTCAACCGGCGAGAAGCTACCTAGAGATTATTACCATATGAGATAATAAGAGGGCTGATCGATATAAAGTGAGAGTAGTTTAATTGGTTAGACCTTCATGAGGGACCTATCTACGTGGGTTTAAATCCTAAATCAGACACAGATGCTCATTTAGGCTAATATAGTAATACACGACATACTCATTAACGTATTTTTTCGATGGTAGATCGATGACATATCTGTCAATCTGGACTGTGTTTAAAGAAAAAAAAAAGGTTGTCCGACGCATGGACAAGGTATGTTTGCCATCAGTCGCAATTTACTGTTTTTTTCCGATTTTTCTAGCCTTTCGCTACGGTACTAAGGGCCTGTTTGGGGAGCTTAATATTCTGAGAAGCAGCTGTTTGGTAGTCAGCTTCTGAGAATCTGGAAAAGCTCTGAAACCCAGCTTCTGCAGATTTTAGCTTCTCAGTTCATTTTTCAGAATCTGTAACTACAGCTTCTCAGAAGCTGTGAGCCGTTTGGGGCAGTTTCTGGCAGCTGCAGCTTTTGAGAGAAGCTGCAGATGGCAGAAGCTCCCCCAGACAGGGCCTAATTACTGCTACTAACACTCCTCGGCCGTTCGAAGAAAAACATATAGTCAACGATTGACGGTTAAAAGCTCGGACAAATTGATCCAGACAGCTATAGATCGATAGACACGAAAGCATATGCATGCACCAGACATATATTACTGTACCTATACGAACGTACATGCGTCCTGATTCTAGTCATCAGCAGTCGCTATATCACAGAAGTCGTTCCTCTTGCCTCTAATTCAGTCAAAAACCAACAAAGTCAAAACCAAGGGCTACATAAACCACTTTTACCAACAAATTTCTCATGTGTCGCGTCCTGTTTTTGCAGCAAATGGAGACCAGTTTTCAGCTAGTTATACCGGAATTTTATCCTACTCACATTACAAATTTCTGAATACATCATATTAACTGCCAATTTGTTCTAGACGGCATGTCTATGTAGTGTTAGAGGTGGACGTAGGTTAGTTTAATATATAATTAATTAGCTCGAACAGCTAGCCAATCGTTTGTTTATGAGCAGCATTTGTGCAATTTGCACTAACCAGCACAGACATAAACTCCACTATAGTCGTGGCTAGCTAGACTTCAGTATATATAAGCGTGGCATGAACCGAATCCTCTGTGCTTAGCTAGCTAGTTACTAGATACTATAAGTGCCAACATGTGATTCATATGCACATCTGACCATGATCAAGACAAGATCTAATAAATATAATATATATATATATATATATATATATATATATATATAGGGTTGCTGATGTTCAGTAATTAAACATCGACGCGTACGCTCTCGTGTTTAATAGTTTGTCGATCGATCGATCTGATGTCTCGATACAATGCCTTTGCTTACAGGCAGGATAAATAATTACTAGTACTAACTGGCAGGAGTAGTTAGTACTCCAGCAGTTAGTTATGAATTATGAGAAACAGCTCTGCAAGATTAATAAATTTTCCTTTGCAAGGACAAACATGAAGGCTGGAGTTGCTGAATAAAGCAGGGGCTGGAGGACTACTGTTGCATTAAGGTTTCAGGTACAGTAGTGTACGTACGTTCTGGCATCAATTTCTGACAAATTTGTGTCTGATCTTACATTTCGTTACGGAGTGAATGGTTCTGACAAAGCACTGTGTGGAACATTGTGTATATCCACTCAGTGTGATTATGTGCTGTAATAAACCTTACAGTTCACAACTTCACATATACAGAAAGAGGTAGCGTACGTGCTGCATGCAAGAACGCAATGCAGGTAGATATTGTAAATTAAATCTGAAATGAAACGGCCTTGGTTGCAACAACCGCAGACTAGCTACAAACAGGTCAACACTTCTTTGCAGGAAATTAAAAACATAAACGCGGAAAACATATAGATTTGGACGTCTACCTGCTTCTTGTTACCGTACCAGTCTAAAGGACGAATAATCCTTAATTACGACTCATCAACTGTTTGATTTTGGGTCATAATAAAGCTAAGATGCATATGGCAATCAACCGGAAGAAATACTGGACAGACGACTCACGACCTCGTTTTTTTTTTAGAATTACACAGTACAACGCAGACACTCATAACGCACGCACACTCACCTCTATGAAAATACGCACACAAACCCTACCCCTATGAGCATCTTCGAAGACTGGGCCGGCAAATTCTTGAGATTGACGAAGTCACCATGGCGTTTCACTGTCGACGGATAATTCGCTTCCACTGAAAGCTCAGAACCGTTAAATCCTAAAAAATTCGTTTTCATGGGGAATCGAACCCAGGACCTCAGATACTACTGAGACTCTTAAGACTCTTGTAACCACCAGGCTACAGACCCGTTCTCCGCGGCCTCGTTCTTGAAACCATTTCTTTTTTGTTTTCTTTTTCTGACACTAGAACAAGACGAGAAAGCGATTCGATAGATATACTATTCAAAGAGCTGGAGCATGTGATACTTGATGGAGTATTATATACTACTATGTTGGTTCCTCGTCACTCTCTTCATTACTAGAGAAAGAAATCGATGTGTGTGTGGCTGGTTTATTAGTACAGAAATCAGCTGTCATGTTGCTCCTGAATATATACGGATACACTATGTGGTTTTGAATTTGTTGGCTGGTATTTTTTGTTAGGTGTGTCCGTGCAATATTCAAACCTTCGCCGAATGATCATCTTGCCCTGGTGATGTGCTTTTGGTTTTCCTTTGCAATATCCTCCCTATCCAAAACGCCATTTTTGGTTAGTGGCTCTGACTAGAAGCATTTTTGAACATTAAACGGCAGGAGCTCTGACTAGAAGCATGAAAAAACGATTTTGTTTGTAATTACTAATTAGTGCACTTTGCGCAAGTTTCTTTTATAACAAAACTAATTAGTTAACCCTATGCATGTTCTTCAATTGGCTCCAATATTGGTCCATGGTATTGTTACTACGGGAGAAGCACAGTGATATTCGCAAAGTGGTGTTACACTTTTAGAATTGATAACCAATGGTCTCTTATCTTGGTATGGATGGCATAATACATCTAGGCTTATTCGTTAGAATCATTGTGTTAACTTCTTTTAGCCTGATTTAGGTCGTCAAGGGGTTTGTCCCATTGTCTATGTTTTTTAAGTTAATAAATTTGTTGGCAACGTCATCTTTTTTTAGGCTGAGGGTGTAAAACATATCCATTATCTAAAACAATTGACGTTTATTATGATATCAGCGTGGTAAGTACACGACAAAATTTCTAATCGTGTAGTTAATTGACACATTTTTTTAAAAAAAATATTGTGTGGAAGTGGCCTTTTGTTTTAGTAGACAACATCTTGTTGGTTGTATCGACCACTGCCTGTAAGATTTGGCAGGAGATAAAAATCTCATGGTTTTCTTCCTTAGCAAGAAAAGAAAAGGGATAAGTTGTTTATGTGATCAGTAAAAAGTGACTAAAAATCCTAAATGGATTAGCCTCTGTCCCTCCAATGCACAAATGAAAGAAAGAGGATAGGCCGAGGGGACGCTTAACGGCTCAAGGCTTCAACCAAATTCCAAAAAAATAATAATAAAAGAAGCAAAACCTAGCCTAATCAGAACAAGCACCGGAAGGGGTTCGTGTGGCTATTCCATCAAGTATCACATATTCACATGCATCCTGAAGTACTTTGCTATATCAACAAGGAACGACGTCGACCGGGACTTGAAGTATGCGCCCCAGCGACATGCAATTAATTATACCTTGTACATAGTAACATATATATATATATATATCTATCGAATCTTAGTTTTTTTCTATATAATACTGAATAAAATTTTAATATTTGATGAATCAACTGTAGTAACATCTCTATTTGAATACAGATCAAGGCACTATACAATGCAAGGACATGTACAATAGCTAGCTGTGGCTGTTGCAATCTTCAGGGTGGTAATGATAGCCAATGACCCAGCAAGTATGCATGGCGCAACATGTATGTACAGGATTCCTTCTCATGTTCAGAGTTAGGTTGTCTCTCTATCAATGTAGGAGTCTTATCACCATGAGTAAATCAATCATGCTCCTTTTGAACAAACCTCCGAAGCAACAAGACATCAATTGTTCGATCCATGTTTATAAGATTTATTTTGTGGTCATCTCCCACACACAAATATACACAAAGCTGAGACATCACTGGCCACAAATTGACAACTTTCTATCGACCCACTTCCATATTTTTGTTTTTTTAAAGGAAGAAGAAGGATTGAGTGAGACGCACACCGAGACTTACAAGCGTGCCGGTGCTCAGCCAAGAACAGATACCTGCCTGAAAAGCTTGAGAAAAGTTTTAATTAAAGTGATGAGGGGTTTGTTCACGATCGAGCATTGCATGAGTCAACTTGGAAAGTTTTGAACATTATTGAGATGTGACTGAGAGCTTATCAACACAGGAACAAACTCGTCCATACATACTCATTTCCAATATATATGATATTTATGATTTTTAAGACACGTTTGATCGTTATCTGTCGGTGATATGGGTCCGGGGGTATGTCCTGTATGTGAAGTATAGAGGGAAACACCCCCTTCCGTATACTTGCGTATTCCAAGGACACACCCCGAGGGGCTTAACAGGGTCCGGGCCACGGGCGGCCACATGGCCGTCCTGAAGGGGATTGGCCCGGAGGCTGCCCGGGGGCTATGGCCTCCCGAGATGGCAGGGTTCGGGGTCACCCGGACCCTCCATGCATCAATCCGCACCCCTCCATGGGAGGGGCGGGTTCAACTGCCAACTACCCGTAATCAATGCTCGAGCTCTGGCAGGCGACGCCCCGACGCATTTAATGTGATGTGAGGCGTGCCTGTCAGAACTCATCATCATCTTCGCCTTTTGCCTCGGGCGAGCGGAGAGCACGGAAGTCCTCTCCCATGACCGCGAATTGACCGCGCCGTCAGACCACGCGTGCCTCTCCCCCCGTCCTGTCGCTGTTGCATTTACTGCGACGGACGACCGCGTGGAAGAGAGAATACAGGTTGGGGCGGCGCCGCGCCACCCTCTCTCCAGCCGTTGGGCTACTGCCATGTGGGCCCCGCTGGAGTAGGTAGGGCAGCCATCACCCGCGTCAGCAGCATGGCGACCATGACGACAATTGTTCCCGCTCCACCCACTGTAACGTGGCGACAGGAGCAGGTACAGGAGCAAGCCAGAGCATGACAAGGCGAGAGCCTCACCGGCGTGTAAAGCGGGGGGGAGGGGGAAGCTAAGGACCATTGTGGTGTCCCCTTGTACTAAAAAATGAGGCCCGAGTCCACCGTAGAAGAGGTTGGTCCATCACTCTTAAGCTCAACTCCTGGATAGTCTTAGCTCCCCTCAGTCATCAGCTCCAGCCTCCCCTCCCAAGAAAGAACTCCATCCACTTGGTAGAAAAAGAGATTGGGAGAAGAGTCAAGAATACTCCGATCGTGACACAGAAAAATCACCACACCAAACCCCTGTAATCCATCATTCATCGTATAGTACCAGAACAAGAGTAGTGTATTACGCTTCCCGGCGGCCTGAACCTGTATAAACCTTTGTGCTCTGTGTTTTTAGTGGGCTCTCTCATCCTGCCCATCTTCTTGTTCTCCTTAAACTTAGACCCTTACGCTCCGTTCCCCTGTGCCGAACCAAGGAAGGGGTCCCTCGGATCCTTGCGTGTCGAACACACGCATCGACATTATCTTACTTAAAAAATTTACATAATTATTAATTTTTTAATGATTTGATTAATTATTAAATATGCACAGTAAGCGTGATATAGTTTTGCATATTTTATTTTTTTAATAAGACAACCAGTCAAACGTATATGGAAAAAATCAATGACATCAGATATTTTGAGATGCAGATAGAATATTCTACTCTGCATGCCCTACAGAAAACATCAATCTTTTTTCAGCACACATTAATATAATTGATCAGCGTGTGCACTTTAGTTGGCATAGGTGCATGCTGCACATGACTAGGTTAGTTAGTTACGCTTTAATTAGTACTATATTTAACTAGGATTAGTTTGAAGTGCTGATCGAAGAGGTGATTTAATTTGATATAGTACTAGATAATTAAGATAATCAAGGGCAGGAAGCGACGCACTACTGGCCATGTGAATTGAGATTTTGCTACATACACAAAAAATAAACTAGCTGGTTATTAATTAGTCTATTGTTATATTCTAATATATTATATATCCTATATATTCTAGAACTACATATAGCCCTCATGCATGTATATTAACAACAACAACAACAAAAAATGCATGCATGTGGTTGTTGATGAGACCGGACGAATTTGCCGTCAGACATGCACGCTTTATTCATATCATCATATGGATAAATGATCCTTTTTTTTTTTGACATATGGATATGATCTTGAATTGACAAACAAAGATTGCAAATGCTAAACTAGCTAGATAGGGCTTGCTGATGTCATCTTTTTTTTTTACCATAAAATGGAAGGGGGGGACAAGAAAATCATCGACCAGACATGGATGATATGATGTTGATGTTTTGGCAGCTCACAGCGGCCGATCTGAAGCAGTCTGCTTTTTGAAAACCACATGATGAAGTTAAAATCGGAAATAAATACGTACATGTATTGCTAGCCTCCTAGCTATATACTAGTTCCTCTTAGAACTACTAGGAGTACAAATTATTGGGCAGAACATATATGTACAAAAAATACTTTTGGCACCTTTAATTTTCTGAATCAAATTAACCCTGCAGATTTTTATTTGCTCTCGAGCTTCTATAGAATGTTTCTCATGCTCGACCGATCACCGATGCACACCCAGCTGACATGTGCCTTCTAAAACATGTGACTTATATATATGTTATAATATATCAGTTATACGTGCGTACGTAGTTTGGCCACAATAATCAAACTGGTGTGCAATAACGTCAAATGTAAGAAAACTTCAAAATTTTGAAATATTGTATAAATTATATGAAAGTAACATGCATATTAATAGATGCAATTGTTTGTACAACCATATAACCTCAGTTGCTGCTGTAACCCTTTTCTACTAAAATAGATATGCATGGTGCTTCATTAATTTTAAAAAGCATGTCTTAAACAACAAATTAATGAAATTTCCTTTAGAGATCGGACTTTGAGTAGATCAGTCGAAAGTACTACGTTGCTATTCATCATATATACAATCGAAAAGTACGAACTTTAATGTAACCAAATTAACATAATCATAGCAAGTAGGAAAAATATAAAAAGAGAACTTTTTATTGGGGCACGAGTATCTCATGTGAGTGTGCCATGATTAGAGCAGAGGAAAAACTGTTACTACTACCGTCCTACGTAAATTGGTTAACTAGTCCTATTTCTGTGTGCGCGCGCGCATATATATATATATATATATATATTTATAAAAAACAGATGCTAGTCCTATTTTCTTTTTGTGCGCTTGCGTATGCATGCATTGACTTGTCCACATTAAAGAAACAATTCGTTGTGTCCTTTGAACGGGACAGCCGATGAGATCCTGCATTTGAAGCAATTGCACTTGGAGAAATAATACTCGTAACTGCATCCAACCATCAACACGCAAGAGATATCCTCTTGGATTAATTGGAGCACACATGCATATATATA
>CM002483.1:20200613-20309154 GCA_000325765.3 Leersia perrieri | reverse complement strand
TATATATAACCATCAACATGCATATTAACCTGGAGGGCTCGGCATTATTGATCTGGCAAAATTCTCAAGGGCTTTGAGATTAAGATGATTGTGGTACTCATGGAAAGACCCTGACAAACCTTGGGTTGGATCCGATCTTCCTTGTGATGCTACTGATATCCATTTATTCCAGGCAGCCACTAGAATCAATCTAGGGGATGGAAAGAAAGCCAGTTTTTGGAATGATAACTGGCTTAACAACACTTGTCTCAAAGATTTAGCACCCAGTCTTTTCTCTTTGGCAAAAAGAAAAAGAAAAACAGTGGAAGAAGAATTACAAGGAAATAATTGGGTTAATTCTTTCAGGCCGATCACAAACATAGAGGAAATCAATGAACTCGTTACTCTTGGGAATCTGCTGTCGGACATCCACCTAAACAGTGAGCCAGATGATATCTTATGGAAGTGGACAGCAAATGGGGAATACTCGGCATCCTCGGCATATAAGTATCAGTTCAGTGGCTCTGTCACCGATACTGATTTCCTAGCGTTATGGAAGATCAAGGTTGAACCAAAACACCGATTTTTTGGATGGTTAGTCTTACACCAGAAGACTCTAACAGCTAATAATCTCCTTATAAGACATTGGCCGTGTAATTGCATCTGCCAGCTCTGCACAGAGGCTTTTGAGGACACTAATCATCTTTTCATGCACTGTGATTTCACAAGGAAAGTCTGGTCTACAATCAAAAGCTGTTTAAATCTAGAAATTTCTATTGGATTGGAAGACCTCAACTTATTTTCAGGTTGGGAAAGATTCAAAGGAATTAAACCAAAGGAGAGGAGACAAGATCACCTATCGACGCTGCTAATATCCTGGTGGAACATTTGGCTTAAACGAAATAGAATGATCTTCCAAGACCAAAGCAAGTCGTATCTACAAGTGGCGCTGTCCATCAAGGAAGAACTGGACCTTCGTAAGAGGGCTTTTGAACCACCCTAAGGGGGTTTCTTTTTTCTTCTTCTAGCAGAAGTTCACCTGTTTTTTCCATGTTTTTCCTTCCTATTTCTGTAAACTACCTGTTCTATATTCCGGCATACCTAATGCCGTCGTTTCCTAAAAAAAAAAGATATGCATATACACAGGGGCATCAAGACGAGGATGCTGCACGTATATAATTCAACTATACTGTTGTTGTTAACCCCCTATATATAAGCACTCTATGAGTTTTAGGGGAAATTAAAGTTGAGAAAAAATATTTTTTATGTCCCTGGCTAATTTGATCCCCTATGATCATCACTGGCCTGATTTGTTAGGATGGAAAGTAGTTGGGGGAAAATTAGCCGAGTCAAGAAAGGAAAAGTAGTATCCCAAAAATACTTATATAAATAGAAACACCGTAAAATGTCTCTTAAACATTTGAAATGCTTACATGTGAGCACATATTGCAAAATATCCATTCCAATCAAAATAAATTTAATAAATTACGGGTCCATATTGTATATATTAATCTGCCCCTGACTTTGACGTGCGGGCACACACAACATTAATTATACACAAACATACTGTCGATTTCATTCAGTCTTTAGCTGGCAGTGCAATATGCATGCATGTTTTACATGCATGAGAAAAATTGGTCATTAGTTTTATCCTTATGTACACATCAAGATGCATACATAAATGCACCATGAGCGCACCAAACGGATACCTGTCAGCAATCCATTTATATGTATGTATATGTTGAAATTTTGGCTGGAATGCAATTGCAATATGTCATGGTGTGAGTGTGACAGAATGTTTCTGGCCACGACCACGACAACCCATATCCAAAATCACATGTACAGAAGATTTAATTACATGCAGTAGTTAGGCCGGGTTTACTTGTTTACCAAAAAAAAAATTACGTATATAAACACACATTTGAAGTATTAAACGTAATCTGATAACAAAACAAATTACGATTCCGACTGTAAACTGCGAGACGAATCTTTTAAGCCTAATTAATCCGTCATTAGCAAATGTTCACTGTAGCACCACATTGTCAAATCATGACGTAAGTAGACTCAAAAGATTCTCTCGCAATTTACATGCAAACTATAATTTGATATGACGGAATTGCATTAAATGTGGAAAAAAACAAAACTTGTAATTCTGACATGCAAACTATGCCTTTTTTTCGTCCACATTTAATATTTCATGCATGTGTCTAAACATTTGATGTGACGGAAAATTTAAAAGTTTGACGAAAAAAAATTGAAATCTAAACAAGGCCTTAGGCCGCGTTTTAAGCAGCGTAGAGATTTTGGCTTATTTTGGCACAGAAAACAAGATAAGTCATTAGTGTATAATTAATTAAGTATTAACTATTAAAAACTTTTAACAATGGATTTGTTTGACTTTTTTAAAAAAGTTTTGTATATAAAGTTAGTAAAAAACACAACGTTTAGTAATTTATGAAACATGCTCACGAAAAACAAGAAATAATCCAAGCCAAATACTCCAGCTGATTAGAACTCACCCTTAGTTTATCCTTGAACCAACCAAACACAAATAACACAAAATCGATGGATCCAGCTAATTAACTAAGCTAGTGCTACTATAGCTAGGTAGTAGTCCATGCATACATGTGCCTAATTAACCTGCATGCATACCTGAAATCGATTTCCCTCTGTACTCCCATTTTGGAGCTTTCAAATGGAACATACTACGAAAGTACGAAGTGTGTACAGAGTACCGACAGGTAACCGCACGCACTGTGGCAGCTGACAGGGGTAACATGGTATGCACATATCATATACTCCTACTCGCCTCCTCCTTCAGTCACGTGAACAAGCCTTTGCATCGTTTTTTCTTCTAACGTGACACGGAAAAATTCCAAAAAGGTTGTCTTACAGTACATTATACTGGTTGTATGGGGTGAGTAGTATGGAGAAATTAAATCTGACCCTTCGTTTATATGGGTATTTTTTTAATTGATCTAATAGTGAAGAAATTACCTATTAGAATTCAATTGGTATTTCCGTTTCTAATTAGCGTTGCTCGTGAGGATTGTTGCATACTTGCATGCAGTCCACCCGTGCATCAGCGACTCAACGGTATTGCCGATTTTCTGTTGTCGCCGGCACATCGCATTTGCTTGGACAAGAGTAGCTTAGCCGAGTTCGACGCTTCCTGTCTTTGCTCATCTCCGCTAGCGTTGACAAAGTCCTAGGAGTCTGCGTGTGTTTAATTATGAATGCCTGCATCTGTAAAAAAAAAAGTGATGATGGTAGCTGGCTAGTCAAAGATGTACGTGTTTATGGACATTTGCGTCTGAAAAAAAATTGATGATTTGTTATTTTACAGTAATAATATGTTGATAGGTAGCTAGATAAAGATTGTATTTCGCAGCACGTGCTTGCCAGGATGTGTCCAAAATTAAACAACTTCTGATGAGAGGTAATATCATCCATTCATATGTGGCAGCAATTAATTTCAATCACTACCAAGTAGCTAGAGTGCACATGTCGATCGATCGGTAGGAATCACAAATACCTTATATTATTAGGCTTGCGTAGCATATTAATTTCATATATATCATGTATTCTCTGCTATATATATCTAAACAATTAAATGGTCCCCATCGACCATAGCTATGACTGTATTCACATTTCTTTGTCTCACTTTAGCAGTGTCAACACCAACACATTGTTGATAACAACGTTTAATTTGGTACATATTAGTATATGTAAATATTAATTCCATATATTCCCCTATGACAGTCTTAATTTGCCATAGAGTACACCTCCTTTGTCCAGTCCATGTAATTTTTACAGAAAAAATATAAATTAACGATTTATAATATTTACAGCTAGCACACAGCTGCCTAAGCCATGATATTATTTGCTAGCTGCATGAGAGAGAGCCAGCTGAATATAACGGTTGGTAGGACCCGTCATAGGCTTGCGTAGCTGCATATATGCTGCATGCAGGCTCGACTGGAGCACATCATTCAGATCAGTATCCGTAGCATGCAGCTTAATCAGTTAAGTCATCAGTTAGGTCAGTGGTGGATCGAGTAGTACATGCATATACAGTTGAAGCTTCATTGGCTAAGTTAGTGGCCAGCGTCGACGGTCCGTATAACTAACAGAAATTCAGAAATGGAAGCAGATATTGTCATAGTGTAGCAAGAAATCGAGTCAGTTAAGTCGTCGTGGTGTAGGTAATTGGTCTCTCTGATGTGCGCAACCTGAAAGAAGCAGCTGTCTATTCTATCCTACTCTGATAGTGAGCTAACTGTAGTGGTCCTTCGGCCATGGCGTGTGTCAATTGTGATTCATATTTGCACTAGCTAGCTAGCCAGGGACCAATCAAAAGCTCGCTCTCACCTATCATTTGTGTGCAACCTGCAGCTAAGCTAGCTTGCTAGGTGCATGCCTTTTGCCCCCATTAATTAATTCTCTAGTATAGCACAACTAGTCTCTGAATCAGTATATACTACACCTCTGTTCCAAATATAGCTGCTCTTGTCCAGATTTATAGCTAGAAATAACTAATTTTAAAACAAATACAATATACACCGGATGACTCATGCATCATGAATTTAGCTCAATTATCAGGCTTATTCAAGTATTTCATTGTTTCGTGATCCCTTGATGAAACTGATCGACAGAAGCATCGTCTCACACATATATATAATGTGAGCATGAATGCATGTAAACTTCATGATCAACATACATAGAAATGGCCGGCTCCGGCAGGCGTGTTGATTTGGGCACTAATAAGCTGCATGCTACAGAATTCAGAGGATTCAGAATTCATGCAGATGGCATGTCGTCTAGGCTGTCTGTCAGGATCGATATGTACAGATCGACGGAAGGATTGCTTGGCGACTGTGCATATGTGTCGTTGTAATCGCTCTGTAGCGGCCTTCGACGATCGACGATGGGTGCAGACAGTGATCGATGCGTTCAGGGCCCAGGCCGATCGACAGCGATGGCCATCTCCAGCTGCAACTTGAGCTGCTGCCTGCCGACGACTGTTCGTCTGTCTGTTCGTTTCGATCGATCGTTCGTTAATTTTCTACTAGAAGGACTACTGGTTTTCGTGTTCATATCAACTAGTGCTCCATCTATTGATCGCCGGAGACAAGGTCCCGACACCCGTCAACTCCCTTGCCAATATTGCGGTTGCACGACCACCAGTTGCTGCTGCATCTCTGCATTTGGATATATATATATATATATATACATACATACATACATACACTCCCTAACAACTACTCATACGCATGTTATTTGTTTTTATCTGATCCATATATCTACTCAGACGGAAGTAGATTCTCTACAGTTACTGTGTTCTCGTAATATTTGATGACTGACATGTGGACCCAAGGACATTGGAACCAATATGTCAGTTATTATGAATAGTAACTAACGTGTGAGCAGTGACCGCAGAAGATCATAGTCCCCAAGACGGATGGTGGCTGGCCCCTTACTATGCTAATTAACTAATGGCATAATTACTGGCTACACCCTTTATCTTGAAATATAGAGATCTTATATAGATTTAACACATCCTATGACAATGATATCCTATATTACACCATCCGTTCTGTGGCGTAATATGACTTATCAAGATAAGAGTTTGATCAACAATTTCTCTATTAAAAAATATTTTTATGACATAAGATTGATATTGTTAGATTTTTTTATTCAAAAGTGTTTTTCTATGATTATTTTTTCATCACAATAATAATATCTTAATAGAGAAATCATGAGTTAAATCATTGTTCTAGAAAAACTTATATGCCTAATCATTTAGAATGGAGGGAGCGTGTTAAAATATAAAAGAGCCCGACTACAAAATGGACTTGTCGACGTCACCAAAACAAAAGCAGGTCGTTGGAGTACCATATCTGGAACCCGAGGTACCAGATCTGGAACACAGGGTGCCAGATTTTGGACCCAAGGTATCTGATTTGGAACCTGGGTAAAAGATCCGGTACCCTAGGCACCAAACTGATATTCTGGGTATCTGATTTGAAACCCTGAGTACCAGATCCGATACCACTGTGACAAGAAACAAAAAGTTACATGTACTTCTTCTACCTCTCTGTCGTCCGCGTGCGGCCGGTCGGAGTGGCAACGCCGGCGACGCACAAAGCCTCGTCCCTCTCCAGAGCCACCGCTTTGTGGCCCCCTCATCGGATCCATATATTAGGCCTCATTGGAGATGCGGTCGACCGGCGTGGGAGGAGGCGTGGGACGTTGGGAGAAAACTGCAATGGCGTCGCCCCCGCGGATTTGATCCTCTCATGGTCGTCGCTGCTGCCTTCCGTAATAGTTGTTGTTGTCGTCTCCCGCCATAGTCGTCGCTGCCTTTGTCAGCTTGCGGTGCGGCGTGGCCGTGGACGGCTAGAGCGGAGGAGGAGCGGAACGGCCGTGGAGGTCCGGAGTGGAGGAGCTAGGTGCGGCTGCGGCGTGGCTGCACGCAGAGGCGGCCGCGATGAGAAGGATCGGGGGAGCTGGATGCGGGGACGAAGGGATCCGTATCCCGTAGTCTTTGTCAATATAAAACTGTTGTATTTTAAAACGGACGACACATGCATACAAGTCACCCACGAAAAACAATGGAATATTATACCAACCGCGTTGGGCAGTAATTAACAATGTCTACGCCACGCTCACTGATGCCTCTTGTCTGTACAACAGTACAAGCATATTAATCTTAAGCAAAGTTAGTTAGCATGTCGACCACAGTACTACAAATCCAAGTTGATCAACATGTGTCGATGGTTTATCCAAGATTAACTGTACTGACTTCTGAGCCGCAGCTAGCTAGCTATTACTCCCTCCGTCCCATATTACAAGGTATTTAGAGATTTTATTTGTAACATTTGACCTCTCGTCCTATTAAAAAAATAGAAATACTACTTGTTTTATTTATAATTTACTTTATTATCAAAAGTATTATAAGCATTTTTTATTATTTTTATATTTCTACTAATTTTTTAATAAGATGAACACCAAAGATTACAAACAAAACCCTAAATCCCTTAAAATATGGGATAGAAGGAGTAGCTGTTTTTAACATTGTGTTTCATATATACAACAAAACTTTTGTTGCAATGTGTATATAAAAGATGGTTTACCATTTAGTAAAAAAAATATTTCAGTAAAAATATTTTAATTGCTAAAATTTTTTTGAGCCGTACTCGCACTGAAACATTTTTTCTCTAAACGATGAAATATTTTTTTATACACGTTGAAACGTAATCGCGGGTGTTTGATGTTTTGCCTCTATCAGACACATGAGGCCTAGTTGTGTCCTATGGCTGCGTTCGTTTCTAGTTAGAGGCAAATTAGTACAGTGCCGATACCCTTTGGCATGCTTTTCAATGTGCGTAAAAATACGTTTTTAAAAAAAAATTCTACATGAAAGTTGTTTAAAAAATAAAATAATCCATTTTTCAAGTTTAAAATAGCTTATACCGAATTAATCACGTACTAATGATGTTTCTCGTTTTGCGTGCCACCACTATTCTTTTTTGCCAATCTTGTTTTGGCAAGAAATGAACACAGCCTATATATATTAGAAAAAATAGTTGGTACGTAGTAGGCATTTAGGGCCAGCAGTTTTATAGTTCTGAATATATGATGCATGATAGATTATATCTGATCTCGTGATTATATATATTAGAGACGCAAAAGAATGAATTAACTACCACAGAGTCAAAAGATTGTCTTAAAAAAATCTAAGTAACTAATATATAGGACTGTTTTTATATAAAAATCGCAACATTTATAAGCTTGAGAAGCGTGCTCATTATGATAATCTACAATATGTAAGAGGAAAAGAATTGTTTAATACAGCAATGGCATATGCCTGCTATAGTTTGTGTTTGATTGAATAATACTACATGAGTTGAGATATTCGGTAATATAATGAGAATATATATACATGTTTTCTCATTTGAGTCTTAGAATCATTAACCAAACTTTGTTTCAGACCATTTCGGATATAACTATAACAAAATCTTAATTTAGAACTATTATTCATTATTCATCGCATCGGTCCCATACTCCCATGTCTTTTGCTTATAAAGCGGCAGTCCGAAAAATTCCTTCCAAACAAGCTATATATACATGGTGAACTAATGCTATTTGGTCACATGGCACTACACATGCACGGTGCAAAACTAAAAACGGAAAAATAATACAAGGCAAGCACTACCAAATACTATATGCATGTTAGGCACATAGAGGGAAAAAGAAGAGAGCAACAAAAGAAGATCATCAGGAGACAGGAGGTGACTTATCGATCAGTAGTGGGGTTTTTATTTTTGGAAAAAAGAAACCGTTTCTCATGTGTTCCAAAAGGGCAAAAGTAAAACATACCTTCAGCTAGCTCTACACCACTCGTACATATATGCATGGGTTTTATATCCTGAATTAGTAGTTCCTATGGTTATTCCTGAATACATGTTTTGGACGATTATTCATCTTTAATTAGTATATTACGCGTACACGCCACATACGTATGTAACGTATGTTTGGACAGTTCTAAAGCAATCCCACCTGCAAAAACCAGAAAGTAACTGTAGACAAGCTGTGCGCTAAGGAAATAACCGTTGCTTCATTGAAGAAAGGCAAAAGTGATCAACAAAAGGAAGTGGTTGATCCTTCAGAAATTAAGAGACCTCAACAATTGGTGTCTGCCAAATATAGCAAAAGTCACCTGGCCTGTCAAGAAAGTAAAGGAGGGATAGGATAGCTCATGCATATCATGTGTGCTAATGTAATCATTAGCCAAAAGTAGTTTTCTTATAGAAAATGTTTTAGAAATAGGCAATATGTATTTGTATGTTAGAATACCAAGCATGACTAGCTTTTACCCTCCATTTTATATCTCGCTCCATATATATAATATCTTACACGGTATAATTGTAGCAAATAATTAATCTTCTCCCGAAAAAACTTTCGGAAAGGACATGGAGTTCATGTAGTATACTATTCTCTATTCTCTTTTGTTCCATAATTTGTGACATTTTGGATACGATCGAGGTCAACAATTATAGCTTTAATTGAGTATTGATTTTTTAATTATTTTAGTTTGAAGATATTATAACATGTATAAATTAGTCTTATAAAGTTTTTTGATAAAAATAAACAATCCCTCCATCCCAAAATAATTGACGTTGTTGAATCTCTTATCAACGTTTGACTATTTGTTTTATTAAAAAATTATGAAGTATCATTTTATTTATTTCTAACTTACTATTTTATTATAAAAAGTAATTTGAGCATGAATTATTCTTTCTTATATTTTTACCCTTTTTTAATAAGAGGAATGATCAAATATTACAATCAAAGTTAACAACGTCAAGTATTTTGAGATTGAGAGATTATTTACTTTTTTATATTGAAATAGAAATAAATCACACTAAAAATATGATTTGGAGACTATGTATGTTGAAAATGTCAATAATAATTGAACATGATGGAAGAGTACAGTTGATCAATTTAAGAAGGAAATTTAGTAAGATAAAAACTTTACAACTAAAAAAACATGTGAAAACATTGCAGAAACATTCTGACTTCACTAGGATGTGTCATCGTTGCTCCTCTACTGGCCAGCGAGTGGCCCAAGTTAGCAGACCGTAGCAAATAAATCTGGAGTAAGAAAATTAATTATGAAATTATTAACAATACATGCATGTCGATAGGTATGTTAAGCTCATTGCTGCTAATAAGCAATGAAGATCATTATCTAAAAAAATAAGCAACGAAGATAGGCATATTAATGTCGTTCTCAAAATGTGTCCATCTAAATACATTATCTCAAACGATTATCATCGTACATTGGATAAGCTTCGGATGCACGGGCACACAAGCCCTAGAGGATACAAAACAATAAAATAACAGGATTGCTATAAATCTTGCGCAAGAAAACTGCTTGGAAATCTTGCAGTTTTTCAACCCTTAGATATGCTTGGAGATTCGTGCTATTGAGGAAAATTAGACAGAAAGATCTAAGCATACACAATAAAAAGGTTAGAATTCCATCATCAAAAACATTTCCATAAATGTACATGTGTGGTACATAGAGGTTACATATGTAATTATAATATACTTTTTATATAATTACACTGTAAATATACTAAAATTACATTTGACAGATTTTCTTTCAAAAATATGGCGACAGAATTTTAGTCACACCCTAAAGTGATACGCGAGAGGAAAAGGGGAAAGTGATGTAAAAAAAGCACCAAACCTCCCGAACGAGTAGAAACCAAAAAGACCATGAGAAAGATGTGCTTTTGACGATTTTCACCAACGGGATCACGAAACTAAACACCAAATCAAACTAACGGAACCAAACACCAAATCAAACTAAAGCTAGCTCTAGCTTGACGACATCCACTTTGACATTCATGAAACACACTGAATCTTTTCAAATTAAAGAAAATATGCATGGTGCAAACAGTTCACTGCAGATATGCAACCATCCAAACAAGGGAATACATGATGAATTCACCTCCCAACACGTACGCGTGTATGCAATATACTGCAGGGCTGGAGGCTAAAATCCTTCGTTACTGTAGTCACGTACTTTTCTGAAAATTAAATGAGAAATAATACGCAAGGACAGTTCATGCAGATATTTGCTGAAATCATCATGGAGACTTATCATCGATCATTGCTAGCGTCGCACGTGTATTGCGCGGTCGGCTAGTCTGAAATGAGAGATATACTCCTAGATGCTACCGATATATACAAACTGATCAACATTAGCCATCATATATATATATATCTTTTCAGACAGAAAGATTGGTAAGATGGAACAACACACAGGCCGGGTATATGTCACTGGAGATATGTTGAAATCATTTAATTTGACGTATATGCTCCACACATATGTAGCTCGTGCAGCCATACGTACAGATATATACGACCGACTTATACATTAATTAGTACCATGTATGCAATGAAACACCATACACGGATACAGTTAATTGTGAGTATATTCGGGGATGAATCCGAAGTAGGAAATCACTGAGATGTCACTTCTATAACAATGTGGTTCATCATCGTACTTAACAACATAAACAGTACTATCTTCTTTTTTTATTATTTAACGCTAGTTATTTCATATCACAGCGTCATGTACAACATGAAAGTATATTGTAGCGAAATCATAGCGCCAATAATGCCCCCTTGATAGTACTGAACTACTGATGCACCAGCTGGCTAGAATCTCCCCTGAGTACGTATATTATACGGGGTGAATCTCCCATAAATACTACTTCCGTCCCGTAATATAGCAACCTAGAAGGTGATTTGACCCCTCCTCGAACAATGTATCTGGCCATGTACATGTGCTAGATACATTATCCTAAGAGAGATAGTTTGCTATATTTTAGAACGGAGGAAGTAACTGCTAGTATTATATACACACATGAATGTTACTATACTAACCATCATATCTTTTCTCCAGACTGGAAAATGGGTAGAGGGACACAGGGTAGGTCACTGCAGATATTGCTCAAATTAATCATTTTAATTAACGTATACTCCATATATCTAGCTCGTGCAGCCATGTACTACTATATGCAGATACGAGAGAAAAGATATATATACGACCGACCAAATTAAATCCATCTACACCTTACGTGGACACGGTTGTCAGTATACTCCACGGCTCCGAATACATACACACGTGTACACCCACATGTACACCGAACACAACAAGCACAACGAAGGAAAAAAATGATTAGAGCGAGCTAGAAAAAAAAACGAAGAGAGAGAAAGAAGACATGGCAGGGGGGAGAAAGAGACAAGGAAACGCATGAGAGAGAAATGGAGGCAGAGCAAGCAGCAAGAGAGGAGAGAGAGAGAGAGAGAGAGATGGTGAGGTTGTCGCTGTCGCCTCTCTCTCTCTCTTCGCCTCACCTGCGAGCGGCCTACAAAAGCGGGGGGCAGAGAGGAGAGGAGAGGAGCATCGCCTCGCCTCAACCTTCTCTGCAGCCAGCGCTTAACCAAACCACCCCATCATTAGCGACCAAATCACCCTTTCTCTGATCCACCCCCTCCACCTCTTGACTAATCCAAAATACTAAACAATTTCTCTTTGATTCCACCCGAGACACACACAGTCTTCCATGTGGTTGTTGGTCTCGCTTGCTTCTTCTCCTCTTCACATCTTCTAGTTCGTCTCGTCGTTGCAGCCGGAGACCGGAGACCGGAGCCGGACAGGACAGTTGCCGCCGGCGGCGGCGGCGGCGGCGGTCGCTTTCTTGGTCCCCACTTGGTGGTGAGTGATTGTTTGATTCCATGCTGTTAGAGCAATTGATTGATTCTTTGGGGAAAGCTTGGATTTTGGGGGCATGTTCTACGGAGGTCTCTTGGTTTTCCTGTTTTGGGGGAGAGACGGATTTCCGTTTTTCTGGGGATTATGTGCGGAAAAAGATTGTTCCTTGTTTATTTCAGAGGTATTTTTAGGGTCATAGGAGTATATACTTTGTAAAGCTGGGATTTTTAGGTGGTAACAAATGTTGATATACTCCGAGAATATACTGCGTTCAGAGATAAGATTAGGCTGTCCTTAATCTCCTTTTTATGCGACTGTTCCCTCTATCTAGGATGGAAAAGGATGGCGGATTAGTGGGAAACTAGCCGCTGATTATTTATGCTTCGTCCTTCTTTACCGGAGGTCTTATGATGATTCCATTTCAGCGTTGGCTGATTTCTCGTGGTCATCTGAACTTCTCCTTGTGGTTTCCGATTTCTTTGGCGGTAAATAGCTTCCAGGAATCTCTAGTCAACGAGCTATTAAAACTTAAAAGGGCTCTGTCTCATGTTGACCCGAGCCATGATTCGCCCATGCTTTGCAACCAAGATATGATGCAGTGCTGGTACAATTCAGAATATGTTCTTTCCTCTTTTGCTTTGGTTCTGAGAGCAACTTTTAGCAGCCACGCCTCTCACAAGTTGATAATTTTTTTTGTGTTGCTACTCGTACTTTCTAGCAGTACGATACGGTATATGCTACCACTCGGCACAGTATAGGAGTAGATTGTTGGCACCTGCTGGGCTGATATAAAAGCTCACATTTTTATCAATGTCTGCGCAGTTATATTGTCGATCTGCTTCCCTTTTTTAGCTATTACTAGGTAGTCGTGTCGCAATTACTTCCCTTTCCTCCATTGTAGGTTCCTGTTTAGAGGGTACCCCTGTTTAGACCGTCGGAGATGCTCTCTGTGCCTATGTCTTTCTTGATTTTTCTTGATTTGTTCACACTACATAAATAATTTTTCAAATCAAGTATATTTTGTCTGTTTCGGGGAATCTACTTTGTGATTCGTCCAAATTTTGGCGAAAGAAACACTTCTATATGCCTGCTTTTGTCGAGAGGCTTGCACCAAATATTCCTGAAGTCACTGCTAGAGTAACCGAGTGTTAGGTTGTACTATCGCCTGACTGAGCAGTTCTAACGGTAGGCTGAATGTTTTTACAGTTCTTTTCATACTTGGGTTTGGGGAGGATTTGTTGTTATGGTAAGCCATAACTTTTTGGCCGGGTCTAAAATTTTTTTTGGCCGGGTCATGGTAAGCCATAACGATTGCCTACATGTATTTTTACTTGAATTTAGATTTCAGTGAAACTGTTTTCTCATTATGTTTTAAGTTTTGCATCAAGAACCAGCTTAGCAGTATTACCAGTAGATGGTTCAGTAAGCTTCCTCCATGTCCATGCAAGGCTGGCAGTATGTGTATATCTTTTATCTGGCAAAATATGTTTGCAATTCTAGCGCTGGTGGTATCTCACGAGAAAAGGTGAGCATCAGTGTCTTTGTCAGTGACTCGGTGTTTTCCACATATGGTTTGTAAAGTGGCCTTATTTTTCAGGGTCGTTAGCTTTAGTACGTATACAGTATACTGCTGATGGTTTATCCTTTTGTCCCCCCTCTTCTTTGTCAACTGGGCACGCATTGCTATGCAATTCATGAGATTGCTAGTGCGTTTCCCACTATTCTGTCGGCAACAAAGCTCTGCAATGTTCAAAATTTTCTTGCCATTCCGATGCCAACTCCTACTGCACTATCCGTGTTTGGTTTCCAGCTCAGTTGGTGGTTAGAACTTAGAAACTGCAGCCTTTTGTCTTGCACTATGTCTTCAAACCGTGTACTTTCTTTGCATTGGTTTAAAGTTGCTAAACACCAACACACCTACATGAAAATATATCTAATAGATTTTTTCATGTCCACCTTTTATGACTTTGCAGTGATCCCACTTCCAAACCAGGTGGTAAAACCAGAATCCTACCATTACAATGACGATCTGCAGCTGTGAAGAGACGATCAATGAGTTTGAGATGTTGACGCGTGATGCTGGGCGTGTGCAGCAGGATACACTGAAAAAGATCCTTGAGATAAATGCTAATGCTGAGTACCTGCAGAACTTTGGGCTTGGGGGGAGGACTGATGCCGAGAGCTTCAAATCCTGCATACCATTGTGTGTGCACAGTGATATCGAGCCTTATATCCAGAGGATTGTTGATGGCGATACCTCACCAGTGGTCACTGGAAAGCCCATCACCAACCTCTCTCTTAGGTACTCATTGCTTGAAATTTGTTACCTTATTATGCTTTTCGTTTACTAACTCATGAAAATGGATGTTCATTGTTTGGCTTTTTCTGTGGTTTAATCTAGTTCTGGTACAACACATGGAAAGCCCAAGTTCATTCCATTTAATGATGAATTGCTTGAGACCACACTTCAAATATTCCGTACCTCTTACGCGTTTAGGAACCGGTAAGGATCTTTGTTTCTTTATTATTATATGCTCAAGAATGCTGCATTTTCTGAATATTCAACAAACTTTGATGATCAAGTTCAACATAAGTTATTGATGTTATACATGCTATTAATTTTTTGCATTTTAGAATAATTTTTTGTTTTGTGTTAACAGTGAATACCCTATTGGCCAAGGAAAAGCATTGCAGTTTGTTTATGGTAGCAAGCAAGTGAACACGAAAGGTGGCATCCTTGCAACAACTGCAACAACAAACTTGTATCGGAGACAACGTTATAAGGAAGGAATGAAGGATATCCAGTCACAGTGTTGCAGTCCTGATGAAGTGATATTTGGCCCTGATTTCCACCAATCCTTGTACTGTCACTTGCTGTGTGGGTTAATATACTCAGAGGAGGTTCATTCGGTATTCTCAACATTTGCTCACAGCCTAGTCCATGCATTCCAAACATTCGAGGAGGTTTGGGAAGATCTGTGTGCTGATATAAGAGACGGTGTTCTCTCAAAGAAAGTTACAGCACCATCGATTCGTGAGGCTGTTTCAAAAATCCTGAAGCCCAATCCTGAACTTGCTGACTCAATCTACCAGAAGTGCATTGGTTTGAGCAATTGGTATGGAGTGATCCCAGCACTGTGGCCAAATGCAAAGTACGTGTATGGAATTATGACAGGATCCATGGAGCCATATCTGAAAAAATTAAGGCATTACGCAGGGAACTTGCCACTTATAAGTGCTGACTATGGCGCATCAGAAGGATGGGTTGGCTCTAACATAAACCCCACTGTGCCACCTGAGCAGGTGACGTATGCAGTTCTCCCACAAACTGGTTACTTTGAGTTCATTCCTTTGGAGAAACCAATAGGGGAGGAGACGGAAAACAGTGCCGCTATTCATTACATAGAATCAGATCCAGTTGACTTGACTGAAGTTGAGGTCGGCAAGATATATGAAGTTGTAATAACTAACTTTGCAGGTACATTCTCTCTTTTCTATCTATTCTGAATCTTACAATGGGTTAAATCTCAATTAACTAAATGTATAACAATGAAATTCTAAAAAAAGCAAGGGGCAACCACTACTTCTGGTGCTGTCATCTGGGCCAGAAATGATACCATACGATTTATCAGAAATAACTAGTGGTTTAATTGGGTGATATATATTATTTCAGACAAAATATAAATTAGCCATTTCCCTTCAATCTTAGACCTCTTTTTGATAAGCTGAAAGCTCCCTATCATGTAGAAAACAGAAAAAATCACACGGTTGCAATGTATACATCAATATTATTAAGCACATGGGGGAGTAATTATTGCCAACGTTTGTGGTCCATTGCTTGTACTCCTTGTAGCTTACTCATTAGGATTATCTTAAAACTGTCTGAACTACCAGATGGTCTCTGATTCTTTTTATGCCAACCATGCTAAACTCACCTTTTCCCCAATAACATTTCCATTCATTGTTCTCTTTAGGTAGACATGCAACGATTTTCATTTAGGGCACAGAAAGTTTAGTTGCTTTTTTTCTAGTTGGTGTAACTAGTTGCTTTTCTCGTCAGTCGTCATATGGGTTTTGCCAGCCTCTTGTTTCAGTTAAGAATAAGGGGTTGTAGCTTTTGTTGAAGTAAAAGCCGGATTAATCCATTATAAAAACATAAAATCATTTTCTTTGCTATTTTGTTTCAGGTCTATATCGGTACAGGCTAGGAGATGTTGTGAAGATAGCCAGGTTCCACAACTCCACACCTGAGCTACAATTCATCTGTCGCAGAAGCCTAGTGCTGAGCATCAACATCGACAAGAACACCGAGAAAGACCTCCAGTTGGCTGTTGAGGAGGCATCAAAGCTCCTGGAAGGGGAGAAGCTCGAAGTCGTGGATTTCACGAGCTTCGTGGAAAGATCAAGTGATCCAGGTCACTATGTGATCTTCTGGGAGTTGAGTGCCGATGCGAGTGACGAGGTTTTAAGCAGCTGCGCAAATGCCTTGGATCTAGCCTTTGTTGATGCAGGCTACATGGGTTCAAGGAAGATCAAGACAATTGGCCCCCTTGAGCTCCGGATCCTCAGAAAGGGAACCTTCAAGGAGATCTTAGATCACTTCCTGAACCTTGGTGGTGCAGTGAGCCAGTTCAAGACGCCTAGGTTCGTAAACCCATCAAACAGCAAGGTGTTGCAGATACTAAGTAGAAATGCCACCCAAAGTTATTTCAGTACTGAATATGGACTCTGATACAAAAACATCTAGATGCTAGCAGCTGCATGTAATTACCTTTCCCTTTTCTTTTTCAGCTTTATTTTTAGTCTCTGGATGAAGAAAACGTTTGGCTTAGTCTCTTGAATAATCTATTTTCTTATCCTGTTTGTGACTAAGCTAGAATCTATGTAAATGGCCACCTGTAGTGAAAGTTATGCTGATGTTATCAGGAAAAAAAATGTGATTTTCCCTGTAACAAATAGGTGGTACATAAGTACTGCAAAGTAAATCCAAAAGTTTTTATGGCCATTGGTGGGCATAGTGTAATATTTAGACTCTCATCTAAACATTATGCCATAGTTTAGTTCTTTTGTATGCAAGGATGCGGAAGGAATTCATAGTAGTAGTAATATGCAGAAGTGTTTTCTACCATTTAATTGTCATGATCTTTATTTAGCTCATGAAAGATTTATGTCTTGAAACAATATGCATATCTAGTAATTCCGTTTAGCATTTAACTTGTAAACAAACCGTAGCGAAGCACATGCATTTTTGCTAGTATAGTAAAAAAAAAAAAAAAAGACCGCAACAACCGGCTAGAGCATCGTAATGAACTTAAGATCATTGCAGAATCTTTTGTCACTGGCTTGATCACAACAAATCAACGCGGGAAAAGAAACAATCATTAACATCCAAAATTATAAGTCAGTCACGTAATGTAATTAATCTACATTGTCCGTCTTCCATAATTAGAAGGGAAGGGAGATGCATAGTTCTCTCAGTCCGCCAGACTTCTAGGTCACTGAAACTTTTATGTTTACTGCTTCAGCTAATCAGCTTAATAACTTCTGTTACGGTCCAGATTGAATTCTCGACAAGCGAAATCATGATAATAAGGCTAAAAGCTAGACGCATTCCAGATCTCCAGCGTTCAACGATCTGTCTTCTTCTTTCACGGACGGGCCTACATGTGATCGATCAATCGATCAGATCTCAGATACACATTAATTGATGAAAACCATTATATTTCAATGATAAAAGAACATACATATATATAATTTGGATTATGCAATTAATAGCAGCTTTATTACCATTCGGGGTGTTGAGCATCAGTTATTTCACGACGTTGTTTAGCAAGAATGTCAAGCAACTTCTTGCAATCCCGGGCGTACTGTGAACGCGACGACGATGGGTAGTCAGTTTCCAGCTGAGCGAGCATACGTTGCAGCTCTTCTTTCTTATGCTCAATTTCAGGTATGCAATCCTCGAAACGTCGTTGTATATGCTGGCCACACCAACGCACACAGTTTGTCAAACATTTGTAAAAAGTTTTAACTTTACAATGGTTTGTCTACTACTATAATTATAACCAGTAGAAGTGATCCTAATTATTAAATATGAGTTGATATCCATTGGATTAGATCAAAAATTATTCTACTTACAATAGAGATCACCGTTATCTTTGGGATTAATTTCTTCTATTAGAAAACAGGAGATCCCCCCCACCCACCCCCTCTATCAAAATAAAACAGAGAAAATAGTAAATTTATATATATATATATATATATGTTGTGAATTTCTTTAAAAAATTGAAGATACAGTCCAATAAACATATAGGAACCAAAACCAAAATTGTATCGGAAAGAGATCATGAACTTTGTACAACGACCTATCTGATTTTGGCCCATGAACATGATTAATTGCAAGTATTTAGGGTGTCTACACTCTCTGATCCCTGTGATAACAATCTAATAGCCCAAATCACTCTGATATAAATTAAGTTCCTGTTTGTTTCCACTTAGAATTATTGTAATCCAAATTATTGGGCCAGATTACTATATTGTTATAAGCTAGAGTAGATTAAGTTATGAGTTGTTTTATTATTGTTAAAGGCAGATTACTGGGTTTGCAAGCTGCGTATTTAGCAACAAAAAACTTGCTTGGAGGAACTTATGAGTATATAATCATATGAAAAATCAAATTATAATAAATTGCTCTAATAATCTATTTGTTTCTTTGGATTACTACAGATAATCTAGATTACAATAATCATCTTAATCCCAAGTGAAAGAAACATTGCCTTAAAAAACAATGTCTATTCTTTTAGATAAAACTTAAACAATAGATTATTCTAAGCTATAAAAATATAAAATTACACGACTAAACTTATAACTCATGAAAAATATACAAACTTGCATAAAAATATTCAGTGCCTAAATAAAAACAAACTAAAACCATATATAAAAATAAAACTACATTTGAAATAAACTAACATTGTACACCGCATATCACTACAATTGTATACTTAATTAGCGCAATGAACAATGTTAGACAACTAAAAATATAAAGATCTTCATGTGCCTAATCGAATCTAGCTAGTACCTAAAAGTAACTGATCTAATTGTACATTGCCAAGAATCCAAAATAAATTTGGTGAAATATATAGTATGGTGCGAATTAATAGCCAATATAATCGAGTAATACGCGAGCTAGTTGCATCATGCATGCGTAGATCTATGCAATATTACCTTGTCACGGCTGCTGCTGCTTGATGGGTCGCCGATAGCGGAGGAGCTGAGCAGGCGTGGGAGGGAGCAAGAAGTCGAAGGTGAAGGGGAAAGATATCCATGGATCAGCCGCCGTTGCTCCTCCCTGACGACGGCAGCCGCCGCCGTCACCTGCGGTGGTTGTCGTCGGAGCGTGCCGACGACGAGGTTCCTCGCCGCTAATCGAAGGGCAGCCATTAATTAATTGCAATTTCGATATCTATCTATCTCGATCTCGTCGATTGGTCGATCTGAGTAACGACGATTGATTTTGTTTGCGCTCTTTCTCTCCTCGACAGCCCGTGTGCGCATGCTTTATATGAGTCGATTAGGGCTCTCGGAACGTAAACGGGCCAGATTATTCCAAATTAATTTCTGTTTTGATGTCCTTAATTTGTCGGGCCCAAGTAACATTCCGTTTTCCTTTTTACATTAGCAAATGGTAGTGTTGGTGCTTAATTTAGGTCATGTACAACCATCGAATACAGTGTGTTGTATGTAATTATAGTCATATCATATAGGAACAGTATACGAGACACACTATACACAATAATTTGTTATTTGCATATATGTTTATTCTTAAAAGTAGGGTTAATTAGTACAATAGAGATTGTTTATATACGAGACTGCTAAGCTACAATGATGAGGATCGTCTCTATAACTTCTTATTGTTGTCTCTTATACGTTGTAAGCAAAATAATATACCACGGCTTTCTCTTTCTTTTACCTAAGCAAAAATCTTATGTGCAACACTCATCTCAACAAAATAAATTGATACCAGTTCATTACTTAATCGCCATTAAAATTATCACTACGGTGATACCTTGATCGATCACTCGAACACGTACGGCACAGGCATTCACATAAAAACAGCCCGCAACTAGGCTAGAGCATCGTAATAAACATTGGTGATTATAATCACTCTAAGATCATCGCCATCTCTTTTGTCACTGGCTTGATCATAACAGATTAACGCAGGAAATTTGAGTCAATTGACATTCGTCTTTTCCTTGAGTTTTTTTTACTGTCCAACAAAAAATACTTCGAGATACCAGTACCTCGAGACACCAAAAAAAATCTAGCCATTTATTTTGTCATACTACCTTAAATTAAATGATTGGATGTATTTTAGTACCTATAGATACCTCGAGTATAATTTGTTGGACATATAAACTCTCCTTTTTTTTTCCTTTCCACATTAGCGAACGGTTTGGTGCTCCATAGAGTACGACGAGGCATCTTTTTTTCTAGGAGTATTAATTTGCTTCAATTGGTATAATTAACTAGACTCATGATCAACGTTCAGCACTAGAATTGTAGTAGTAAAAACAATACAGTTTTATTGCTATATATGGCCTCATACAAACACATAAACGGCAGTAAGACAAATAATCTCGTTCAATCAGGTATATATTTCCTATAGTAATTAATAACATATAAGTCTACTTGTCATCACTTAACACACCGTCATATTATAGTGGTCGCACTTATCAGTCTACATACTTAGAAACGGCAGATACAAACTATGGTGTGTACATATAATAAGCTAGCACATATGTAGTACTAGTATTAACCCATAATTAAACTCCTTAATTTTCACAATCTTGAAGAAGAGGGAATTTAATTTCATAACGTGTAGTTGACGTCGATGAAGCTGAGGATCTGGTGGACTGCGCCGGCGATGTCCTCCGCCGAGAATCTTGCCTCCCCGGCGATCTACCATACATATATTAACAGTTCGTACCATCAGATTAATATGCAGCAATACTCGATCTATCTCTCTATGATTTACAAGGAGCAACGCGTATAGAGTGTACGTGTGCGTGCGTGTATACGAGCGCCTACGTCTGTGTCTGTAATTCTGTATTGTGTTTCGAGAAAAAAAAATTGTGTTTTGAAAGAAAAAATTGTACCTTGACGTTGAAGGAGTAGAGGACGGTCTGATCGATGGTTGTGATGTTGGTGTGGAGGATTGACATCTGCATATCCTCCAATGCCGCCACCGTCTTGATCAGCTGCCCCGGCCGCCGCCGTGAAAGGATCTTGATCATCGCGTCCACGCCCAGCAACCTCACCTCGATGTCGCCAAGGCACGATTTGTTCTCCGCCATCTCCTCCCTGACTTCGCCGCCGCCGTCGAGGTCCAGCGCTATCTTGTCTGCAGCCGCGTCGCCGGAAGACGCCGGGAACGGGATGCTCGGGGGAAACACGAACGACATCGCCGGCGTCATGGGTAGCACTGGTGCTGATCCGTCGGCGGCGACCGGCCGTGGCGGCGGCGGCGGCGGCGGCGGTGGCGCGTCGCCGCCGTAGAGTCGCCGCCGCTTCTGCGACTCGAGGCATTGGATCAGCTGCTCTAGCTCTCGTATGAACTCAATCGCACCTCCAATGATCGAAGCTTGGTCTCCCTAAAATCAAATCAAATCAAATTGCATCTTACCAAGATCAATTAAAAATTGTGAATTTTTGTTTACCCTTTGGACGTAGGAGGAAGGCATGAGGGAGCGGAGGAGGCGGAGATAGTCGTTCATCTGACGGCGGCGGTTGCGCTCGACGGCGATGTGCGTCATCCGCTGGCTCTCCACCTCCTCGCTCGTCTTCACCGTCCGTGGACGCTTCCGCCGCCCGCTCTTCCCCCCTCCCTCCTTCTCCGCCGCCGCCTGATTCACTAGCGTCGTCGTGCTCTCCGACAAGCCGCCGCCGCCGCAGCAGCCGCCGCCGTCGCCCGCCGTCGTCTGCTTGCTGCCTTCCTCGTCGGCGGCGCCGCGAGGAGGAGGAGGAGGATGGGGAACAGCGGGGAGGGAAGGAAGGGATTGGAACCTGAGGAAGTAGCTGTCGTCATCGTCGTCGTCGTCGTTGATATCATCGTCGCCGGCGTTGTCCGTCGCCGCCGGCTGGTTGAGCGCGAGCTTGGGGCCGAAGTCGGCGAACTGGAGCACGTCGGAGAAGGTGAGCTTGTCGAAGGGCGACACGTGGCTTTGTGGGCCGGGCGTCGGCGGCGGCGGCTGGCCCAGCATGTAGTCCACCATCTCGCCGTAAAAGCACCTCAGAAACTCCCCCGCCGTCGTGCTTCTGTACACCGCCGCCTCGCCGCCGGCGACGACCGGCGGATCTTCCGGCGGCGGCGCAAAGCTGTCCAGGTGGCTTGTCTGATGCACACATGATAATTGAACACAAAGATCAGTAAATCGTAAGCACATTGTATTACACACCTAACAACACTCAACATGCATGTCATGTCAATAAAAAGATTTGATTTTTATGCAAACGCATGCAAATAATACCTCTTTGTCCATCAGCAAACAGAGAAAACAGCTGATCGATCAATCTATCGATCGCCCAGCTAGTTCGATCTAGCTTTGATGAAATCACGACAGGCACATGCCAGCAGGATCACACACCATACGTGTACGTGTTCGTGTGCATGGCTTGGCTGCTGCTAATCTCAGGGAATCTGAAATTCTGAACTGAACTGAAACTGAACTGTGATAGCTGGGAGTGTTTGTGGATTATTATTCTGAAGGGAGGAGGTAGCAATACAAGCTTGTGCTGTGTGGGTTTTAATTAAGAAGGGATGGGGGATGCATGAATGGGAGCGGAGGCAGCTGACGGCGGCGGCGAGGCTGATGAATTTCCAGGCCGGTGAGTTATTTTTTTCACATGCGCCGCGCTCCTCGCCTATGCTTTTTTTGTGTTAGCTTCCGTCTTCTGCATTCTGCTCCGTGGTCGCATCGTCGGATACTTTTCTTTTCTCTCTGCTTTTGCTTGTTCCACATGTGAAGCTCGCCATGCCATGGGTTGCCGCTCGCCCGTGATAATTCTCCACCGCGTTAAAGAGAGATATCGATGGTGATAGAGTGTAGTCGGCGAAATGCAGGGTTTTTTTCCCCAAGTTTTATTAGGCCTAGAGCCCAGTTCCGTCTCGTGTTCGATCGGCCCAGGTTGAGTCCTAAAAATGCCTTCTTGAAACGGCCTAATTAACTGATCAAGGTTGATTCCTCTCAAAAGAAAAAAAAAAAACTGATCAAGGTTGATCAGCAACTATTGATCTATTGCTAATGGATGCGATTCAGAACCCAAAGTCCCAAACAGTAATAATCATACCAGCATGACGTGACGCCACATATAGCAGAAACGGATTGATTGGTTGACACAAACAAGATCAAGCAAAAACAAGATTGGAGAAAAAAAGGAGCAAGCTTTATTTGGGAGGGGAATTGCGAAAAGCAGCTAGTGCACGGGGAAGAAGAAGAATCCAAGACTACTAGGGAGGGGATGGGCATGAGAAGGTAGCGGCAGCTTACCTCCGAAAAAGCGTGCCCACCGACCGGCGATGTACGCGCGAGGGTCACCGGCGACGCGCCGTGGCGGCGAGCGAGCAGCCGAGCACACCAAGAAAGCACCGGCGGCGGCGGCTTTCCTTGTGGTTGGGGGAAACAGGAAGCTGCAACGCCGCAAGCGAAGGCAGTGGGCCTGAACAGAAGAATTCACGGCCCAAACACGTGGCTTCCGCCCCCATACTAAGGCCTCGTATGTCCATTCTGCTGGGCCTTAGCGATGTTAGGCCGGTAAATGGGCCTTAGCAAACAAAGATTAAGGCCTCGTTTGATTCATGGTAGCGAAGGATTTTTTTTGCCTCGTTTTCTATTAGCATGCTTCTCAAAATGATTATCCGTGTGTTTTTTACAAATGAAGTTTATATAAAAGTTTCTTTAGAAATTCTTACGAATCCATTTTTCTAATTTTCAATAGTTAATACTTAAGTAATCATGTGCTAATGATTTTCCTCGTATTGCGTGTCCAAAATAATCCAGTTCCACATTCTATTTCAAACGAGGCCTAAAAGTGGGCTAACTTTTTTGATTTTTTGCCTAACTGATTCACTCAAACGAATATGCGGCTACCTACAATCATGAACTAGTACGATTCATATATTCTCGAATACGGTTGCACACCGTTTTTTCAACGCATAGCTAAATCTGAATTGCATCCAATGTGACTATATGAGTATCTTACAGTACAGATAGAAAATACAAGTATGAGGGAAATTAAGAAACTGATATGTTCCTCGACCTTCATTCAAACATTATTTTTTTCTAATCTTTTTTTTTTCAGTTTCTTGGGTACAAAGTACAAACAGAGCACAAACCGGATTTTCCGTACCGTTTTTCAGCACGAAGAAGCTGCAACTTCTCCTGTTAGTACAGGACACTCTCGTCTGAAAACCAGAAGACGACGGTCGGTGTAGCATTGCTATTCGACAGCCGAACTAGTTTAATTAAGCAAGTTGAATGCGACTTTCATGTGGCCAATGTGCACTGGCATCTGCATCTTTTGGAGCTGTCTCAGTGTCTGCTTCGACGGATGAATCAGTTCTCCTTGTGCAAACTAACCAAACAGCAATTACTGATAACGGGTTTCCCTGATGGTAAAGGAAAATATTGTAAAGGACATATTGTTCTTCCATATTTTCTTAGGTTCTTAAAAAACACATTATGGCTATTTCTTTTAATTTCACACTTTCACAGAGCAAATGAATTTAGGAGATGACAGAAAAAGGACCTAGAATATTACTTTCACATAACAAACAAAAATGAATTTAGGCTATTTCTACTGGACTGGCATTTCTACAAACACATAGTGAGCATGTATTGAATGGTAGCACAAGTACCATGCTTGTCGGAGCCCTCGATCGATGGAAGTGGAGAACGGTGACCTGCAGAGTCAGCGGATCGTCAGCGAGGCAGAGCGGGATGGGCGGCCTGCAGAGTCAGCGGATCGGCGGTCGGCGACCAGCGTCTTGGGCGCCAGATCGGCGACCGGCTGTGTCGGCGGATCGGTGGTCGGTGAGTTACGTCTTCGGTGTGTGATTGGCGGCCGGCTAAGTAGGCGGATCGGCGACCTGCTGCTTGCCAGCGGTGCACGGGATCGACGGCGCTGCGCGTGGGGTCGGCGACCTGCGGCTTGCCGACGGATTGGCGGAGCGGCGCGCGATGTATGCGGAGTGGAGGCGGCGCGACGTGGGCGGCGGTTGCGGCCGGGGGTAGGTGGGATCCGAAAGATTCGTGGGATTACAGGCCAAAAGAGTTGCGGGATTAGGCTGGGATTAATCGTAAGCGTTCATTTGATTGGGAGGAAGAAGAAACTATGCTACGCGTGCGCACGGTTGCAGTCTCAGGCGAGATGCCGAAACCCAGGGCAACGAACTAGCAGACGACATGATCGAGCCGGAGGAAGATAGAGGATAGCCCGCCTCGGCCAGATCCCCTCCTGCGCTCGATCGCCTCCTCGACGAGGCGGCGGCGGACAAAGGCAATTATGGGTTCAAGCACGTCTATCGGACGCCGTGCTGTGGAACAAGCACGTCGCGATGCTGGCCGAGGCGATCGCCGTGTTCAGGGAGATGGAGGTGAGGGGTGTCGCTGCCGACGGGTACACCTGCGCGCGCGTCCTCCACGGAGCTCCGGGAGGGGAAGGCCGTGCACGGGCACGCGTTCCTCGCCGCGCACCCTCTTGTGCCGGGGTTCCTCGCCGGGATGTACGCGAAGAACGCCGACATTGAGTCTGCCACTACCAACAGCTATATAACCATTTGAATGATCATGCAAGAAAGATTCCTCTTCTATATCCCTATTCACTCCAAGAGATCCTTCGTACTACATTATGCATACTCCAATCTCTTATATTTTAATAATATTTTTTAATAATTTCTCTCATCTTCTACCATGTTGCTTGCTTCAAATATAGAGTGAAGAGAGATGATGTGATAAAGTATCTCTTGAAGCAATATTTTTTGTCACACATATTCGAAGGATGGATTAGACGAAGGTGCTCGACGAAATGGGGGATAAGCAGCCCCGTGCCGTGGCCCGTGGAACGCGGTCGTCTCGTGCTGCGCGCGGCTGGGGCTCGTCGACCACACGATGGAATTCACGGAGCGGATGGCGATGGTGGACATGTACGCCAAGTGCGGCCGACTCGATTGCGCCCACAAGGAGTATCTCATTGTACACATATGTCTGATATAAAATACAAGTTTGAGAGAAACGAAGAAACTGACACATGTTCCTCGGACTTCATTTAAACATTAATTTTTTTCAAATCATTTTTTTAGTTTCTTGGGTACAAACAGAGCACAAACCGGATTTTCCGTACCGTTTTTCAGCACGAAGAAGCTGCAACTTCTCCTGTTAGTACAGGACACTCGCGTCTGAAAACCAGAAGACGACGGTCGGTGTAGCATTGCTATTCGACAGCCGAACTAGTTTAATTAAGCAAGCTGAATGCGACTTTCATGTGGCCAAATGTGCACTGGCATCTGCATCTTTTGGAGCTGTCTCAGTGTCTGTGGTTGACAGTGGTTGGTGCTTAATTAGTTTGGTGATCTTCTTTGGCCACTTTCGAACCTTTGAGTTAGGTGCACTGCTTCGCTGTTTTCTCATCATCATCCATGACATGACTCACGCTTTTCAGGCTTTCAGTCCCCACTCTTTAATCAGTTTGCTAATGTCACCTTTCCTGTCCACATAGCTTGCCTAATTGTAACCTGCAGGCAGCTACAGCTACTTCTCAGTGAATTAGCACCCATGCGTTTGGATTTTGGAAGCATTTTGTTTTTCTTTTCATCTTTTTAATTGGCTCTGTGCAATCGTGCAAGTTCAGGTTTCACTATCTGAATAAATGCAAGTTAAGGCTTAACTATCCTGTGACCATGCAGTTCCAATTCCTGAAATACTCGACTACAGTTTTGGTTCAGGTTTCAGGATCTAAAAAATGTAAGTTCAGAACCCATTATTCATACAGACCCACGCCTGAAGAATACTGATATTCAGGCCTTTCGTTTTCAATGTAAGTACAGTTTTGGATCTCTCTCTGAACTTTCTCATTTTCCTAGCACTGCATATTTTTTGTCGGGCCGGCCAAATTGACCGACCAATTGTATTAAGATTAAAGGAGTAAAAGTTGGTTAGAAGAACGACAAAATGCTGTCGCTTTAGAAGGGAGAAACCCTGCTAAAAGGAACCTGGGAAAAAGAATTTATCAACGCTTGTGTTGAAGACTAAAACGTCCTGTACTGAATGTTCAGGCTCTTTGTGTCAGATATTGATCAAATACTGGTGCGATATAACCTGACAAATTCTAATAAACAAACAGAAACAAGCCACATGTTTAGGTCCATATATTCGTCTGGTTTGTCGTTGACAAACTGATTGCTTGGATTATGACACGGTCTCCTCTCATATAGTAGTATTACTAGCTAGAATTAGCAGTATCGTTCATACATCACTAAAAAATTGAGGTCCACGAGAGCTCATTTGTTAACGTGCTTACCCACTGTTTAGTGCGGTTCTTACAAGGGGCTGCCCCCTGATACACAAAATTATATGGCAAAAAAGCACCGTACGACACATTGCAAATTAAAATCCAGTTATTTACTCTGTCAACTCCCCCTATGATCATATTTAGCATGCTAACTCCTGCATAATTTGCGAAAAGCATGTGGTTGTTAACTTTATGCAATCCAAATTATGAGATGAAGCTTCCACATCTAATGAAAACAAAGATTTAAAATTACAGATAAATTATACACGAACATACCGACCTAGATATTTTTGCCCCTTTTAGTTACATGCTTATTATGTTCTTGAGCAGGGCCACTAATCACGCTGTTACTGTTGACATTAAAGCAAACCATGGCGCGTTAAGAAAGGAGGCTCTTTCTTAGTCAAAGCCAGATCAGACCAGCTGTCAACTCTCCTCCACGTGGGCCCACCGCGTCAGCCTCTCATCCAGGTCATCCCCCAACTGAAACACGCGGGTCCGCCTAACTTTCTCTCACCGAAATCCCTAGTTATTTCATAATTACAAACAAGTCCCTGGATTCCCGCCGATTTAGGCTTCTCTTCCACTTCACCCCCTCCTCTCGTCATCGTCTTCCTCGCCGCAGCGCGGCGCCACCACTCCACCGCCACGCTCGCCAATGGCGAACCCTAGGGCCCACCTCCTCCTCGCCGCGTAGCCCTTGCGGCTCGCCGCCGCCGGCTTCTCCGCTTCCCCGCGCCGTAGCTTCTCGGCCGGCGACGTGTGAGCTCCGTGCGTTCGCCGAGGTAACCGCCGCCGCCGTCTCTGATTCTCCATAGCATTGCGTGATCTACCTTGGTATATTCCGATTTCGTGTCCGGTCTCTACGAATTTTGATAAACTTATTGGGGAGTTCGTCGCAGGATCGTCGATTCGGCGAAAGGGGGGAATCCCCTCTTCTTCGGGAGGCGGGCGCCATGGGGAGCGAGGCGAAGGAGATGAAGTACAGGAGAAGGGGTAGGGTTCCGGAGCCCGTCGATTACGGTCAATGCGGCGGCGGCGGCGGCGACCGGAGCGGCGTGCTGGATTGGGGCGCGGCGCTCAAGCAGGACCCCGCGGAGCTGCTCCGGAAGCTCGACGAGTTACGGGACCAGATCACCAGCGAGATGGCGGAGCAGCCGCGGGAGCGCCACCGCATGAGCCGCCGCACCGTTTCGCTCCGCCCCTCCCCGCACGCCGAGCCGCCGCCGCCGCAGCCGCTAGGGCGTGGGCAGGAGCACTACCGCTCGCGCTACGGTGGAGGACGGTACGGACATGGCTTGTCGCAGAGTCCCAGTGAGCAGATGCATCGCTCTATGCTTAGTGATAGATATGCGAGGCAGCCGAGTGGGCGATTCCGGCAATGGCCGGAGAGGCAATGGGAGAGTTCTGGGTATATTGTTCAGGGGAATCATCATCAGAGTTCCTGCCAGTGTGCACAGTGTGTTCATGGTCAGAGAGCAGTGATGCAGGAGGAGCACATTCCCATGGCGAGGTACTTTGCAAGCCAGCAAGGGTCTCACCTGTTCGATAGCTCCCCATCAGTCTCATCGGAGCTTGACCGGAGGTCTGTTGTTTCATCGTTGTATTCCCACTTTTCGGTGTCGAAGAGGAGGACGGAGTATTTCAGAAAGAAGGCAGAGAGTTTTTGTAGACCAGTGAGGGGTGCTGCTCCTTTTGTTGCGTGTAGCTCTTGTAACCAGCTGCTGCAGCTGCCTCCTGGGAAATGCACAACTCGGAAGCAGATTCAAGTTCAGTGTGGTTCGTGCTTGGAGATCGTTAGTTTCAAGCTTAAGGAAGTGAAAGTTCATCCTTTGGTTTCGCCAACTTCTTTCCCTGCATCAAGAACAGTGGGGAGTTCCAGTCGTCAGGTTAACCAAAGTTTTGGGTGGTACCAACATCAGGATGAAGGAAATACTAGTTTCCATAAACTTCAAGCACATGACAGATGGCAGCAGAACAAGGATTTCTCTGACAATATTTCTCTGTCTTCTGCTTCTAGTTATGATAGAGCAGACAAAGAGCGTGGATCAAACAGGAGCCGTCCGTTACAACCAGTACCTGTCAGAAGGTCCAGACTTGCAGATAGCCCAAAAGATATATTATGTCAAGGAGATGCATATAGTCAAGTGGAAACTTCAGCATCTAATACTGTAAGTCCACAGGCACCAATTGTAGAGGACAAACGTGTTGATCCATTTTCCAGTCGACAAAAAGATTGCAGTGGTGGGGATGGAATCACAAGCAAGGAATGTATCCTAAATAGCATAGCTGATTTTACTGATGCTAATTTTAGAGATAAAAGGTCTGATGTGAAATATGAACCAAAGAGAAAAGATCATAATGAAGGATTCAGAGATGAAACTGTTAACGGAAGATGCAAGCAACAACACAAAGAAAGTACAAGTAACTTTTGTGATGATGTAAGCATGGGTAACAAATACAAGCCGAGGGTCAGTCCTGATGATACCAGCAGCCTTGAAGATGGAAGCATGAGCAAAAAGTATGAAGAAAAGAGCAAACAAGATGACAAAAGCTTTCAAGCAGAATGTACTAAGCAATATAGCAATTGCAGAAAAGAAGATAACAACAGTGCCATTGAAGTTGAAACAATAGCTACGATGTGCAAACAAACTGACATAGATGATTGTTATGATAAACTGCTCTCCCCAAATTCTGAACCTGATGTAGTGCTATCCAAGATTGAGTCATCAGTTAATGAACGCACAAATTCTAGTTCCCGTGTTTCTTCTGAGGCTGAGCTAGATGAAGTTCAGTCTGAAGCTGTTAAGAATGGGGATTCTAAATTTTTTGGTGGTTTTCTGAAGAAAGGTTTCAAGGACCTTTCTTTGTTCAATCAATTAGTGGATAGTGCTAAGGTTTCAATCAATGGCCATCCAATCTCTGAACGTGCCTTACGGAAGGCCGAGAAGAAGTCTGGTCCAGTTAGCCCTGGTTCATATTGGTAAGTCACCTTCTCCTTTTGTAAATTTGCAATTCACTAAACTGATGTTCTTAGCGTTTGATCATACTGTGTTGGCACTGGTAATTGTTTTCTTTAGCATACACAACTACAGGAAAAAAGAGATTGTTATTATTCAGAAGAATCTATCTTATCAGTAGGAATTATAATTGGGTATACTTACTGCCCAACTGTGATTAAATGACCGTGTCACTTCTCATTGCTCAGCAACCAACCTATATACCTGATGTAATATTCATTTTCTTGATATGATAACAAAATTGAGAAGAGATAGCTTTTTCAGCCGAATCTACCACTTCCTTGAGTTGGTTACTGGAACAATGTGTTAAATAACAAGAGAATTCTTGCTCTGCAGATTTCCTTTTTTTCCCCCTGCTGATTGCTCCCATTAAATTTAGTAGCTCAAAGTTACACATATGCAGCTTTCTTGCATGGTATAACTCCTCTATTAACATCTGTTAATTTTATCAAGTTACACTCTCACTTTGTCTTGGTATTCGTCAACTATTTATCAGAGATCATGCAAACATTTTATTGCTAATTGTAATGGTATAATGTGAACTATAATTTGTTTCCTGGTTTCCCCAAATTCACACGCTTGTGGTATCCAGAAGACAAGCTCCACAATGCAATGATCTGCCTTTTTACCAACTACAGTTTTAAAATTAATCTGATTGGTATACTTTGACAAGGAAAATACAAAGGCAGTAATACTAATTAACCTGGGAGTATCATCTGCCTAATGTGTTTTTCAAAGCAACTTTGTTGGATCTTCATCAACTTAAATTCACAATTTTTTTGTGAAGCAAGTTAACTTACCATATTCTCTATTTGGAACTCAGGTATGACTACCGTGCTGGATTTTGGGGTGTCATGGGACATGAGTGTAGCGGCATCATCCCTGTAAGATGATTATTTTTCATGTAATGCTTTCTCTAGAACTTCATGTTTGCATGTCATGACAGAAATTTAATTCTGCAGCCATTTATAAAGGAGTTTAACTATGCAATGCCAAAAAATTGTGCTGGTGGGAACACAGGAGTTGTTGTCAATGGTAGAGAACTTCATCAGAAAGATTTTGAATTGCTGGTTAAGAGAGGCCTCCCACGAATATCTGGAAAATCATATTCTGTTGAGATCTCAGGAAATGTGATTGATGATACAACTGGCAAGAAATTACGCAACCTTGGAAAGCTTGCTCCTACGTAAGTTCCTTTACAGATTTCATCACCTCAGGAAACAGTTTGTTTTAATCAGTGTTTTATTACTTTATATCGAATCGAATCTTCTTGAGCTCATCTTGAACAAAAACCCTGTGAAACAGCATTTTCAATAGTTTGTGGTCATGTAGCGTCCAGCCGTCCAGTTATCTACTGCACAATATTTTCACCTTTTGGGTGAAACTTTCCTTACACGAGTCACTGCTCTTTCTTTAATAGTAAATAGCACTTCTCAGCCGGTCTGGTTAATTTTAGATGTTCAGCATAGGAAGTCTCTGCGTCATTGTCTCCTTTATTCATAAACTAGTCCCATGTTTTAGTTTTTTTTTTAAGTGGCAAAGCTTTTGCCCTACCTTCAAAAAAAAATGTTTTAGTTTTTTGGCCGGGAGACCAACCTGAAATTTATTAAGCTAGGAAAGGGTGATGTTACAAGCTACATCTCGACACTATACTGTCGAGGGCCTGCCCTAAACTAGGCCTGACCAGAGCTAAAGCATGTCTCATGTTTTAGTTACTCCTTGGCATTCACCATTTGAGATGAATCGCCTAACAGATCACAATCAGCTTTTCTGGACAATCAGGTTCTTCCTTATTGAGAAATCACTAACAATTTGCTTGGGTGTTGGGACTCTAGCTTATAAAGTCAGCAAACGAAGAACAAACTAATGAACTGAGTCTGACTAAATATTAAAGTTGGGAACTGAGTAGGTGATCTAACAACAAGAAAAATGGAGCCAGGAGAAGGTTCAGGTTGTGGCTTAAGATGTATTAAAGTGGTACTTCAATCAACACAGCCCAGTCTGGTGAAACAACAATTCTGTACAACTGAACCATTCAGGGAAGAATAGCCCGACTTACTAACTGAAAGAACATGAGGAAGATGCAAAAATAAAATAAGTAAAGATTGGCACCAGGGACCTAGCAGCATATCTTTGAAGTTAAACAACTCTGTCAAGTAGCAATAAAGTGGCCGTACCATCTTCTGACAAAGCTAGAGACATAGCAAGCTCTTTATGTTGCCAGATTAATAATAGCACTCGAGCATCAGCAAACATGAATAGACGGCAATTCAGTCAATTGCAGTTGTGTCCATTATGTTTTCATGTTGCACCTATTATGTCTTATGCCATGATTTTGAAATCATGTACTCCAATGCACCTTATCATCCATGCCAGAGAAGTAATTAATTTGTTATTGAATAATATCATTTCAAAGTAATTACGAAAGCCCAACAGCAACCAGCCAATCTCATATTTTTTTTCCCGTTCCACCTCAGCTCCAATCACATAATACTGAAAGTCCTCTATAATATCAGGACATCTATTCCAAGCTAATAGCTAATGCATCTCACACCACAAAGAAAATTTAGACATAGAACACTAGATCATCATGCTATCATAGCTTGCTAGCACTCTTCCAGCCAGCCTGCTTTAGAAAAATATATATTTGGATTCGCAGCTTTGTTTGTTTAATTGGTCGTTCATTAGGTCCTTTCCTAGCCTAGAGTGCAAATATCTACCATTATTGGATCATTTAACCCTCCGAAGAACACTGCTATATATGCATTCCTTTGACCATTTTGATCGTGTTAGTTATTTCCATGTCATCATTGTCACCAGTCTAGTTGCATAGGGAAGAATAAATCTCCAGATGGAATTGTGCTATCTCATTATTTTGTTCTTCAGATGTAACTATCTGAGATTTTACTAATTTCTTTCACTCATAGCCGATCAATCCAATGTCAACTCTGAGTCTCTAGTAATATAAATTGTATCAGCAACTTTGTCTTGATCATATATTCCTTAAAACCAGGTATTAACAGTTTCAGTTTTTTAATGATCAGAGTTGAGAAGATGAAGCGTGGATTTGGCATGCACATCCCTGAAGAGATAAGCTAGTTCTGGCTCAGATGCTGTATTGTTTTTCTTTGCCAAAAAAAAAAAATCCTTGTAAAAGCTGTCAGGGGAGTTAAATTGGATTATGACATGGAAGAAGCCTTTTAGATCGTACTTCTTGAAGCTTGAGTGTGCAGCAACAGTAACACCAGAGAAACTTAGACAACCTGTTTTCTTATATATATTCACCACCCCTACTCATTCAAAGCCGATACTTTGTCGTACAAATTCAATTACTTCATTTGAGGCATTCTTTGGGTATATATGTCCTAATCATGCGAGCAGCTGTAAGTTCTGTCTGTATATGTTGTTTCTTGTCCCCTGCATATGTTGTTGATACAGAGCATAGATCACATTCTTGATGTGTATCGCTATGGGCTTGTAATATATAGACATACAATGCACAGTGCCTTTTTACATTATATTTCACATGTATGTAAAGTTGTAAATATTTACTCTTAACCACCTCTTGCTAGGTGGCTGGTGTGAATGTTTGGTGGTTATTGGGCTTGAGATTTCATTCATGAAGATGAATACATTTGTTTTTTGTACTCAAACTTAACAGTATCTCGAATAACCAACATGCAGATGCAGCTGTTTTTTTTTTCTCTAAGACTCTCTGTAGCCATTGCTCAATTATCGAAGCAATCATCAGTTTAGTACATGGTTGTGAATATGTAATAATGTACTCAGTGTTTTGATTCCAGTTTTCTATGAATTTGCCTTCTTTAATCCATCAATGTGTTTTCCTTGCCAGCAGTGTTGGCACGTGAACAGCTTGGGGTGCTGAAATAAACATGTTATACAGTGTAAAGAATTCTGGTAGTTCCATTTTCTATCTAAAACAGATTTCCATGTCATAATGGAAAGGCAAAAGTAGTTGGAGGAAGAGAATTGTACCACCTGACTTGTATGATGTGGAAGTTTGCACGGAGGGTGCTTATCTGTCAGAACAATTCCATCTTCAGTTTGCTGGATCCTGGAAGTCGCATGGCATCATGCAGCGTTGACCTGAATTTTACCCACAGTATTTCAACATGCTCATCGATCCCTCTGGTCTGTAAAAACAGTTGAATGCCGCTGCATTTACCTACTGTACAAAACATGCTATTGGTGAACTGGTGATCCCAGTGGTGTTTAGTTTAGTATACTCTTGTAATCTTCTTGTTGTCACTTGTCAGTACAGGGGGAAGTCACGTATAGCCTGCAGAAAGCAAGATGAGTAGTAGTAATACTAGTAGAATAGATAATCTATCTGCATGCAGCATCCAACTGATGCTGGCTTGTGAAACTGAAGCACTCCCTCGCGGACGGTTTTAGTCGTACGTGTCGATCTCCAATCCTGTTGGTGTATTCGCTACTCCAATTCTCAGAAAAGGTCAACGGTTTTGAGGCTTTAACTCACGCGCCCTCCTAGTTGTAATCCACAATAAACTCAAAAATCAAACACCAAGTTTATCAGTGAAGCTTAATTTGGCTACAGCACACACGCGACGCGATTGATTGATTGGTTACTTATCGGCCGGTGGTGATCGATCGATGCAAGAATCTTGATCGAACTCATCCATCCATGGCCGGCACCGGAGGCAGCCCTCTCCTCTTCGCCTCTCCGGCGAACTCCACGCCGTTGTCGACGCCCTCCGCCGCCGTGTTCGACGTCGAGGCCACCACTCACCGCCATCATCATGGCAACAGCAGCAACAAGCTCGCCGTCGCCGACGCCGGCGCCGCATTCGTGCTCGAGTCAAAAGGTAAGAAACTATCTTGATTTCTCTTACGGCTGATGAAATTATATTGCTGAATTTAGTGGTGAATCTTCTGATATATGCAGGGAAGTGGTGGCACGCCGGGTTCCACCTGACGACGGCGATGGTGGGTCCCACGGTGCTGACGCTGCCGTACGCGCTGCGGGGGATGGGCTGGGCGCTCGGGCTGACGTCACTCACCGCCGTCGCTGCCGTCACCTTCTACGCCTACTACCTCATGTCCGCCGTCCTCGACCACTGCGAGGCCAACGGCCGCCGCCACATCCGCTTCCGCGAGCTCGCCGCCGACGTCCTTGGTCCGTCCTCCATTAATTTAGTATTCGTCATCGATTCATCGATCATTTGTGCAATTAATTGCATTGGTTGATTTATTTGCCTTATTAAAGGTGACAGCAAGTAACGGATTTAATGCTGTATTTTCTTGGCAGGATCTGGATGGGTGTTCTACTTGGTGGTGACAGTGCAAACGGCCATCAACGCTGGGATTACGATCGGAAGCATCCTTCTTGCTGCTGACTGCTTAGAGGTATGTAGCTATCTATCGTGCAAGCAAAGCCTTACCAAGAAAGAGAAGCATTCAGGCTACTAATTAAGCTGAATAATTCCCCATTTTTTTTATTTATGTTTCACTTCAAAAATTTTTGCAAAGGAAGAAAAAGAAAAAGATGACTACGTAGCAAATGAAATCTGGACTACATATTCATGTTGGCTGTCATCTTTCTTCGTGCAAAGCAAAGCGATCATACAGGAATAGTATAACTGAAAGTTGCATATTAAAAAATATGTTTGCTTATGTAAACATTGGCTACAGTGAGTTGACTTATAGTTGCATGGTGCAATACCATTGTCTCATCTCACGGCCTGGAATAGTTATAACCAACTCTACCTTATCTTTTTCTTACATAGTGGAAGACCAAACCGTATTATTTCTTATATGCCGCAGTGAGGGTGAAACTCGAGTTTGACCACGTAATCCAGCTTATCCAGGGTGCATCTGAGCTAGGCAATTGGGTTCAAGTGTCAACTATAGCCATTAAATTAAGAATGCTTGGCAATTTCTGAACGCTGCTGGCTTGCAACCTAGCTATCATTTTTGTTGTTAGTCTAGGCTTCATCTTTTGCACTTGTCCTTGTCGGCATAAGCCAAAATTTAAAGTTTGAAGTTTATTTTAAAGATGATTTTGAGGTTTTCTCATTATAGTCTCTTTTTTTCAGCCTTGGATTTCAAATCACGAATGATTCAAATGTAAAAGTTTTACTTGCAAAATATTTTCCATTGTTTCGTTCATGTAAATACGGCTAAAAAGCGAAAGTGAGATTTAATCTAGAGTTCATACGTCATCTTCATTACCTGTGAGACATCATGATTCTTCGTAAATTAAGTTGTTGAGTTGTAAGAAAAATGGTCCATGTGAAAAATATATTATAATATGATGCATTCTGATGTGTATTACACTGATTCTCATGGAGTATATAGAAATACATAGGAGAGACTAGATATATTAAAGTAGAAGGCAAGTCAAGAGATTTATCTTTAACCATTCAATTTCTATCCGTAGATATCCTATGTCTAATTTAACGCTCCAGTGCTCTTTATCAGTATTATATTTTCAGTAGAAATGATCTTAATTATTCGTTTAAAAGGACATATTAGTTATTTAGTAATAATTGAATAGGGATAAGATTGTCTTTTATTTGTTCTTTTCTCTATTTTCTGGAACGGCGTTTATTCCCGATGGAATGAGTCAGATCCGATCAAGATCGACTCCGCCTTTTCTTCCATCACCCACGTCGCCACCGCATCCACGTCGCCCGTGCGCCGCCGTCGCACACGGCCTGGCCAGCCCATTCATAGATCACACACGCGTTGTGCGCAGACACTACAGTAACAAACTAACGGCATGTATAAAGGCAGAGACAGGTACGGTCTCTATGATAACTAGAGAATATCTCGTTACAATAGTTGAGACAATAATGTCTCTTGTAACAGAATACTTTTTAATTAGTCTTCTTCCCTTAAGTGGACTTCATGCAGCAAAAATTTTCATGATAAATGATAAGAGTCGACTAGTTATTATCATGCATAGCAACCATCTTCTTTTTTTTCTTTCCCTTCTCTCTTTCACGTCACCAAATATGCTTGCATGACAATAGAGAGAGAGCCGCAACAATCATCGTTGTACATGCCCTAATGGGCCGGAATCCCAACATATCCAGAGTTCCAGACTCATCAAACAAGGAAATTTTTTCTTATCGACAAACAGAAATGTACGAGAAAATAAGATAGACTTTATATGCAATCTTGCGTTATAATAGGTTGTATTTGTTGTAGATCCTAAGAGATAATTCCTTGTATGTCTAAGTGTGGATGCCAATTTATGATTTTACCCGTGCATGGTATTCTTCTTTTGAACGATCATACCCTTAAAATTTCTACCGTCCCAAAATATTTGGCAGTACGAGTACATACATCAACGGTCCATATTATTTTATACCTCCAGTAAGGAGCACAGGAGCAGAGGCCCTAACAATCCAAATATTTGCAGATCATGTACTCAAACCTTGCACCGCATGGTCCCCTGAAGCTGTACCATTTCATCATCATCGTCGCAGTGGTTCTGTCATTGCTCTCCCAGCTGCCGTCGTTCCACTCGCTGCGTTACATCAACCTCGGCTCGCTTCTCCTCAGCTTCGGCTACACCATCCTTGTCTCAGCTGCCTGCATCCGAGCTGGTGACTGACTCTCTCCTTTTCACCATCAGATTCAGAATCGAGTGTGACACTGAATGTGACTGACAACAAGCACTGTTAATTAATCTAATCTCTTATTTCTGAATTTTTCGTTGTCTGATATATATGTAGGTGCATCGAGCGATGCTCCGGCCAAGGACTACTCGTTAAGCTCGTCCAATTCGGAGAAGACCTTCAATGCTTTCCTCTCCACTTCCATCCTCGCCACCGTCTTCGGCAACGGCATTCTCCCTGAAATACAGGTAACACTGCTACTTACTACTTTCTCTTTATTATGGGTCCGTCAAGTATCGCTCCTACTCTGAAGGTGGAGTGGATCTGAGTAGCTGGAGAAACGTAGCTTCATCTTCGTAGTTTTTTTAGAAGCAGAGATATAGCTCTATCCTATGTTTACAAATTCCCTAAAGTGTTTGGTACAGCTTCAGCTCCAAGGGATATGAATTTTGGAGTTGGAGTTGGATCATGCAAACGAACCCATTATAAGCCATTTTGATTGTCGTTAAAGTCAAATTACTTAAAATTTGATCAAATTTATAGACAAATGTACCCTGCACCAATAACACTAAATTAATCAAATTAAATCTATAATTAAATATATTTTTGGTATATATTTTTCTGGTGTTAAAAATGCTGGTACTTTCCCCGTAAATTTTGTTAAAATTGAAGTAGTATGACTTGTTTCAGAACATAGCTACCTTAGCCTGTTTGCTTCAAAAATGTGAAACAGAATTAATCGTGATGCACTACCAAATTTCTACCCTATTGCCACAGAGATCATTGCAACAACAGAAATTTAGTTGCAATAGATTGGTGTTATTGCTACTATTTTCCGAAATGGTTGCAATATGGTGAGAATATTATCACAAATATGTTTCGTTGTGATAATCTTAAATTTCGTTGCAATAGGTGAACAATATTTCAACGAATATCTTGCATTGTAATAATCTTGATTTTTGTTGCAATAGTTAGGTTTTATTGCCACCATTGTAAGAAACTGTTGCGGTATGCGAACTGTATTGCCATGAATGTTTTCTGTTGCTATAATCCTTCTTTTTTAGTTGTAATATGTAGGTGTTATTGCCACCATTTTATGAAATGGTTGCAATATGTCAATAATATTGCCACAAATTTTTCTAGTTGTGATAATCTTGAATTTCGTTGCAATAGTTTATTGCACAGATGGTGGATGAGCTTATACTCATGTATAGTTAAAAGAATAGTATTGAAAAATTTATCAACGTGAGCTCATAGCCCAGCGGTAAGGTTGTTGTTTGGAGAGACGAAGGTTTTGGGTTCGGACCCCCATAGTATACAAGAATACAAAATTATCCAAAAAAAATTGTAGATACATGGCTGGTGATGTGGCAACGTTGCTAACGGTCTAAAAAATTTCAAAATATTTTTTTGGATTTTATTTGAATTTTTTATACATCACGCATGTGTCTCATTTGGGGTAAATTCATTGTAAGTAATGTTTAATGCAACGCCGTATGTCGTGGTAATTGCCACGACATCGGCCGTTGCAACTAGTATAAAATGCAACGCATCGTTTCATGGCAATAACTATATCTATTGCAACGAAGTATAAAAGTCGTTGTCCAAAGGTTAGACCACGGAAGTACTTGTCACGGCTCCCAACGACCACAATATCGTGGCAATTGATAGTTATTGCCACTATTTTGGCCCTATAGCCATGTTTTTTACCGATGTGAAAGGCCAAAAATCTAGTAGTGATGGCAATGTGTTCATGTTCAGGCGACGCTGGCGCCGCCGGCATCGGGGAAGATGATGAAAGCTCTGGTGCTATGCTACACGGTGGTGTTCTTCACCTTCTACCTGCCGGCGATCACCGGCTACTGGGCATTCGGCAACAAGGTGCAGTCCAACGTGCTACAGAGCCTGATGCCAGACGTGGGCCCCACCCTTGCGCCGACGTGGCAGCTGGGCCTGGTCGTCGTCCTCGTCCTCCTCCAGCTCCTCGCCATCGCGCTGGTCTACTCCCAGGTGGCCTACGAGATCATGGAGAAGACCACCGCCGACGTGGCGCGCCCGCGGCTGTCGCGGCGCAACGTGGCGCCGCGCGTGGCGCTCCGGACGGCCTACGTGGCGTGCTGCGCCCTCGTGGCGGCGATGCTCCCTTTCTTCGGCGACATCGTCGGCATCGTCGGCGCCGTCGGCTTCGTCCCGCTCGACTTCGTGCTCCCCGTCGTCATGTACAACGTCGCCCTCTCGCCGGCGAGGAGGTCGCCGGTGTATGTTGTGAATGTGGTGATTATGGTTGTGTTCACCGGAGTTGGGATCATCGGCGCCGTCGCGTCTGTTCGGAAGCTCGTGCTTGATGCCGGACAGTTCAAGCTCTTCAGTGGCAACGTCGTGGACTGAAATGGATCAGAGTTTTTTTTGGGATGGTTGACTGTTGACATTTGTATTTGTTTTTAGGATTTACAAAGAAAAAATTGTAGGTACCGAAAGAGAAAGAGGAGATTGTTTCAATTCATCATGAGGAAAAAGAAAAGGCAAAAATGTGGAGATGCGTGTGGTGAAGAAAGTTCACTTCATGTGTTGTGTGTGGCGTGCGACAGATCGTGAACAATGGTGAAAATTCCAAATTCAATCAAACTTTTTGCTTGCTTGTTTTTTTCTTTTCTACGTAGTGCCACTTGGTGGACACAGTTGTTTTCCGTAGGGAAGTCACACAAGATGATGACTATTCAGCAAGAGAGAAAAAACGGCCGAAATTAGGCCCACGTAAACCAAAATTCTTGTGGACATCCGAATTTTCCAGAAGAATTTCGCCTTGTGTAGTTCAAAAATACGTCAAACATTTTCATGTGGCCACAAATCCAGCCCAAAATTTTACAGGCCCACTGAATTACAGCGGAACACCAAACCCATCCAACACACGGAGACTTCCGGATTTCTCCGCCTCCACGACTCACTGAGAAGCAGGCCCCACGATCCAAGCCCGAACCGACCGAGATCCCGAAAATATCACGCGGCTTATGGCGATCGCCCACGTGGCGCGAGGCTCATCCACGCATATCTCCCTCCAACCTCCTGCACCCCTCCGCTCCACGCGGCCGCATCCTGCGCCGTCCGATCCGTCGCGCCGTGAGATCCTGACCGTCCGATCCGCCGGAGGGAAGCTCGTGGCGGCCGTTGCTGCCTTCGCCTCCGCCCCTTATATGGCGCGGCGGAGAGCAGAGAGAGCATCTTTTCTTCTCGCCTGAGATTCCATTCGATTCCGTTCCACACACGAGTCACTGAGCCGAGAAGCTTCTAGAAGGTTCGGTTCGTTGCATTCTATGGCGTCCGCAGTGACGACGCCGAGCCGGCCGGTGTCCGCCGGGTGCCACCGCCGCACGCCGCGGCGATCGGCGCCCGTCGTGCTCTCCCTCCGCTGCGGGCCGCGGCGGCGCGCGCCGCCGTCTACCAGTTGCTCGGCGCTCGCGTCGCCGGCGAAGCAGGGCACCCCCAAGCTTCCTCCGCCGCCGGAGCCAACGTCGACGGCGGCGGCGGCGGCGATCGACGCCAAGCGGGAGCGGACGGACTACAACGAGGTCGCCGCCGCGCTGGAGAGCATCTACAAGCTAAGCCCCGCCGTCGTCGATGACGCCGACGCCGTCGACGAGAAGAGTACTAAGAAGGCGAGGCGGAAGAGGAAGGGGAGGAAGGCGACGACGGTGACGGTGAGTAGCCGGAGGAGGCGGCGTGGGCAGAGGTTGGATTTGGGGAAGAGGGTGGAGATGCGGAGGAGGGAAGAAGAGGCCGGCGTGAAGGAAGGAGATGATGAGGAGAGGGTGTTCGAGGAAATGCTTCTGAGGGAGAACGCCGTGTCGACCGACATGGGTAGCCTCGATTGGAAGCGGATGAAGATCCCTCCCGTGCTCAGCTCCTCGCAGAGTGCTCGTCTCTTCAAGATCATGCAGCCCATGAAGGTAGGTGATTGTCATGTATAAAAATTCGGAGGGAGTAATTGAGTACTCTGATTGTGTTGGTTTTAGTGTAGGAGAGATTGATTAAATTTAGGATCTGAAGAATTGATTGATTGATTGTTATGGTGTTTCAGGCGATTTTGGAGGTGAAAGAGAACCTGCAGGAACAATTGCAGAGAGAGCCAAACGATGCAGAGCTCGCCGAGGCCATGAACATCCCGGTGCTTCAGATGAGGCGCCACCTCGAGGTCGGCCGAGCTGCCAGGAACAAGCTCATCAAGGTACGGAGTACTAGATAAATCAATGGTGTCACTGTCACGTATGCAACCTGCTCGATCTGCACACTGTCATGATCAGATTCAGAGATCAGATACCCTGATCCCTGAAGCTGAAATTCAATGTGCAATCAATAGTAATCAGTATTCAGTAGACAGAAAGTGGGGTTTTTTTGACTGGTCATGGTGATCGATTTGTTTGTTTGATTGCAGCATAACCTTCGGTTGGTGCTGTACACGATCAACAAGTACTATCCTGACATGACGAGCGACGAGAGATTCGACGACATCTGCCAAGCTGGCGCCAATGGCCTGATCACAGCGATCGACCGGTTCGAGCCCAAGCGCGGGTTCCGCATCTCCACCTACGCCCTCTTCTGGATCCGCCACTCCATTGTTCGCGCCATGACCCTCTCCAACTTCACCCGCTTCCCCTTCGCCATGGAATCGGTAATCAATCAGCTTTACTTCTCCTCGATTGTATTGTTCAATCTTCAGAGTGTGAATATTCTAACATCAGCAAATTCATTGGATTGATTGATTTATGCAGGAGAGGCAAGAGATTCACAAGGCGAGGGAGGAGCTTGCATTCGAGCTGGGGAGGGCGGCGACGGACGAGGAGATCATGAAGAGGGTAGGATTGTCTCCGGCGAGATACCGCGACGTGCTGCGGATGACGAAGCCGACCTACTCTCTCCACGCACGGAACAGGGTCACGCAGGAGGAGCTCATCAATGAGGTCACCGACGCCGACGCCATCGGCGTCGACACCAACAAGCACAACACCCTCCTCCGTCTCGCCATTGACGACCTCGTAAGCAAGAGAATTCGATTTGCAGCTCAATTTCCCATGCGTTAACTATTGCTGTTTAATTCTTGGATCTTGAAATGTGATGTGATGCAATTGTATATGTGCAGCTGGATTCTCTCAAGCCCAAGGAGAACCTGGTTATTAGGCAGAGATTTGGGCTGGATGGGAGAGGGAAACGAACGCTGAGCGAGATCGCCGGTAATCTCAACATCTCGAGGGAGATGGTACGCAAGTACGAGCTGAAGGCGCTCATGAAGCTCAAGCACCCCACCCGAGTGGAATACCTGCGCAGATACATGTGAAAACAAACCTTGTGCAATTGTCTGTGTGCATAAAAGTAGAAGCTTGTATGTATTACTAGCCATTACTAATTCCAAAGTCCCAACCCTGCATAACAGTAGCAAATATGAACCTTCACCACAGGTATTCATTCGACTGTGTGTATTCTGCTGTATATATTTCGATAGATCCCCTCTGCATTGCAGATTACAGATACAAAGTACACTGAGATAATTCAGTGTGCATAGACAAAGGAACGGTGTCTGCGTGTGTGTGTTGATGAGTTTGTTCAAAGTGAGGTTACAACATATACCTCAGATGTAAGTATTCTTACTTAGCATATTGATATGGTGCAGGGGGTTGACCTGCTTAGCATGTATAGCTCTCACATGCTGTTTATTTCATCATGAAGATGCATTTCCTTTAGCTATGAAGTGATGCTGTGTCACTATAATACTTTCTGAAGTCTGAGAATCGACTCAATCGAGTATTCGATTGGCAAAGTGTGAAGAAACATGTGAAAACATGTTCACCATTTCAATAAATCTGCCAAATCAATAAAACCTTTCCACATTCAGGAGGAGCTTTTAGTGTAGAAGGAGGCGATGGTCCTCAAGTGTGAAATCAATTTCACGTAATAAGGTATTTTACAAATCGTAGGCTTAATCGTGGTTGGGAATTAAGCTAGTGCGTTTCTCCCAACTCTCGACAGTTTAATGTTGAGGTCGATTCTGTAACCTTCTCAAAATCTTAATAAAATATGGTCGTCTGTCTTAGGCCGACCCGGTCAAAGAAAAATCAATAAAACCTGGCAAAGTGTAAATTTAACACAAATTGCAGATAGGATCAGGACACACGAAGTCGCAGCCATGCGGCGGCCATGCCTATTGCAGATGTAACATCAATTCCTGCGAGCAAAACGTCCATCTGGACTCTGCACGCACAAGCCCAGAAACGCCAATGTCCGTAGTCCAATTCCCCACTAGTAGTTAGTTTCAGAGTTTTCGTCGGCAGCCAAGCGCCGTGGATGCCATGCAACGCGCCACGTGGATCTCCGCAACAAACAAACAAACCCCCCGCCGCATTGACTCGCCACCGCAACTACTGTTACTTAGCAGATCAGCGAGCTGAGCTCTCGCCGTGACGCACGCACGCAAGAAAAACGAGCGTTGGTTTCGGCCATGGTGAAGCTAGCGACGGCGAGGGAGGCGCGGATGTACGGCCCGGCGCTGGCAGTGCGGCGGTGGGAGTACGCCAACGCCGCCGCCTACGCGTTCGCCACGCTCCTCCTCCTCCTCGCCGCCGCTATGACGCTTCTGCCGCTCTCCGCGTCGGGCGGCGGCGCGGCGAGGGCGGTGGCCGGCGTGGCGCTGTCGGCCATCGCGGCGGTCAACGCGCACGACCTCGCGGCGCACCTCGCCGGCATCGACTGCCACGTGGGCCTCGTCCGCCACGACATCCAGCTCGGCCTCGTGGAGCTCCTCGTCCCGGCTCTCCACGTCATCGGCTGCGCCCTCGCCGTCGCTGCCTTGGCCACGTCGAACAACGCGATGGCGACGGCGGCGGCGGCGGCGGCGGCGTGGGTGGTTGGGTCGGTGGCGAACGCGTGCCAGACGTACGAGCGCGCGGATTCGCGGGCGCAGCTGATGCAGTCGGGCGTGCAGGTGCCGATGCTCGTCGGCAGCCTGCTCTTCCTCGTCTCCGCCGCCGTCGTCGACGTCGACACGTCGCCGGCGGCGAGGTGGAGGTGGGTGGTGGTGGTGGGGAGCGTGATGTGGGTGGTGGCCGCGGCGGTGAACGTGGCGAAGGTGTACATGATGCACCAGAGCGACGCGCTGCGGCTCGAGAAGCTGCGTGGCGGGGCGCAGGAGTGGCTGGGCCGGGATCGGGAGGGGCGTGTGCCGCTCAGTGTTAATTGGGAGGAAGCGGCTTGGAGGGCAGAGCTGCGGTGATCGACAAGCCATCTCAGATTATCATTACTGTACTAATAGTTGTAAAAGTTGAAAGAGTTGCTCTCTCCAGGAAACAATTATATTTCCTTCTATGAGATCTAATAGTATTAATCAAAGACTATGTTTTGCTCACAAACCATATCACGAGTGTTCCCTCGTTTTCACAATTCTTGACGTTTTAGATAATATTTATGTCAAACTTTTAGAACTTTGTTTGGAAATAACTTTTAAATTATTTAGTTTAAAACTTGAAAACAATATGCATATACTAATAAAAAGCAATGTTTCATAAAAGTATATATTTCATAGGATATTCACTTATATTCTAATAAAAAACAATGTTCATAGCTATATTTTGAAGACCATTTTGTTGTCCAAAATATTAAGAATTATGGGACCAGAGAGAAGTTGTAAATGACTAAAAGCTCAAAGTTGTTCCAGGAAAGAAACACTATTCTACTTCTTTCTATGCGATTTAATGGTAATCAAAGACTATGAGTTTGTTTGCCACTATGTTGGTCACTGATTCAACATTGACTATAGAGGGAATGCAAAAGACATTGCTTCAGCATACTTCTACTTCTAGCCACCATACTTGTAGTTCTAGTAATAGCATACAAAATGTACTAACAGCTAGCTTCTCTCTCAGAAAGCTGCTATACTGGTGCTCACCTTAGCTCCTACAGGCAGAGTCTGCATACATACGATCAACAACAGATAGAGACAATGGGATTAGGATGAAAAGGTCCTCCTAACTAGCAAAAAAAACCCGGCAAGATAGATGCTGCCTTCCAATACACAACGCAGTTGCTCCTTGCCAACAGTCAGATCTCATCCTCGACACAAGCCCCATTCAGTCCACACAAGAACCCCCCTCCTCCTCACTCGCCCCGCGCTCCCTGATGCGCCCAAGCAGAGCCTCCCGCTCCTCCATCGTACCCTGCATCAGAGTCTTGAGATTCAGGAGGAACTCCCTGTTCTCGGACTCCAGATTCCGCAGGAACTCCTTGTGCTCGGACTCCATCTTGTCGAGGCAGTCACGCAGCTCGTTCGACGCATGCCAAGCGACGTAGGTGCCACTGGTGATTATCCCCAGTGAGGCAACGATTGCCTTGTCCCCTGCCTGATACAAACAAAACAATGGAGAGTTAGATCAGTATGTACATTTCATGCCAAAAATCTTGCTCAAGATTAGTGCGATTTTTCTATACGGTGTGCTAAGATTTCTACAGTCGTACGTTGATGAGCACACGTGTTCTCCAGTAAGACAAAACCGATCAGTGACATCTAACAGCCATAGCTAGGAAGTATGCCAGGACAATTAGTCACAATCCAACATGAAAGTAGAGCTCATCAAGAAAGCAGTACTTCGAAGACATGCTTGCTGATGTTTCTCTGTCTAGGTGTAAGAGAGATAAATCTTTCTTTCCACAAAAGATGATTGATTCTACGGAACAGCGCGAAGCAGCGAACCCAGAAAAAATTACTGTGGGTGTGCACGATATAAGTAGAATAGAAAATTTAAGTTATATGATACAAATAAAGGCGACCCCAATATGAAATTATGCATGCAAAGTTACTAATATGCAAACAGTACACTAAAAATGCAAATAATGATTTCGAAAATTGTGCTAAAGCAATTAAATCATCATCTCATATGTATTGAAACAAAGCATAGAAGATTACAACCGAGTGTTTTCAACTGATAACATTGTCAGTATCGCTATATCAGTTCTATCTGAAGTAAAAATCGTGCAGAATCTTCTTTAAAACAAAACTATTAGCAATGCTGGTTTCTCAAAGTGGAGTAATATATTCAAAGTTAAGCTGCAAGTGAAGATGATTTACAGGCTACTACCACAGGACTTGATGCAAGAAAACTTGATGGAATCAATACAAAACATAGAATTGAATTGACTTGATAATATGAAACATTTGGTATTACAAAATGACCAAACCTAATACTATCAAGCAATTGGTACTGCCAAAACGACTAAAATTAACCAACCATATTAGCCAACAGACTGGCTAGCTTTGATTTGGAGCTCGTGCATTGGGAGAAAGAGAAAGTAGCACTGGGAACTGGCATTGAGCCTGTTGATACGCATAGCCAGGAGCCAGCCCATAGGCAAGCAGCAGGCTACTAGTGCAGAGCTGATACTAGCAAAAATTCCAATCTTTTGGGAGTGCCAGTGAATACCGGGAATCTACCATAAGGTTATCAAGCAGAGCTTTTGAGTTTTGAGAAGTAACCCTGGAAGCACAATAGATATGGCTCCAAACCACTTTAGGGTTTAAGACTTGTTCGTCGTTTAATCCCTCACCCAAGGGATTAAAGGGGACTAATTTCACACCTTCCGCCAAATCCCTTCCTAGCTAGGAATGACCCCCGCAAGAAGTGTAACTGCGAAAGGCATCCATCAAATGGACGCGGAGTAACCCCTCTCCCAGCGATGAAGGGGAAAGAAAGTCTGCAACTTTTTTTGACGGAAGGAAAGTCTGTAACTGAGAGAGGCATCGCATCCATCAAATGGAATGGTTCGAGTCTTGTTCCTCCCCGTGTTCTAAGGCCGCTCTCGCTCTCTGACGGCGCATGTGTAATTGTGTATACGGAAGGGGGAAGAGACGGGGGTGGTAGCTCACCGTCGCGTTGAAGAGCCGCGTCATGGAGCTCGTCCCCGCCGCCGCCGATCCCCGGAGAGAGCGCACGATCCTGCTCCATGCCGCCATCCCGTCCCGTCGTCGGAGTCACTCCCCCTTCTCCGCCCCACTCCCTTCCCGGCGCTCTCCCTTCCGCCGCCGACGCTCAAGGGTTCCCGTTTCCTCTCTTTTACTCTTTTTTTTAGAGAAGTAAATTTCGGAAAACCCACTTTATACGATGGAAGTGGCATAAAACGTATTACAAGATATTATGGATTCACAAAGCCCCACTTTTTTATATAACAGTTACTTAAAAACCTTATAAAACGATTTTTAAAAAACGCAGTGTCTAAAACATTTTATTATTGATTTCTTATTAGGATTGTTGATCATATATGTAAAATAAGATGCAATTTGAAAAAATATGAAGTTTTATGAAACTTTTTCACCATAAAACATGCGCCACAAGTCATAATACATTTGGTTTTATAATTTTGACCATAAAACATAAAACATAGAAGCATTTAACTTTTTGTCATTTTTACGAATGACACTTTACCTAGTGTCATTGACATATGGGTCCAGATGTCATTCGGATGCTATTTTATCTGTAAGAATGACAAAAAGTTAAATTTACCTAAAACATGAGGTCTTTTTTTAAAAAAGTTTCTCTATTTCTTTGGGCTTGTCTCCCCCTACTAGAATATTACCAGACACTTGTAACATTATCAGACACGGTGAAAATGCTTTGTTAACAGCAGAGAATATTTATTGGACTCTAGGTAATATTATTGGACACTCCAGTAACATTACCAACATTCCATTCCACTCGTCTCCTTTACTTATAGTTTTGTACTTTTTATGGACCTCTGAAGTTTTATTAGATTAAATGAGTCCGATTTAAATTAAATCCAACAGTTTCAATCGTCCTTGGCCTCCAATATTTATACGAGGGTGGTCTTGCAATTCTCTAGTTTAGTTAGCCTTAGAAAAGTGTTAAAATTCAATAAACTCTGACATCTAAGTAAGAAAACTTGAAATAGCCAAATTAAACTCGGGCTTGGGTGATCATACCATCCTTCTAGTAAAAGTCCCATTCTGTTTTGAAGTTGGCTTGGATTATTTCTAAAACCAAACTATAGCCCAATTTGGATGTAAATTCCACTCCGATCTTTCCTGCTCCTGTCGTGTCGTCCGTCGTATTCACCGGCTTGAGCTATGCACGTCGCATCAAAGACGGCCGCTGGCATCAAGATCCTTCTCTCACGCCGGCCTCGACATTGGCGTGGAGCTCCTCGTGCCGTCGCCATCTCGATCCATGGCGGCGAAGAGGGGAACATGCTGTAGTTCGCGGCGACGTACGAGCAGTCGGGCCGAGCTGCGCTGACACACCATCACAGATTATTACTATGAGCTGTAAAAATTTCCTCCAGGAAACAATTCTATTTCCTTCTATCTGATCTGATATTAATCAAATACTATGACTATATGAGTTTGTTTGCTTGCCACTATGTTGGGTCATTGATTCAACATTGACTGACAATACATGGAGTGCAAAAGACACAGATCCACCATAGTTCTACTTCTAGCTACCTCCGTCCCAGAATAAAGCTATTTTTAGAACAGTACAAAGTCAAACTTTTTTTAACTTCAACTCTTAATAGCGAAAAAAATAAACAAAATCGATCAGGAAAAAATTATATTAGTATATTTATCCTTAAACAAACTATTATAATATGCAACTTTTTTTATTTAAATCAACTTATTTATATAGATATTGTTGATCAAAGTAGCATCTTGAAGACCGTGTCTTGGTTAACAAATGGTTATATTTTGGGACGGAGGTAGTATATATCATAGAAAATGTACCACTTGTCTAGTACTAACAAGTTCTTGCTGGCAGGCAGGCACAGGAAGAGTCTGCATACATACAATCAACAACAGGTTGAGACATTAGGATTAGGGTGAAAAGGTCCTCCTAGCAAAAAAAACTCGGCAAGATGCTGCCTTCCAATACACAACGCAGTCTGCTCCTTACCAAAAGTCACATCTTATCCTCGACACAAATTGAACTCAGACGTCCTCAATCGAACCCGCCTCATCCTCCTCCTCCTCACTCGCCTCGCGGACCCTGATTCCGCCAAGCAGAGCGTTCTGCTTCTCCATCAGCGCCCTGAGACTCTGGAGGAACTCACTGTTCTGGGACTCCAGATTCCGGAGGAACGCCTTCTGCTCGGACACTATCCCTTTGAGGCAGTCACGCAGCTGGTTCGTCACCTGCCAAGCGGTGTACGTCAGCACCGACCCACTGGTGATTATTGCCAATGAGGCAACAATAGCCATCTCCCCTGCCTGATACAAACAGAAACAATGGAGAATTACCTATATATGTACAATTCATGCTGCAAATCTTGCTCAAGGTTAGTGAAAATTTTCTATATGATGTGCTAAGGTTTCTTCAGTCGTATCGTTGATGAGCACCTGTGTGCTCAATTAGTGACATCTACAGTCATTGGTAGGAAGTATGCCAGGACAATTAGTGACAATCCAACATGAAAGTAGAGCTCCAAGACATGCTTGCTGATGTTTTTCTGTCTAGGTGTAAGAGAGCTAAATCTTTGGTTCTGCAAAGATGATTGATTCTACTGAACAGTGCGAACCCATAAAAATTACTGTGGGTGTGCACAATAAGAGTAGATAATTTAAGTCATATGATACGAATAAAGGCGACCCTGATATCAAACTATACATGCAAAGTTATTAATATGCAAACAGTACTCTATGCAAACAAGGATTTCAACAATTGTGCTTAAGAAATTAAATCATCATCCCATATGTACTGAACGAAAAACTGAAGATTACAACCAAGTGATTTTAAAATTGGTTTCTTTTCAATACGCTCTTTTCAACTGATAACAATGTCCATATCGCTATATCAGTTCTATCCCAAGTAAAAATCATGTGTAATCTTCTTCAAAACAAAGGTATTAGTAATGCCGATTTCTCAAAGTTGAGCAGGATATTCAAAATTAAGCTAAAATTGGAGATGATTGACGGGCTACAACTACAAAGCCTTGATGCAAGAGATCTTCATGGAAACAACACAAAACATCGATCGACCTATTACAATCAAACATTTGGTACTGCAAAACGACCAAACCAAACCATATCATAGCCAGCAGACTGGCTTGCTTTGCTTTGGAGCTCATGCATGAGTTCAGGAAGCAAAGAGCATTGGGAATGGTATTGAGCATGATGATATGCATAGCCAGCCCATCTGACCATAGGCAAGCGCAGGCTACTTGTTCAGAGCTGATCCTAGCAAAATTTCCAATCTTTTGGGAGTACTAGTGCATACCGGGAACCTACCATAAGGTATTCGACTATCAACTAGAGCTTTTGAGACACTAAGTACACTAGAGATATGGCTCCAATCCTGATACTTTGTTCGTTTAGTCATCATCCAAGGGGATTGAAGGGGATTTGGAAGGCATTAATTCCACACCTCCCCTCCAGGCTTCAAATCCCTTCCTAGTTGGAACTTGGAACCCCACGCGTGCGCAAGAAGTGTAGGTATCCATCAAATGTATGCGGAGTGACCCCTCTCCCAGCGATGAAGGGGAAAGTCCGAAAGTTTGCAACTTTTTTTGATGGAAGGAAAGTCTGCAACTGAGAGAGGCATCCATCAAATGGAATGGTTCGAGTCTTGTTCCTCACCTTGTTCTAAGGCCGCTCTCGCTCTCTTTCCCTCCCGTCGCATGTGTACAATTAAGGAAGGGGGAAGAGACGGGGGTAGCTCACCGTCATGGAGCTCGTCGCCGCCGCTGATCCCCGGAGAGCGCGCGCGGCGCGGGCGGCGGAGCCAGCGATCCTACTCCACGCCGCCATACCGTCCAGTCGTCGGAGCCTCTCCCGGCCGGCCTCTTCTCCGCCCCCACTCCCTTCCCGCCGCTCTCCCCTCTCCTCTCCCTCCCTTCCGACGCCGGCCGCCGCCGCTGCTGGTCGAGGGGTTTCGATTTCCTCTTCTACTTTGGGCCTGCCTTCCCCTTACCGTTGTTTGCTCGGCCCAGCTCATTTTGTCTGCTGCGAGCCAGCTGGACCAGGTTATATGGGCCAACTTGGGACGGAGAGGAATGGGCTCAAAGAGAGAGAGGAGAGGAAGAGGCGAGGAAAGGAATAAGTTCACTTTATGTACCTCTTGTTTACACTGAGTTCCGAAATCTACCCTTGACCAAAATACTAGAAATCTTGGACCCCGATTTTGTAAAACCGGATTAAGATAGGTGCCTAGTTTCGTTGGTCATCCACAACCACACAGATAACAGCCACATAAAATTAAGAAGTAACTAGAACATAGCATTTCATATAACCAGATTTCCTAGCCATCACATTGCATAACATTAGGTGGATGCAAAAGAAAAAAACAAGCAGGTTCTCAGGTTCCCAGCGTTCCCATATGCACGATGCAACATCACTGGCACTAACAAAGTCCCTTGCTCCCTGTGCTCCTAAACACAATAACTCTGAAGAGAAGCAATAGCACAGGGAGCCGAATATCAAAGCCCACACCCCAGATAGAGAAGCAGTAGCAGGCCGGTTCGCATTGCGGCCCATCCAGATCCAATTGATTTGTACGTACAATATTTATTATCTTTATTCCCCATCTTTATCCACCCTATCCAAAATTCCAAAATTCCAAATGGCGCAGCACTACGCCCTCCCCGCCACGTCACCTCCTCCCCGCTCGCCGCCGCCGCCGTTCATCAATGCGGCGGCGCTGCGGACACCGGGCTACTCCGCCGGCGTGCTCGTCTCCCTTCTACGCGACTGCGCCGACGAAACCGACCTCCGCGTCGCCCGCCGCCTCGCCCCGCAGCTGCACTCGCTGGCGGTGAGGACGGGCCTCTCGCGCGACCCCCGAGTCACCTGCGCTCTCGTCGACCTCCTCGCCCGCCTCGGCCGGATCCCCTCCTGCGCGCGCCTCCTCGACGAGGCGGCGGCGGCGGATCAAGCCAAGGACGCCGTTCTGTGGAACAAGCACGTCGCGATGCTGGCCGAGGCGGAGGAGTGGGGGGAGGCGATCGCCGTGTTCAGGGAGATGCAGGGGAAGGGTGTCGCCGCCGACGGCTACACCTGCGCGCGCGTCCTCCACGCGTGCGGCCGCGCCGGGGCGCTCCGTGAGGGGAAGGCCGTGCACGGGCACGCGCTCAAGCTCGCGTTCCTCGCCGCCCACCCTCTCGTGCCGGGGTTCCTCGCCGGGATGTACGCGGAGAATTCCGACATTGAGTCTGCCACCAAGGTGCTCGACGAAATGGGGACAAGCAGCGTCGTGCCGTGGAACGCGGTCGTCTCGTGCTGCGCGCGGCTGGGCCTCGTCGACGATGCGCTGGAGCTCGCGGCGCGGATGGCCAGGTCGGCGGGGCCGGAGCCCAACCTCGTGACGTGGAACGCCGTGATTTCCGGGTGCTCTCGCCATGGCCGTGACCGGGAAGCGCTCGGCGTCGTCGCCAGCATGCTGAAGCAGGGGTTGCGGCCGGACGCCACCACCGTGTCGAGCCTACTCAAATCGGTGGCCAACGCGGGGATGCTTCGCCATGGAATGGAGATCCACGGCTTCTTCCTGAGGAACCAGCTCGAGGCGGATGTATACACGGGGACGGCGCTGGTGGACATGTACGCCAAGTGCGGCCGACTTGATTGCGCCCAGAAGGTGTTCGACGAATTGGAGCACAGGAACCTGACGACTTGGAACTCTCTGGTTGCAGGGTACGCCAATGCCGGGCAGTTCAAGAGAGCGCTTGAGCTCGTGGAGCTCATGAAGAGGAACAGGCTTGATCCGGATATAACCACTTGGAATGTACTGATCACTGGTTACGCCATGAATGGGCTGAGCTCGCAGGCGGTGCTGCTGCTCCGGCAGATCAAGGCAGCTGGTGGGACGCCGCCTAATGTGGTCTCATGGACGTCGTTGATTTCAGGGAGCTGCCACAATGGGGAGTACGAAGATTCATTCTACTTCTTTGATGAGATGCAGAAGGATGGTATCCAGCCCGGCTTGGTTACCATGTCAGTGTTGCTCCGTGCTTGTGCTGGATTAGCCCTGCTAAAGAAGGGCAAGGAGCTGCACTGCTTCACGCTGCGAAGAGCGTATGACTGTGACATGGTTGTCAGTACATCGCTAATTGATATGTACTCAAAGGCAGGAAGCTTGGTTAGCGCAAAAACGATATTTGGTAGGATTCAGCAGAAGAATTTGGTGTGCTACAATGCGATGCTGACTGGTCTGGCAGTCCATGGGCAAGGTCGTGAAGCAATAGCACTGTTCCATGACATGTGGAATTCAGGAATGAAGCCGGACAGTATAACCTTCACTGCACTTCTAACTGCCTGCAGATCCATGGGCTTGGTTACAGAAGGGTGGGAGTACTTTGACAGTATGGAGACTAAGTACGGCGTGACGCCGACGACAGAGAACTATGCCTGCATGGTTGACCTCTTGGCAAGGTGTGGTTATCTTGATGAGGCAATGGATTTCATTGAGAGGTCACCAACCGATCCTGGAGCAAGCTTGTGGGGGGCACTTCTCACAGGATGCTCAATACATGGCAATCTTGCTCTTGCAGAAGTGGCTGCAAGGAATTTGTTCAGACTGGAGCCTTACAATTCAGCGAACTATTTGTTGATGATGAACTTATATGAGAACGAGCAGATGTATGATGAAGCTGAGAGCCTGAAGTATGCAATGAAAGCACGAGGAGTGGATAGTAGACCTGGATGGAGTTGGATACAAATTGAGCAAAGTCTCCATTTCTTTGAGGTTGATGGGAAGCCGCATCCTGAAACTGCAGAAATATATGAAGAACTGATCCGGCTGGTGTTTCAAATGAAAAAGGTAGGATATGTGCCAGACACCAGCTGCATAGTGTATAACGTTCAGGAAGAAGAAAAGGAGAAACTGCTCCTTGCTCATACCGAGAAGCTTGCTATCACCTATGGGCTGATCCGCTCTGATGCAAGTAGAGTGCCTGTCAGAGTGATCAAGAACACCAGGATGTGCAACGATTGCCATGAGGTTGCAAAGTATATTTCTTCTCTATGTGACCGACAGATTATTCTTCGTGATGCTGTTAGATTTCACCATTTTGTAGATGGAAAATGTTCTTGTGGCGATTACTGGTGAACACTGAACTGCCTGATCCATTTCCCTGCAATAATTGATTGCCACAAGGTACTAAATTAGTGGATTAAGTACTGACCTTTCTATTGCCGTTTCAATCAACCGGCAAAAAGAATGGAACCTTGACTGTTTTTATTGCCATTTCTCACAGGGGAAATTCTATGGCTAAACACTCCCTTGGGTATCAGATCTTATAACTCTGCATACTAACATGCTTTCTCAAGCAATTTGCATCTGATGGTGGTCTTGGAAGCTTCCAATCATCAGTACCACCACACTAACATCAGCTCCAGAAACAAAGTCCAGAATGGAACAGTGGGCAGTGCCTACTGCCGAAGGGCGATGTAGTAATCCACATGCTAATAGTTGGACTTATGTATCATAGGATTGTGATTCAACAATCTGAAAAAGGATCTTCTAAATGGATGATGGGTTACATGCTCATTGACATCGTGTACTTGGGTGCTGCTGTTCTGAGGGCATGCCCAATGGATAATTATTGATGTAAATAAGAAGTAACATGCAAGATTTTCGTATAGGTGGAGGAGAGAGAAAGAAGAGAGAGAAAGAAGCAGGATGTTAATTTTGTGTCGACTGTAAAGGAACCCGGATGCTTTACATACGGCCTTTTTAACCATTGTGGAAGAGCCGTCTCGTATTGTGGTGGGCCTCTGATCCCTGTGCGCCGTGTGCGCGCCCAAAAAAAAAAAAGCCCACGATGCTCAGCGATTTTCCTGTGCCCACGGACACACGGATAGGGCCGAAGTTTATCGCCGAACCCGCCGCCGCCGCAATCCCCCACTTCCTCCACCTCCGAGCACCATTATCGCTCTTCTCTACTGATTAATTTGCTCCATGTGATTTATGCTCTAGCCACCAGTTGATCAAGATGTCACGCCGGCATCGTGCGAAGCATCCGCCGCCGCCGCCACAGCCCCAGCCATCCCTGTCGTCCGCCTCGTTGGAGCATGCAGATTCGGATGCTTCTTGGTCCATGCCAGGCAACATTGGTGCTGCTCATTTCACGTCACTCGCCGGTGGATCTGTTGGAGTGAACTCTGCTCATTTCATGATATGGATTCATACCTTGAATAATTTCCTTGTCGTTATTACTGTTGCAAGTCTATAATTTTATTTCTACAGGTGTTCGTCTTTCATTGCACCATTAGCCCGTGTGTATGTGTATGTGTACTGAACATATGTAAACGTCTTAAAAAATCTAATATGTTGCAGCCTTTGTATTTTAATAAGCAACACACTATGATTAAGCAACCCAGGATGCCATAAAGAGATGGCCACATTTGATCGCTTCATTCTGTTAGACCAAAACTAGTGTACATACGGCCTAACTAACTCCTCATTGTATACACTGTCTCATGTGCTGTATCAAGATAACGTGGAAGAAAATTATATACATCGTTGTCTCAATCATTGGACATGCCCTGACGGGCTTTTCTCCTCCGAGTCAGTGTGGACTTGCAAAGAAAGAGGTATTACAACATTTAGGACTATGCTGCACACATGTACATATGTCAAATCCACTCTTATAGAACCATTACCTGTTACTTATCTACCTTCTTCGTGAAATTTTTTTTTTTGCCTGTTACTTTGTATTCAGCCTATGTCAATTTACTTCTAGAATCTAAGATTATGATGGTTTAATCCACTTCAACAGTCAAAAGTTTTTTGTATCTGTTAATCATTTTAACTTCATTACACTTACATTATGTGAGCACCACCTTGAAAAATATGTAAACAATTCCTTCGCATTTTTTCTTTCCCAAGTAATAATATTGTCAAAAGGTTCTTTACATGTCAAACCATTCAAGAAATATATTTCAAAATAGAAGAAGGTGCCACTAAACGTTGGTTGTTAAATATAACCATTAATATATGTTACGTTCAATAGCTGCCAATTTCATCCTCTCTTTTAAAAAAAAGTCCTAGCGACCATACTGAGCTATAGATCCATATATTCCTATTGATGTAGATGCTTGTGAATATAATGAGCACTTTTTTTTTGTTATAGAATTATATTCTGTGCTTTCTGTATTGATAAAATGATGCTGTAGAATTATATTATACTTATTTCACCAATTTGCATCGATAAAGGATGCTAAATTTTGCAAATTGGTAGATGCCAAGAATGAGGTAGTATTTGTTCTTGCCTTACTTTTACTGACAGTGAATCACCAAATTTGAGATTAAAGTAGAAAGTACTTTACCATATTTGAGATTCAGTCGATCAGCTGCTGGTTTACACTACTTTTCCATGAAATTTGTAACAAATGTGCCGTTTCTTTTTTCTGACTTGTGATAAGTTATTAATATTTTTTCCATAGGGCAGGCTAGTGAAGGAGGCGGTCAGACATGGATGGATGGAAACGCGGACGAGGGATGTGGCACTCGTTTGGTCTAGCCCAATAGGCAGCAGGCAGGCCGCACGCAGGTTGAAACAAGTGAGCCCATCAGCCCATTGCAAAGCCAAAACCCTATATCCTCTCCACTCTCCTCTGCCGGCCGTCTCCAGTCCTCTCTCTCTCTCCGTGGGCAGCGCACGGCGGCGTTGGCAAGTGCAGACGGCAGGAGCGGGGCGCAGACTGCAGCGGTTAGTCTATTTGCTTCCTTCCCCTTTCTCACATATTTGATTACCAATTACAATTGGGTTGAATCGTAGATGAAGAGAATATTTCAATCCTCAAATAAATCCAACTCAACCGAACAAAATGTACAAATAGATCACTCCACCCCAACCCAAATACAATATTTAGTCTTCCACTTGAGCCTACTGAGCTATTCTTTTCTTTGTTTCGTGTACTGATTGATCCTCACGTACGTTTCTGTACGTTTAATCACTTTGCGGTTGTTGCCATGAGCCTCCTACGGCGATTCCTGTACACGGCGAAGCAGGACTTCCGTCATAAACATCTAGCGCCTTTTCTCTCCCGACCCCTATGATGTCGCTGCTGTTTCTGCTTGCCATCTACGACGACAAATTCCACATCGTCCGGACCGGTCCCGTCTTCCAGAGATGGCCTCTCGACTGGCCACTCTCAATCTCATTCCCAACTGTGGACGGCGACCTCTACGTTCTCGACAGGCAGAAGCCATTTCAGGCGCTCATTCGCAAGGATGTTGCTGATTTCCATGACTATCTGCCTCACGAATTGCAGGACCCGGAAATGCAGTCGTACCGATCCTACACTGTCTTCGGCGGCGCCGGCGGCGAGAGCATTTGGTTCTCGGAGGAGGGCATCGGCACGTACGCCTTCGACGTCCAGCGACGCGAATGGGCGTTGCCGTTCACCGGACTCGCCGTCTATGTCCCTGATCACAAGCTCTGGTTCGGCCTCTCCAGGAAACACCACAGTAAAGGTAACCCCTTGCGTGCCCGAGGGGTGGGTGCAGCTTTACTCCAACCTCGCGCACCTCGGCGACGCTAACTTCTGCATCGTCAGGGTGTTTGCCAGGGACAAAAACCCAGGACTGGACTTTGACCGCAGAACTGACGAGGATACGTTCGCCGTCCTCACAGCCGTCGAGGTGGTGCAGAGCTCTGCTGGCCTCAGGATGGTGAAGCACAAATCTGTTTGTTATACTGTCCAGGAAGGCGACTGCGTCGACCCGCTCTCGCTGCTTTAATTTACTACTATCTCCATTCCATATGTAGCCGTCAAGCTTTTTTTAATATATATTTGACCATTTGTGTTGTTTAAAAAATATAATTTTTCTACTATCTTCATTTCATGTGTACACGATCGATCTTTAATGATTTACTTTGAGCATTACTTTCTACTATATATATATTTGGCCATACAGCCCGCCCGGCCAAGGCACGGCCCGAGAGCAGTCCATGCCGTGCCATGCCTGTCCACATGCTGCACCTCAGGCATGTCCAGTAAGGTTCGAGCCATGCCATGCCGGACCGAAGGCACGAACAGCCCAAGCACGCCTAAGCCCAGCAATGCCTTGATCAACTCAGGTTTGCAAAAGATATTGAAAGCAGGCAGACTCAGGAAATTTTGAAAGCAAACTCAAACAAATTTGACACAATTCAGAATTCCATGTTCAGGCATCACACTAACTTTCACAGGTAGATAGTAATATCATCAGGATAGCTGTGTGCAATGGCTGGCTCATTAAAAACTTTTAGTGGAATTGGAGGAATTTATCCATCCAAATGGCATAATAGAAGAGAACAGTACAAAATGATGATGTTACACATTTCCATCAGAAACTATAAGAGCTTGAAAACATAGATAAGTCAGTGTATACGGTATTATCAGCAATTATTTTTAAAAAATAAAGCCTTAATGATGTCAACGTAAAACATACTGGAATTATGGAACAAATATACGCAATACCTCTTAAACAGCTGTCTATGTAGAAACAAACAAGCAAGCAAGAACAAGAGTTTGCTTTCTAGTATCTAAAGAAAATATAAGTGACTGATATAATTAGGTGAATGCCGCAATCAGAAGGTGACTACATTTACATATTAACATTTTAGTTATAATAAAAACAAGAGCTCATTTGATTCCTAGCTACATCCAGATTGAAGTTTTAAGTTTTTGTCCGCTTTCATTATCTTCACTGTCCCCTTGGCGAGTCAAAACGAAATGGGCTAATAATCTGGAATGGATGCAAAGGTGTACCCTGGTGCTCCTCTCCAAGAATAGTAAGCGACTCGAGTCTCATAAAAACCTGCAAAAATAATGGCACAGCATAGGTCATAAATATATGATCCTTTTCAGAAAATGGATACAATACTAGAGATGTCTTTCCATAAGAATAGAAAAGCACATAATATTACACTAATGCACATTAAAATAGACTAAACCCCAAAGAGTAGGGCAAGTTCAGTTTCCAGTATAATAGTCACGATGCCACATCCTACCGTGATTAATAGCTGAGATGCCAAAAAGGACTAATTCTAATTTACGTAATACGGAAACCTATTGAAAATTTCAAGTATAAACGGTTCGTCCATTTCTACACTCAGTAATGGCTACATGCTAACAATGCCGATCATCTTCCATAACTCAATGATGATACCTATGGCTACTGATTTCTCTTTTACAGCCAAGACATTTTAATAAATACGTATGATATTTTTAAAGGAAGGCAGGGCAAATAATCATAAAAAGTAAATTGGGAAGAAATGTTCATTGGAAAGATGAAACAATTCCATGGCAATGTGAAAATTAAGCTAAAGCAATATACATAAACTTACCAGGAAGAAAGGAAAGGATACCCAAGAACAACAGACCATATGCCTGAGAGTTATCCCCCTCCATGTGAGCTGTGAATATAAAATATGAAAGGAAGAGAAGAGAGCTTCCTAGGAGGAGAAGGAAAAGTGCCAAGGCGATTGACTTCCACGGGATTTTTCTTAAGGACTTTGGGGTGTAAGAGAAGCGAAGATCCCGTTCATCGTTTTCATCCCTGTCATCTGTAGGAAGAGGAGCATACCCTGGAACATTGCGTCTAGCTGCCATAATGCAGTGTCTGCATTGGAATTGGAAACACAATACAGTTAGAAAAAAAAAATGGCATCCAAGAGTTGAACCAACATACAGAAAACTGAAATCCCCACTAATTGACTGTTAAGATAACCCGAATATACAGATCTAGAAGCTAGGGTTAATGCAAATTCCAGAAAATAAGATAGAGGGAGATGAGAAAGAGGATGTGCCTGAGTAACGAACGGATGCGGGATGGGAGATCGGCACTGGAGGAGACGAGACGGGAGCCGACGCCGAGAATCACAATTCCAATTTATCCCCCCTTCTCGCGCAAAAATCTAGAAGGGAACCTTAGCTTAGCTAGGGTTAATGCAAAAAAAAGAAAATCCAGAAAAGAAGTGCGTGGATAGAGAGAGATGTGGCTGGCTGAGTAACAGATGGATTGGATTGAATGCTCACCAGTGCTGCGGTGAGGATGCGGAGGGAGAAAACAGCGGCCGGCGCCACTGCTCGATCTGCTCTGCTCTCCTCGCGGTCGCAGCTGCCGGGAGAAGACCAGACCTTGCCGAAAAACAACACAGCACAGCACAGCCCCCTAATTCTTCTGACACGTGGTTTGACTTCAAAAGAAGTTGCAACCGCTTATTACAATGTTTAAGCTCCAAATTCTCCAATAAACACACAATTAATTTGGCAACCACACGCTACAGCAACATAAACAAGGAAATTTAAAAACGACCACAACTAGAATGGAGAATTATTCAAGTCAATTACTAAATCTTTGACCAAAGCTGACAAAAATATACATAACCGTTGCCTCCAACTTTTGGCACACACCAAAATAAACTACCTTGTCTTCATCACACCTTCGTAGTTATTCTATATGTGATCGACAAATTATTCTTCATCATTTTATGGATGGTAAGTATTGAATAAGGTAAGGAATTATTGGATAACTACAAATCACTGAATTATTTCAATCTACACAAAAACTGACATTTTGTGAACAAAAAAGAGGAACCTTGACTGTTAGGAACATGGGCTTGACGAATTGGACTTCGGTTTCCTGGTTATTTCTCACGGATAATTCTATAGATAAACATTCGTTTGGGGTACATATGATCTAATTTGTACAAAAGCTCGTCCCAGATGTACTAGCAGTCAGCTCTTGACACGGCAATGGTTGCACATCAAGTGCACCACCACTGGTATCTCGACATTTCCATGGACCAACAGAAGCGCTACCATACAGTTTGACATTTGAAAGGCAAATGCGACTGAAAACTGAGCTCCTGATGCCCCTTATCAGCCCAGCTTGTCGGATGTCCTGACCCCAAACATTTTTTATCGTCACGCCATCGACAACAGGAAGCATGCTCGGATTGTATGATGCATCAGGGTGCCCCCCAACATCTCCAGCAATTCTCAAACCGTATCGAGCTCCATTCAAGGTCACATCAGAGACTGTGATGTTTCTGATGAATCCTCCTCTTCCAGAGTTGGTCTTGATATGGATTCCAACACCCATGCTGAAGAAATTCAGATGTTCTACATGGACATTCTCCACACCACCAGAGGTTTCACTTCCCACTGCAAAGCCTGCAAATGGGCCGGATCCTGTTATTCTTCTGACAGTGATGCCAGAGCTGGGACGCCCAAAGGCTATGCCATACTCATCCCAGCCACTCTTGATGGAAATCAAGTCATCTCCTGTCGAAATGTAGGAATCCTCAATGCAGACATTGCTGCTTGAATCTGCAATGTTGAGCAAAAAATCTTGATTCAGAATAGGCAGATGGAAATTCACACATACTTGCACAATGTGAATGATACCTGGATCAATTCCATCGGTATTGGGGGAGTCATGTGGAGCCAAAATAGTCACATTCGTAATTACTACATTGCTGCAAACACCTGAAGTTAGGACAAAATGCTAATGGAATGGAGAGTCGATAAGTCGAGGTTAATATGTGAACAGTGGAGTCCAGAACAACTCCTGAAGTGTAATCTCTAAATAAACAAAGTGATCTCTGTTTGTGCTCACCTGCAGTACACCGGATGAATGTTCCAAAATGGCGAATCTTGGAAGACGACATTGGAGATGATCACATCAGTAGAAGATATTAGCTCCAATAGATGTGGCCTTGTGAAGGGCAGTGTTCGTTTCTTCCACATATCCCACCACACGCTGCCTTGGCCATCAATGGTTCCATTCTCACCTGCAGAAGTCACAAAAATACGGGATCTTAAACAATCAATTATCGTCCCAACGACAGAAGATAGGTTGGATGATATTCTCATCAACTTGGTTAAGAAATCAGAAAAATTTCTAAAAAGGTGACCTTTTAAATTGCAGGTCCGATAAATTAAAATTGCTGGTATAAATATTGCAGAGAAGCAGTGATGACACCAAGACGAGATGACAACTTGACAAGAGAGTTGGAACCTGTGATGAACACGTCTTGGAGGCCATCGCCATGGATCAAGCTCATGTATCTTCCTCCAGGAAGCTCGCGCCCTCTCCCGTACGACGGCAACGGGTCTACCAACGGCCAGCTCGACGTGTCCTGATCCACAAATCCACCAAATCTTGCTCAACACCATCACATCATCACCGAGCAGTTGAGCATTTGGCAACGCATTTGACAAGATCAAGATAACTAAAGATGTGGAAAGACGTTTGTACTGTACCTGCGTGGCGCGGATGACGGCGCCGCGGGCGAGGAAGAGTGTCATGTGGGAGGTGAGATTGAACGGCCCCGTCAGCCACACTCCGGGCGGCACGTACAGCAGCGCGCCGCCGCGCGCGGCGCGGCGCTCGATGCGCGCCACGGCGCGCGCGAACGCCGCCGTGTTGAGCGTCCGCCCGTCGCCGGCGCCGCCGAAGCTCGCCACCGACATCCACGCGCCGCGCCGCGGCGGCGCGGCGGCCGCCCGGCACGTCTCCTGCTCCCCCTGCGCCGCGGCCGGCGGCGACAGCATCGCCAGCATTGCAACGGCGAGGTGGAGGCACAGCAGCGACGCGCGTGCGGCACATGGCGTCGGCGGCGACGCCATCATCGATTCTTGGCAAGCAGAGCAACAACGGCGGCGATGGCCAGCTCGGTGAAATGAAGTGAAGTGGACACACGAGAGAAGAGGAAAAAGCTGATATCTCTCGTCTTGTGGTTGGATGTACGCGCGGAGTGGAGTAAATGCGGTCCGCAATTATGGGCTGTTTGGGAGTGTTTAGTTCTAAATTTTTTTAAAAAAATTTTCAATTTTTCCCATTACATCAACATATCATACACAAACAAACTTTCTAATTTTCATCCAAACTTCCCAACTTAGAAGTGAACTAAAGACGGCCTTTGTTTTACTGGTACGTTGGCTCCGTTTAGTTCTAAAATTTTTTTTCCCAAAAGCATTACATCAAATCTTTGAACTTATGCATGGAGCATTAAATATAGATAAAAATAAAACTAATTGTACAGTTGGGTTGTAAACAACGAGATGAATCTTTTAAGTCTAATTATGTCATAATTAGCCAAAAGTGCTACAGTAATCCACGTGTGCTAATGACGGATTAATTAAGCTCAAAAAATTCGTCTCGTGGTTTTCAGGCTAGCCGTGAAATTAGATTTTTCATTCGTGTTCAAAAACCACTTCCGACATCCGGTCAAATATCTGATGTGACATCTAGTTCTAAAATTTTTTGGAACCACACGTGGCCGTACTATACATGGATCGGGCTGCTTTGATATCTTGCCAGATACTGGAGACGCTACTGGGGCCTAGCTACACTACACTGGAGTATATTGTTTGAAGGTGACTAATTCTAATATAGATAAAGATGTGATAAATCCGGGGTAAAAATGTGCATAATTTCTATGATTTTAATCGTTACTTCCAGGCATGCCATAGGAATTTCAAATGAGAGCTTAGTTTCAGTAAGAATTGTAGTTGTTCTCACATTCCAAATGTGTTGCATGGAATTCTGGACAAGGAACAAGAAACAAGTTATGCACCAAGCTGAACCCAGGTTGGAGCAAGTATCAAGTGGGCATCCTCAATGCTTACTGTGCATGTAGCAATGAGGTAGGTCCCACATACATATGCCGTTTTGTTTATAGTTCATGCTACAATGTACTCATATTGCTCTTCTTCACCTTAAGATAGCCCCAATGGACCAATAGTCATGTAAGAGTAACAAAGTCATGAGATAATTTTTTTAAGCTTAACGTGAGCATACCCACATTCTCCTCTTGTTTCCAATTCAAATGCACAGTGAGACAAGAAATAATTCTCATAGTTTAAGCAGCTTAAGGTGACCTTAAGCTGCACATTGTGGATGCCGATACGCAGTATATCACATTATTTTTGGTTAGAGCATGTAGTGTACAACTAGCAACTTTAGTAAAAGAGTACTCCAATGCCCTTGTCTGATCTGTAGGCCTGTACAAACCGTAGGACGGAACAGGTGCAGGTGGTCCAAATTAGCATCTCCCAACGGAACTACTGAAACGAAATCCACCGTACAGACAGCCTTACGGTACTAACACTCTGTAGCTACCAACGCAGTTGAATCCATTCCCAATCAAACTACTCCTTTGCCTGATCGATGTACCATACAAACACAATTACCAGGAGAAGGGAAATGGCATTGCTCCAGCATAATTAACTTCCCCAAAGGCTTTAAAACTGATTGCGAGGATAGGCCCGATGTGCTGTGTTTAAGGCTTTTAAGCAACAGCTGTGTAAAGTTGTAGGACCATCAGTCATCTTCCTCTCTCGATCGATCTTGTGTACATGGCCCATGGTAATAGAGCAACCATGTTGTAATTCACGTTCCATAGTGCTGCTTCTGCAGCTGCTTAGCTGGGTCTCTCTGTTCCAGATCTTGCCAGCTTTGGCAGTACTGTCGCTGCTGCTGTGCTGCACATGCCATCATTGTACTTTGAGTTTCAGCCATATGCCATTGCCATGAAGAGATTGTGAGCCCATTTAAACTTCTCAAGCCAGAAGGACCAGTAGGCAGTAGCCCAGCACTGGAAGCTCATGCTGTGTAACTCTGCTGGCCTGGGTCTTGATCAAGAAATCCACCCATGGACTTCATACATATGGATTAGATGTGCTCAGCCCAGGACAGGTTTCATTTCATAACGCCTACAAACAATTATTGCAGACTAAAGAGAGCCAGATAAACCACCAGAGGCACCAAAATTAGGGATATATAGACAGGCGAACATGAAGCAGGTCTATAGTACCAGCTAACGCCATTATACGGACCATGAAGCTGGGAAAATCCAGCTAAAGTTAAACGACCAACAACATGTATAGCAACAAATGGAATCAACTTTTATCGCCTGAAGGTGAGGAATCACCGTCCATCTTGTCATGTTGAAATTTCACGACAATGCATGTGATATTATCGCCACTCCCGCGAGAAAATGCAGTCTCTGTCAGCTTCCGAGCTGCTGCCTCGGGTTCCTCCTCAATCTTCACAAGTGAAACAGCATCCTGCATCAACATGGGTGAAACATGATGAGGTGTGTTGGCCATGTTTTGAAATGCACTATGAACAAGAGGGAAACACAAATAACATGGTGTGTGCATACTAGACAAAATTAGGAACCACATAAACAAGATATTAATAATTGAACAATCCTATAATCAGCAAGGATGCCATGCAAAACACAAAGAAGTACCCTAGAAGTGTAAATGACTAGTATCTTGTGTTAAACCACCAAACAGAAAGAGTGAAGATGCCGCAAGTTCCATCGATGCAATGTACGAATTCAAGACAAAACAGAAGCCACATGAGCAAGATATTACACCCTCCGTCCCAAATTATAGGGAGTATTTTGCTTCGCTAGGACAAGGGTTTGATCAATAATTTCTCTATTAGAAAACTATTTTTATGACATAAAATCAACGTTGTTGTCATATTCAAAAGTATTCTCTTATTATTATGTTTTCTCATCACACAAATGACACGCCCTCCAGTTTGATAATACTAGACATTTTGGGTTGTACTAAAGTTAAACTTTTTAAACTTTGACTATAAATAACTTTACAAATATTTATTTTAGCAACATGAAAAATATAGTCAAAGTTGTTTTTTGAACTGGAGGGAGTATCTTAATAAAGAAATTATGGGTCAAACTCTTGTCCTAACAACACAAAATAGGCCCTATAATTTGGGACGGAGGGAGTAATAAGAAAATAGTGCTATAATCAGTAAGGGTGCTATGTACAATAGATACCAAGTCCCATAAAAGTATATTGATTACAATTATGTGTTAAACCACCCTAACAGAAAGAGTGAAGATGCTGCAAGTTCCATAAATGCAATGCACTCCAGATGTAAACATGCTAGCGGTGTTACAACAAATTTATGCAGCAAGCAAACCAGATGTAAAGGATAGCTTGTGCTCCTTAATTAGGACCTTAATAGCTGAATTCAGTATAAGGTTAGTCAAATGCACCATTGTCCGTATTGCTATGACTAAATATTGTAGCAGAAAATAGTTGGATGGCAAAATCAGTGTGTCAAGTGTTGCCCTGATTGCCTGAGCCCTGAGGTTCACTACTTCACCATGCTGCATATTGTATGTGGCACAAAACCAAGCTTCAAAGCCCCAAAAAGTATATTCTAGGATATAAGATGCAAACAAATGAATTTCGGCAAAGGGGAGCCATTGATAGCAAACTAACCTCGTTTGGAACCACATCCCACAGCCCATCACTAGCTAAAATCAGAAACTCGACCTCATCATCTATTTCTTGTTCCTGACAAAATAGTTGAAGAGTTCACGCTACATAGCAAGGTATAAGCCACAGCATATTTTGATCCGGATACCAACAGAAGTATATGCACTGCTCAACGTACCTGAATCTCAGGGTCTGCAACAACAAATTGCTTCAAGAGGCGGTTACCAAATGCCCGAGACATTGCAAGTACACCACCTACTCTCCAAGTTCCTAAAAAGGCCCATTTACCACTATCAGCAAGATGATAATTGCAATTTGCACGCCTCCTACACCCATGCATGTTAGTGACTTCTCCAAAAAAAAAAATGCACAATCTGCGGCAGCTCAGATTGAAACATAAATATGTAATTTAGTGTGGTATACTCTCGGTGATGGAAGTAGGACTTACCAGCCCACATAACAACCCCACCAGCACTCTCAATCCGTTTCCTCTCATCACTTCTGTTTGGTTTGTGATCCTCAGAGAGGGCAATAGCTATAAGTAGGAGGAAACAAAACATTTAACAACAATTCAACAGGTCCACCGTCAAAAACAAGGCAGCAACCGCATCTAGTATAAGTAAATGTACATCATATTTTCTAGACAGAAGCACCTTTGCCAGCCTTTGATATTACAGCACGAGAGTCACCAACATTTGCCACATAAAGATGATTTCCAACCAAAACTGCTGTCGATGCAGTTGATCCATCATCTCTATGAGTGTGGCTTTCAGAATCCAAAAATTCTGAATCAGTTTTTCTATATGTTTCACCTGTGAATTACCATTGATCAGTTGACTCCATCACAAGAAATATCAACAGAATCTTGAACATGCTATGGCTAGGAACAGTATCATACTTATTGCTAATTTTGTATCTTTCATGAACTCTGGATGTTTCATGAGGTTCTCAAACAAGTGCTCCTTCAAATACTCAGCAGCACGTGAACCCCCATGACCTGCAAAAGAAAAAGAATTGTTTTAAATAGAACAACTGAGAAACAAAAAAAGGTACACATGAAAAAAAAATCCCAACCATCAAATATTCCAAAGAGGCTTATTTGTTTATCATCAATTTTAGATGATTTTATATCATAGAAGTCTTCCATGCTTGCCCTTTTTCCTCTAAAACTGGAATATCCACAACTCAGAAATCCATCATCACTGCAAATCAGTCAAATCAAAAGGCCTATAGTTAAGATTTAAGAATGGAATAGATGAAAATGCTTATAATATGCATTCAACATAATGGTAAAGTTAACTTTGTATTCTGACAAAGGCATTGCCTAATCCATTATTTTTTACAAATGACAATCTACTGGAAGGGGGAAAAGGAAGACATATGTCAATTCAAATTAGATAAATGTAGTTGAATATGTTATGGATTTCAATAATACGGGGGGCTGAGGGTACGAAATGCTACAAGTTACTTGCCTGTGAGAAATGTCAATTAATTGTTATCATGTCAGTCATTAAGTACCAATAAAGATTTCCCGCGTGCAAAACAGTCATTTAGTACCAATAAAGATTTCCCGCGTGCAAAACCTGACTAGATAATTGCAAATACCATATAACCATTATAATCCATCTGTATATAACAAGAAAGTAAATACTATTCTACTCCTGAGTTACTTGGTGCTTCATCTCCAATAGGGCCAGGAATTAAACCATTTTAACGTCAAACTACATTTCAAGCAACCAAACTCAAAGTTGCAAATTAGCACAGAACAACAGATTGATATCTATCACCAAAGATACTAATGAATACATAAATGCAAACAAAATGCAAACAAATCAGTATTTGGCAAATTAGATAGAACATAACAAAAATAGGCATGCGCAACAAACAGTTAGTTTGGTTTGCTTAATGAGGGTGATATTTATCTGATCCACTTAATGATCTGACATGTTGATGCTGCATATCTAAGTTAACGACAGAATTTTTTGCATTGAAGTCAAGAAATTCATTCAGGTATCATATGTTATTACATCTGTTACGATGTAGCTTGCCAGAATTGTTTTTAGCTAAAGTAGCATGGCTGACACAATGTTACAGAATGTAGAATTCTAGACTTATCTAATTAGTATTAAAATGTTAACAGCTACTGCCGCATAAACAGTTTTTTAAATGTGATATCATATTTTTCTTTTGTATCCAATAAAACATGTGCTTTCTTTCCTGATAAAATTTCAATGAATCGATTCATAAAATCCAACAAAACACTGCCGAATAGTGAAGCTACATAAATATGTAAAAATGCTTTTCAGCACAATCATAACACATGCTAGGCTAATCTTACATGCGATTTCAGGCGAGACATGTGCTATAGTTAGAAGTTACAAGCAAGTCCAAAAGGTCATAAAGGTTGATCAATATAAATATTTCCGGATGGGGCATTACAAATGTATAACAAGCTACATCCACCACTGTTGCAAAGCTATGTTTGTCATGCAGCCAATATGATCATCGTATGTCTATCGTAGTAAGCTGTAATGTGGGCTTAAATTAAATATGTAAAGGAGAATTCCCGCCTACGGAACCGATTATCCGTAGGCTCCAATAGGGAAACGAGAAGCAAGTATTACCTCTTCCATCCACCACTCATGTAGCCCACTTCATCCACCCTCTCTCGCTCCTTCTCCCTTTCCCTCTCGTTCTGTTTTTTCTCTTGATCCTTGTGTTTCCTCTCCTCCATCGCTGGCACAGGAGCTGCAGCAGCAGGAGTATCCTGCTTCGTCTCCCCTTGAGGCACCACGGGTGACGACACCTCCTCCTCGTCGCCGCCTGGCCGGCCTTCCAATTCAGACTCACCCACAGCCACTGCTGGCTCAGGTAACTCCTCCATTGCATCCCCCTCCACCACCTCCACCTCCATTTCTGCCGGTGCTGATGACACCTCTACATCCCCACCCTCCTCCTCCCCCTCATGTGGTCCCCTCTCCACCGGCGGCGCCTCCTGCTCCACCTCGCTGGCCTCCTCATCCACCACCTCAACCTCTCCCTGGGCGGACGGCGGATCCCCGGGCTCCATCATCACCTTCCCCCCGGTACGGAACCGGCGGTGCTTCAACGGATGCCGCACGCCGAGCCGCTTGTCGTGGGCGGGCCTCGGCGGCTGCTCACTCACCACCGCCTCCGACACCACCACCACCACCGCCTCCGCCGCTGTCACCTCCGACGCCGCCGCCGCCTCCGATAACGCAGCTGATGCCGATGCCGACGCGGAGCTCTCCTGGTCCTTCACGGCGCCATCGTAAACCATCTAAATCTCGCGGGGAAGGCAGGCAAACCGAAACCCTACAAGCATCAGGCGCAGAGCTCAGATTCGATTCAAATCGGAGCGATCTGGAGCAATGGGGCTCTCACCTGTGGGATCCGATCGGGCGGAGGCGATCGGATCGAGGGAGGCGGCGGATCCAGAAGGTTCTGGATTTGCGTTGGGAAGCAGCTGGATGTGAGGGGCGGTGGGTGTGAGCTGGATGAGAAGCGATCGATCGCTTCGCTTCTCTGCTTCTGCCTCTGATACTGCGAGAAGAGAAGAGAAGAGAAGAGAAGAAGAGGAGAGAAGCAGCGGCTGCCTGCCTGCGTCGTCTCGCGGTGGGAGATGTGTTTTTCTCTCTTGTTTTATTTTCTTTTTTTTTTTTTGCTTTTTTTGGATGTGCGTACGTGGTTCAGGAGGCCAGACCACCTGGGCGGGCCATGCGCGACGGGTGGGGATGGGGTGATGGGTCGCTGACGTGGTGGGGACAAAAATGCATGGGGCCCACGTGTAGGTGAGATGGGTGAATATACGGGAGCCCCGGGGCGGCATGGGCGGCACCGGTGATGAGTTCGACGAGGCGCGCGTGCTGGGCCCGGGGATGAGCTGTGGGCCGGTGCTTTCAGATGGGGCCACACGTCAGGTTGTTATGGGGTCTTCTATAGTAGTTCTGTTTTATATATGCTCGAAGTGTGAGCTTTTATTTGTTGATAAGATTTGTGTGTATGCTTCCATGTAATCACGCTATACTAAGTGTGCTTTGTTTTCATAGCAGAAAAATAGAAAGTTGTTTAACACAAATGTATTTAGGTTGATTTTGTAGTTTCTTTAGAATAAAGATGCAAATAATATCTTAGTAGGAAGTTTAAAATTTTTTTCTCCCATAGCAACACATGGGCAACTCAGCTAGTATCTATAAATCATGTTCTACATTTGTAATTTTTTATATTTTTTTTTCATGTTTTTAAATTTTAAATTTGGTGAAATTTGGGCAAACTTTACCACGGGAAGCCGTTACCGCTACCCATGCGGTAAGTCGCATGCAGTAACAGCTGAGAAGGTGGATCCACAATTTAAGCGGGTCATATTAGTGATAATGGAACATAACTTCGACCGGATATGAATCCTGGTTCGTCTCCACCACAAATTATGCTTCTTTTTTCTATTAAAAATCTGAATTATGCTTTTTTTATTTGTCTCGGGCTTAATGATATTGGGCTTGGTTTGAGGCGAAGGCCCGAGAAGAAGCAGGCCGCCGTGGCCGGTCAGGGAAGGAAGAAATTGGAGGACTCCGAGTAGGAAGATGTTAGGTCCCGGGTGGGGCAGCACCTCGCCGACCCTCTCTCTCCACCGACCCAAGAAAAGTAAAAGGGAAAAGAGCAAGCCAAGAGGAGGAGGAAGAAGAAGAAGGAAGAAGCTTGAAGATCTTGTCCGGCGGCTATGGCACTTTCATCTGCCCGCGTAGCCCTCCGCCAAGCTTTTTCGCCGTCAACGGTGGCTGCCTCTCCGGATCTGGGGGCGCTACTTGGCCGTGCTTCACCGCTAGGGTTTCACCGCCGCCTCCTCAACTCTGATGCATCTACCCACATCAAGGTACTAAAAACTCTTCATTCTATCGATTCCGCCCCCGATCTGTTTTCTTTCATGTCTCAAAATCATATTTAGGTTTTTCTCTTATTTTCCCCTTTCACAGACTCCGTGCCCGGCCGACCTAATATAAGACAACCTATTTTGCATGAGCAAGTTGTTGACTTTATTGTAAAACAAGCATCTTTCTTCTCTTTGTACTATAATACTACCTGGGTAATTTTATTTTTCGCTTTCATTACATGTCGCTTTCCTTAGTCTCTTGATCTCGTTCATTCTCTATCTGTTGTACTTACCATCCAAACCATGCACTGGAAACCTTCACAGAATATATCCTCTAATCTTTTAGATGAATCTTTTTGTTTCCCGTAGGTTATGCCTTATAGAAATTAGGGTTATGCCTGATAGAAATTAGGCCTTCAACTTTACGCTTTCTAAAAGGACACGTTATAGATACTAGTGCGAAAAAAGTGTATTTTTTTCTTTGTTTTGACTTGTTTTTATCACCCATTGCCTTCCTTTGTTGATAGGATAATATGAACAAGTTCAAGCTTTTAACGTTCCCTTGAAGCAAACTGTGGCATGTGGTCACTAAGATCCACTATGCTGTTCCTTGGTATTTACAAAGGCACTCCCTTTTTTTTTAAAGTTTTGTTGGTTACAAATACTTAAACTCGCTTTTTTATCAAGGAAAATCAAGTTTGCACGCCAAACAAGTTTTCTTGTTCAACTCCTACGCAAGGACCATTACAGTAGAACATGGTAAAAGGCTTAGGCCGCGTTTAGATCAGTTTAAAGTTCCAAAAAACTTTGAAACGTGTTCACTTTTTGAAACATTGAATCTAAACGGTGTATTTGGAAGTTCCACAAATTTTTTGGTCCAGCCCGCCTGTGAGTGATTGACACGACGCGTGCGTGGCCTTGATTGAATGGCCTGCTAGTGTGCATGCATCGGCAGAAGAAAAAAGCACCGTTCAAGTTCCTGTAGCATCCATTTGCTGTTGTATATTCAAATAAAACATTTAATAATAGATCAATCATTACTTGTTTGCACTATACATCTAAATTTGGATATCCATATGAACACCTGTAAAAGCCAAAAAAATTTAGAAGTTTGAAGTTCCAAACTAAACGCAGCCTTACTAGTAAACCTGACAGCCAAACATTGCTTCAATCAAGAAGAACACATTATCAATGTTTCATATCCAGAACATTGTCTTTACTAACATCCCTATCTGGTAGTCTGGCCTCATCCATATATACAATTGCCGAGCTTGGGCGATGTGACCACTCACTCTAAACAGCCATCATCATTATCTTGGGGCACGTTTGGATCTGCCCACCAAGGAGATCAGAATTGGCCGCTCCACCAACGGCAAGCAGTAAAACCTTCCGCCTTCTTCCATTGAGAGTCCCACATCTTCAGTAACATCCAGCCGAACCAAACGGAAGATCTTGCTGTCATGAAGGCCACCTGATACTGAGATAGCATCCTCTTGCGCAACTAAGCAAGCTAGATTAATTAACCAAACATGCCCTAGGTGTCTCCATTCCTTGAGTGTATCACTAGTCCTATCCATGCATGTGATGATTAATTCAACTTGAGCGCCCTGACATACAGTGTCCTGCTCCAACTGTAGAGCAATTGGTTTGGTAATTAAATTGGTTGGTTCCTCCTATGAAGAACAAATGCACATAGCTAACTTCTACCATCTTAAAATCCAACTGTAGCGCAATTGGATTGGTAATTAACAAATTGGTTGGCGCCCTCCTTGAAAGTACGGAATGCATGTAGCGAAGTTGTTAGCTACTGTAATGCACAATTTTCATATCAAGTAACAATTTTCACTTAAACTCGCTTTTTATCAAGGAAAATTAAGTTTGCACGCCAAACAGGTTTTGTGGTTCAACTCCTACGCAAGGACCATTACAGTAGAACATGATAAAAGGCTTACTTTTTCAATTAATTGCACGGTCTGATGGTGTAGCCAGTATGCAGTCAGATCCTAGTATGTAGCGCAAAAGAGCTGTCATACACAGCAATTTGCTTTCAAATGCTTTATAGGTTGTATTTTCGATTTGTCATTTTTTGGACTTAGTTTGATATGATGCATTCATGTTTATGTTTTCAATGCGAAGGTCACAGGGCAGCATTAATCATGGTTGGTTAGAATGTTAACATAGTCTACCTACCATGTTGTTTGCAGATGGTTGCACTAGATGCGAAAATGGATCTCAAAAGACGTCTTGAGCTGAAGGAAAAGGAGTTTTTCCATCTACTTGAAGAGGCCCTGAAAACCACTGATTCTGCAAAGATAGGCGTTGTCTTGGAGAAGAACGAAGAGCTGATTGGCCTGTTTCGTCAGTACAAGTCAGGGTAAGTATGTAGTTGTTATATTCCTAGATACTATTCGTGAATATCGTCCCTCAATGATATGCTAATTATTTGTTCATCCCCCTTTGGCATAAATTAAGGCCCAAGAAATCAAGTTTGTTTCCTTTGAACCTTGCGGCGATGCTTCCATACGCTGTTTCAGGCGCCTTAACTGGCTGGATTTGGCGAGGAAATGTAGATGAGGTTTAGAAGCAGAACATATGTAGGAAGAAACCTTTATGACTCTGTGTTTGCGCATTTGTTCTGTATAAGCAAGCGCCTTAAGTTATCCACTATTGCAGTATGTTCAGCTAGCTGCTCTGTAAACGCACCTTAATACTTTGATCTACTCCAATGTATGGTACAGTAGTCCACCTGCTCTCAATCTCCTCCACTGGTGTTGACAACGTGTGCAGATGTAGCGTTCTTTTTTTTTCTTTCCAAATTTCCTGTGTGCTTCGCAACTGGAACGTGCTTACAAGTGTGAAAGTTGAAAGAGAGTGTGATCCTAACATTCCTGTATCCTAACCCATATTTTCGTTTAAATTTGGAAACGGGTACGGATTGAGTCGAGTAACATACTGCTCTTCCCGTATCCTAACCCATATTTTTCTTCGGATTCGAATTTGAAAACGGGTATCTATTTATACTTTAAAAAACATATATACTAAATTTAAGGAGGCAATTTACGTGTTAAACAAGTACATAAGGAAGATGATATAAAATATTAGCCATAAACTCCTAAAATAGTGATTAGCCAATAGTTTATCATGTTTATAGATGTATTTACAATAACTTTTTATATGTATTGATGTTTATAGATGTATTTACAATGACTTTTTATATGTATTCGATAATATGGGTCATACGGGCGGATATCACTCTTCTCATATCCTAACCCATATTTTTTTTCGGATTCGAATTCAGACTCGGATAGTACCGGATATTTATTTTCCTCTCCTATATCCTTTCCGTGAGCCTCGGGTCGGACGGGCGGGCGGGAAATACCCATCCCGTTTTCACCCCTAACGTCACCCATGTGTTTATGTTTGGGCGTAACGAAACTGTGGTATTATTCCAAATCAAATCAAACCAAATCCTGACCACTTGCGCTGACAGGATACAGAACTATAATATAAGACAATCTCGCAGGGTATTAGGGCGCTAATTACCAGTGGAAACACACAACATAATCTAATCTCTGCATTACCATGGTAAAGTACCAAGAATAGCATAATTGGCATAATTCGGTATAGCATAGGCTGTTGCAACCTTCACCTCCATGATTGGTAGGTCTGGTGAAAAGAAAAAGGAAAACCAAGAATAGCGCTGCGCTTGCATCAGCAGAAATCAGAAACCGATCGAGTTTGAGGAATGGGTAATTAACCAGCACAAGGCGCATTCCAGTCCTTCGGTGAAAGCCCAGATCAAGAAGCAGAGTAGTGTATGATATGATGTGATGTGAAATACTAATGTAGTGCGACAAAATAGCTTAGAAAATAGAGAATTACATGTCTCAAAAGATGAAATAACACTAGGTAACATGTACCACATCCATGTTTACAAACCTCACTGTAGACAGGCTGATAGTTTCAGGACAAATTCAGTTGAGATAATTTTTTAGGAGAACCACACGCACATTTTTGACTTCTACTAAAGGTCAACAGCATGACACCGGCTGCAAGGCTCCACGACGTTTAAGGGTGTGTTTGGTTGCTAGGATGGGATGGGTTGGGCTGGGTCGGACCTATTTTTTGGGTGTTTGGTTTGAGAATGAGTGGGATGGGTTGGTTCCTAGAGAGGGAATATACCTCCAAAATCCAGGTCCAACTCGTCCGGCAAAATCTGTCGGACGAGCCGAACACACTTCGACGCCGTCGCCTCTCCGTCAGCGCCCGCTCCTCCTCCTCGGCCGGGCCTCCAAGGCCGCCACCGCCCGAGCTCCTCCGCCCGCTGCCGCGGCCATCGTCGAGCCCCGCCCGTCGGGCCGGATCGAGACACCGTCGTTGTTGCCGAGCCCCTCCCGCCGTGCCAGATCGAGAGAAGTGCGTTGTCCCCGGAGCCGTCGTCGTCGAGCCCCTCCTGTCGCCCCTGCTCGCTTGAGCTCCTCCACGCCCAGATCCGCGCGGCGGCGGAGGAAGGAGAGGGCACTGCGTCTCGCGCCCCTGCCTCGCGGCCCCGCCCGCTCGTGAGGTGGCCGCCACCACAGCGCTCACTCGGAGTCGTCGCCAAGCCCGCCAGCCACCCACCGCCGTCGCCGAGACCCTCTTCCCGCCGGCCGTCACGGACGCATCGAGAAGAGATGGGGACGACGGCGCAGGCAACGAAGACGAAGGGGATGGGCGGCGGAGAAGATAGGGACGGGGGATTTCGGCGTCTGTTTGACCGACGTAGACTGACGTTGTCCATCCCACTCCATTCTATATTCCCCTAACCAAACAAAAAAATAGATCCATTCCATCCCTACAACCAAACACATAACTGTGAACCGCTCCATTCTTAAAAACCTGAATGGGTCCAATCCATCCTACCTCATCCCCAAACCAAACACACCCTAACTTAACTTTGGAGTGAACTTTTGGCTTGATGTATGTTTCAATAGCCTTGAGTGCTCTATGGGCTTCCATGAGTGCCTCTCCGAGCGGCAAGATGCATTTACCATTGTTCCCAGAACATCTACTTTCCAAACGGGGGTTAATCACCAATTGATTGCTTAATCGGGTGAATTGCAGATTGAGCGTTCAAAAAAGACGTTACCGTCCCGATTCTGTCGTGCACGTACGGTTTTATTAAATTTTTTTAATAAAACAAACGATCAAAAATGTATAAAAAAATCAACGACGTTAAATATTTAAGTACAGAGGGAATAAATCCGATGCATTACGGAAACATTGCACAGGTACCGATGCCAACGACATATGTCCAACTCCCCTCGCGCATCATGTGCGCCACTCGCTGGGTTCGTTGTAGTTCCGCGCACGGGCAAAGTATCGATCGGAGATAAGTCGCCAGTCGGCTTGCAACCACTGCGTGTGGAGTCGCGGTGATGAGGTACGTATAGGATCGATGCGCCGTCTCATACCTGGCGTTGTACATGTTGTCATGGCTGATATTGATCACGGACGGCTGTTCTAGCTAGGAACCGTGCGCAGAACCACTCTTTTAGACATTTGAAAACGATTTCTTTTCCTAAGAAGAACCGTCAAAGGTGAAATTCATATGGGACCTTAATTCAGTGACCAGTCATCTTATAATTTTGTTAAGCGGTTTTAATTTTATAGGTCTTTCCTGTTTTGAGCCTCAAAATTTCGTGTTGTAGGCTTCGTCCTTGGCTTTGTTGGCTTCGTCGTCTTCGCCGCTTTTCTGGTTCGCTTGCTTAGTGGCCGAAGGGGGCTATCAGGTCCTGTCTCCAACAACATAAAAATAATATAACTATTCCCATTTAACTCTTATTTGTGTTGGGATTTGAAAAAATATTACTCTTCAAGAAAACAACCTTTAAATTGATTTTTTAAGACATTATGTCACTTCTATTTTTTTCACTCTTTGGAAAAATTAAATTTAAAATTTAGAATATTGTTCGTATATACCTGCTGCCAGCACATGAGAATATTAAATGAGGAAATCAATACTATTGCATTGTCTATTATTAAAATGCCTAAGTAATCTAGGCCTTCTTTTCGGTTTATCTAATACAATGCTTAAAAATGTTGAACTGTTTTTCAATGACAATCGATTTGTTTATAGTGACGGTGGTGCTTAGGCCCACTCGTGGTTGCCCCTACGTCAACTTACCATTTGTACTATGTTGTTGTGATATATATATATAGTGTTGAAAAGAGACGTCAAATATTTAAGAATGAATAGGTGGCTCGCTGCGCGCGTCCTTCACCACCGTCTGCATCTGCGAGCTGGTGGCGGCCATGCGCGCGCTTCGATCAGATTAGCAAACGGATGGGCCTTCCTTTTCCCGTATGGGCCTCGGCCTTACTAGCTTAAACTCACCTGATCCGATTCGATTACATCCCGGGCTGTTTCCGTTTTGGTTTTCGTTTCCTTTTTTTCTTATTTATTACGCAGGAAGGCGGTCCCCAGCGATTCCAAGCAAAGTGTTCTCCAGAAATTCCAAGCAAAGGATTTTAGAAGAGTTCGTGCCCGCCCACGAATCTGTAGCTTGCCCACGGTTCTGTAGCTCGCCGGCGTGTCTAGGCGTCTGTTGTTCCGCAAGTTCTCGCCCGTGATGTCCAGATTGATGGCAAATCGTCTTCAGGATGGATGTGCCTTTAATGCTTTGAACAATGTTTCTAATGGAGCTGTTCCTCGTATTAGCAAGGTGCTTCCCAATAACCATGGGCTTCCTGTCTCTGCATGTAGCTAATCAATTTCTTTGCCTGCTTTTGTGCTTTACCATGACATTGATAGAGTTACAGACAACACTAGTTTTGCACTTTCGAATCGGCAAAATGTAAACAAGGGCACTGCCTTTTCTTTTGTTTCCTTTGTCACATCTATTCATTTTCCACTAACTATGGATTTTTCTACAATAAAATAACTTGTATGCCTTCGGTGAAAAGAAAATGAAGTTAATTTCCTTGTACCGCGTTCTAATGCAGCAAGCAAGGTACTTCAACTCTATTCCAAGCTCTCACGCAGCCACCAAAATAAACAACCCAACAATCGGCGTGGCTGCTTCTGAAGGTTCAATTAGAACCGACCAGACTTTCTTGTCTAGTAAAAAAAATAACTACCTGCATCCTGTGGCAGAAGACATTATAGCGTAAGTTCTAGATACTTCTACAAGAGTATTGTCTCATGTTGTTGTTTCTTAACTGGATGAGTTTCTTGTTACTTAACACATATTTTGTTCTGCTCTATAGAAACTGAATTTCAGCATAATTGTTTTTTTACGGGATACATTTTAGGGCATATTATCATCAAATTTCCCAGTAGATTTGACTACAGGGACGGCTGTTAAAGAATTGCAGGCTAGATAGAGATTGTCGATTGTATTTTTTTTGTTGATTAATATGGGGGGATCAAATTCAACATATTTGAGCCAAAGAACTTTGTTTACTGGACAAAAAAAATGTCATCTTTGCTCCCTTGAATTGTAGTTATGGGAAATTTCACTCAGGTTATGATGCCATCTACCATCTCGTAAACTTTCAACACAGCTCGTACAAGGCGAAGCAAAAATAGCAATTGTTATTAGGGATTCTTGTTCATGAAAAACCTATGAAAACTAGACTTTCAAGTTCATGAAAAACATTATTGAAGGTAAGGAGAGCAAACTCACCTTTGCTTAGAATACTAAAAAAATTAAATTTTGAATGATCGTATCACTATCCATTAACAATTTGTATTTATTGTATCTTGCAAACAAATTTGAGTTTGGTCTTGACTCAAATTTAAACAAAATCATGCATATACTCTAATATTTAGTCACCATTTTCATGATTTTAGGTAACTTGAGACAACCTCTTAGACTAATGTGGAATATAAAATATGACACTGTTTTGTCTTCTGAACTACTATATCCAAATCGAATTGAATTTTGCTCTGTGTGGTACAGGAGTGGAGAAGCTTTCAATAAAGACATGAGGAAGCTGATGATTCTCTGGTCTATTACTCTCGGTGGATGGTGGGCTAGCATTTGCATTGCTGATTTACCTCCTCCCCAGGCTCGTCCTAGCAAATGATTGCGGTGGTGATTTAGAGTCCTAAAGAATGCAAGTAGGAAGTTAAGTATTATAATATGGTGATGTGGGTAGTTTGTGTTTCCTAAATGTGCTTTAGACAGCACTGGATTGTGTACTCCGATCAAACATAAAAAAAACTGGAGTACATGAGCTAGCACAAATGGGATCGATGCCCCACTGTGCATATACACAGCTTCTTTGAATTCGTTTTCGTCGAGGTCGAATTAGGCAGCATAAAAAACAATATTTGTAACTAAAATGCACAGAGTAACAAACAATATTTGTACCACATATCTGTGCTAACCAAAATGCACCAAATAGGCAGCATAAAAAACACGCAGACTGGGGTTGGTAGCAAGAGCTGCACATGATACTAGTGGAATTTGGGACGCGTTGGGACTAAATACTAATATGGTAGCTAGGACTACATTGTAATTGATTGCAAAAATTAATTACAAAGATGAACAATTCATAAACGTGGTTAGCTACTCTAGTCCAGCCGATTTGTGGTCTTAAAGCAGTAACAGATGGAGAGAGATTCTTCTTTCTACATTGCAACGTTGTAAGTATTCTCAAAGACATTACAGTTCCATTGTAGTTTACCGCTGGAAGAATCGACTCGGAGGGAGATGCTGCCGACGAGATCTTCCTCCCCTTGCTGCCGTTCTTGGACTCCATGGTCGTCAGCAACCGGCGCTTCTTGCCGTGTGCGCGGTGCTGACAGCTGAGGCGGCGCAGTACGTGGCAGGAGAAGAGGCGCAGGCGCAGGGAGGAGCGGCTCGATCGCCGGCTCGCCATCGATCGCTCCGCTCGCACCGTCGCCGGCGCCGTCGTTTGGGCTCTTGGGGGTTTAGGGTTTTAGAACGAGTGGGGAGCAATATATAAGATTACAAGTTCTCAAAAAAAAAAAAGATTACAAAAACCTAAACAAGTAAAATAATAAACTAACCCTTACATTCCTTAACTCCTCCGTGTCCGCCCAACCTAGTTGTCAAAGCAGAAGCAATATCATCATCATCAATTAACATGCATTGCAGTCAAGCACGAGATGTGTACGTCGGCCTACACTCGGTCACAGTCGTCACGGGGAATCTCTCAACCCCCGGTGACCAATCGACAAAACGAAAAAAAATAATAACAAAATTCTCCCGGAGAGACTTGGACCGTACTCTACTCGACCCAGTCCATGCAAGTCATGGATGCAGAAAACTCAAACCCGAGCAAATGATTAAGGAGCTGGAAAGTCGAAACGGACTCAAGGAAGCTTCCTACTTGTAGCTAGCTGGTCTGTGTGTGGCGGCGCCGTCGAATTCGCGCCCAGAAATCTCCCCCCGTCAGTCAAACCAACCAATCCGTTATCCAAAATCCAAACACACACACCGCACCGGCTTCCACGTGACCCCGCGGTTTGGGTGGCACGGCACGCCCAACCGTCCATTTTCCACGCGCAAACCCCTACTAGCACTGTACGACTTTTTTGCCGATGACACAGCCAGCGCGGCACGGCCAAAGTACAAAGTCATTCATGGTCGCCTCCTCCTCCCCACAGCTAATTCCACCCAAAATCACCACCAGCCATGGGCGGCCGCGCCTCTCGCCACCGCCACCACCAATCCACCACTTCCAAGCCCATCAACACCCGGCCCACCCCCAAGCCCAAGCCCAACCCCCAACCCCAACCCCAACCTCCCCCTCCGCCGCCGCCGCACCACCACCTTCCTCCACCTCCGCCGCCACCGGCGGTTGAGGATGGGATAGGGCGGGTGCTAGGGCGACCCATGGAGGACGTGCGCGCGAGCTACACCTTCGGGCGGGAGCTCGGGCGGGGCCAATTCGGGGTGACCTACCTCGCAACACACAAGCCCACCGGCCACCGCTACGCCTGCAAGTCGATCGCCGCGAGGAAGCTCGCGCGCGCCGACGACGCCGACGACGTCCGCCGCGAGGTCCACATCATGCACCACCTCACCGGCCACCGCAACATCGTCGAGCTCAGGGGCGCCTTCGAGGACCGCCACTCCGTCAACCTCGTCATGGAGCTCTGCGAGGGAGGGGAGCTCTTCGATCGGATTATCGCCAGGGGGCACTACTCCGAGCGTGCTGCGGCGGCGCTTTGCAGGGAGATTGTGTCCGTTGTTCATAGTTGTCATTCCATGGGGGTTATGCATAGGGACCTCAAGCCGGAGAATTTCCTCTTCCTTAATAAGAGGGAGGATTCGCCGCTCAAGGCCACCGATTTTGGACTCTCCGTCTTCTTCAAGCCTGGTATACTACCTATTTTTACCCAGCTTATGCTACTTTCTACCATTGTCCATTCTTTACTACTACTTCATTTGCTCCCCCAGCAGCAATCAATTAGTTCTGTTTGTGGAGAGCTCCCAACTGCGATGACCATTGTATCTTGCAGGATTACACTTCATTTTACGCTCTCATGGTCAACAGGGTTTCAACTCAAAGAGGGATGACGAATAAATGTTTGCATTTGCTTATGCATCATGCTCACCAAGTTGGGCCGCGTAACTTGTTATAGGACCGAAAGAAGGAAATGCCATGGATTATAGTAGTAGCTATTATAGGGATCAATGCCTGTTGATTATTAGTAACAGAGCTCAAGGTGTGTAAGTGTGTTGAAACTGAAAAGGGTGTGTAAAAACTGTGGGAATGCAGGAGAGCAGTTCAGGGATCTTGTTGGAAGTGCATATTATGTGGCTCCGGAGGTCTTGAAACGACGATATGGAGCTGAGGCAGACATATGGAGCGCTGGAGTTATTCTTTACATCCTTCTATCCGGCGTTCCCCCATTCTGGGCAGGTACATTACATAATGCTGCTCTTTGCATCAAATAGATTTGGATGCCATCATCCTTAAATGGACGCTTTGTTGGTTTACCAGAGAACGAGGATGGTATATTTGATGCTGTTCTGCAAGGTCATATCGATTTCTCATCTGAACCATGGCCTTCAATATCTAGTGCCGCAAAAGATTTGGTGAAGCGGATGCTACGGCAAGACCCAAAGGAGCGGTTGACCGCTGCTGAAATTTTGAGTGAGTCTATATTTTTAAACTCTCTGCTATCTGTTGGCAATTTTGGCTTTACATATTGATTTGCTCATACTATATGTGGTTGAAACCTGCCTACTATGTATTATTTGTTAAAGCATTCATGGTGACTTTACAAACTAAATCTGATATTTTAAATACACAGACCATCCATGGATTAGAGAGGATGGAGAGGCCCCAGATAAACCACTTGATATTACAGTGATCAGTAGAATGAAGCAGTTCAGGGCAATGAACAAACTTAAGAAGGTGGCCTTGAAGGTAATCAGATGTTTTGCCCATCAATAATTTATTTTTATGTAGCTTCGCACTTTGTTTTGCAGTACATGACAAACCTTGTCTATAATTCTGCTACAACTAGGTTGTTGCGGAGAACCTGTCAGAGGAAGAGATTGTGGGTTTAAAGGAAATGTTCAAGTCTTTAGATACTGATAACAGTGGAACAATAACTCTTGAAGAACTAAGAGCTGGTTTACCAAAGCTTGGCACTAAAATTTCGGAATCAGAATTAAGGCAGTTGATGGAAGCGGTATGTTCATATCTCACAAGCTCATACATATGCTTAGATTTTATGCGCTATGTTGCTTCGTTCTGTCTCTGCACTTACTGGTGTGGTTTGACTTACTGGTGTGGTTTGATGCAAGCTTCATAATGGGAACAAAGAAAAATTACTTGCTTATCTTAATTCCATACTAATACCAGCAGTACACAACAATACTGTAGTGTCGTCCTAGTAAATGTGCTGTGACTTTGATTAGTACAATGAGTTCTGATGGAATTGACTTACACGTTTCTCCTAGAACTTGTCTGGAGGATTCGACACTTTCTGTTTCATCTTGTTGTTCATAATATTTTTTTTCTTTTTATCTGATAATATTGTGTTTTTGGATAGGCTGATGTTGATGGAAATGGGTCCATTGATTACGTTGAATTCATATCAGCAACGATGCACATGAATAGATTAGAGAAGGACGATCACATATACAAAGCATTTGGATATTTTGACAAGGACCACAGCGGGTATTTTCACTTCCAACATTTTCTAGAGGTTTGATGTTTGCATTAGCTAATTTGCTTACTGCATATTTCTGTACAGGTTTATAACAGTCGATGAATTGGAAGAAGCTCTGAAAAAGTACGACATGGGTGATGAAGCAACAATTAAAGAAATAATTGCTGAAGTGGATACAGATCATGTGAGAGACTCTACTAAATACCTAGATAACTTCACTAGTCATTTTTCGATATGTCATACATTGTCACTTTTTAAAATAAGTGGAACTATGAAACTAGTCATTTATTTGGCCTTTAAATCAGGAAAATAGACTTGATTAAATTGAACATCTTGGAAACGTTATTTATTTTTCATGTCATGTGCATCCCGTTTGGTCCTAAAGAGAAGTTTGCCTCTTTAGGACCAGTGATACAGCACGTGAACAGTACCCATGTGGATCATGGTGTTACTGTTCATGGCAGGTGTCCTTGTTAACTCTAATCTATTACATTTATGAATAGGGTCTAATAGTCAAGTCATCGCATCTATACATAAGGATGGGGTTCCATCCTGTTCATTAAGCAAGAAATAAATAAGAGTCTTCATGGCTGCCTTGATGGCTTCCTCATGCCACTTGGGTTTAGGGATACCTTGAATAGGTCTGAAGGCCCTCATCCCAACCATAACATTTCATAGGGTAAACCTAAGTTATAAACTATGTAAGCTACTGAACTTCGATCCATCCTGCTGTCTAGTAATTCAATTCCTGCTAGATAACTAAAAAGGTCATACCATCCCTTTCCCGATAAGATTTAGCTACTGAGAATAATTGAAAATATGCTTCCACCAATATCATGTGGGTGAATAATTGAAAATAACTGTTCTGTTTTGTAAAGTGAACATCCAACAGGAATCTGCATGTATTTCCTACTAAATATATTTATCCTGATTTTCTGCTTAGGATGGAAGAATTAATTACCAGGAGTTTGTTGCCATGATGAAGAATAATAGCCCTGACATTGTTCCAAATCGTCGACGGATGTTTTAAGCCTTTCCTGCCGTTATTGTGAAGTTTTTTCGTTTCACAAATTCTCTATGGTTTCATCTCTGAGGAGCATTATCGTTGTAAAGAGCAGTTCGTACCAGCAGAATTCAATGAAGTATGTTCAAGGCATATTGGATTTGTTACGTATCATGGATAGCTCTTCCCGTCATTTGCTCAGAAGTGGGTGTGGTGCGTTTGGTGTTTCCATGCTCTGGCCATACCTCATTTCTACCATCTCAACCATTTGCGTGTATGTATCGTGTGGGTTCTGGGTTCTGGCCACATGTTTTCTGTCTCTTGATTAAAAAAAGAGAGCTTGTAAAACAGTTTCTACTGATCATTTCCGGCAAGGCAAGTAAGGTTTTCTGGTGAAGCTGAATTGAAATATGATATGTATAGTTCGAAATTTGGTAACTTGTTTGTCAGAAGAAGAATTCGATAACGAAAATCAGTACGGTATTTCTGAGCGTTCATCAACGAGGAATTTTAAGGTTTTGAAACAGATTAGGAAGATGGGACTGAATTATAATAGACGAATCAAGGCAGCTTACTTAAGGTATTATCGCTAGTGTTCGAGCTTTAAGATCCAATGCTAACCTGCCAAATGAACACTCAAAATTGTATCCATATGCTGTTTACAGCTCTTGCAGTGCAGACTCCTCTTGCAATCAACGCACTCCATAGTTACAGTATTGATCAAACAATATTACAAAACGTCAAGCGTCTTAATATGTCATACCGTATGACAAGGTGGTTAATTCTAGACGAGAAGAGAACGCAAGCGCCTTAATATGTCCCAGTTGTAGTAGTAAGATGAAAGACTCTTCTCATCTCTGATCTTTCCCAATAACTGATGGATTGTGAGCTCTTTATTCTTAAACACTCCTCTATTTCTTTCGCACCAAAGATTCCAAAGATTTGTGTTAACACCCAATCACATACCACGTATATTATGCCTATTGCTGTGCTAAGTTCCTTTCAGCCGCCAATCAGGCAACATGTCTTCTGGAGCATAGTCCGATAGGGCACTATAAATCTATCTATGATAGTTGAAACTCGGTGTCGAAGTCTTCCAAATATGTCTGGTCGCTGAGGCCATTATTTAAGAGATGCTGCACTGTTTCCAGTAAGTTTGTCAGTATCCCGATACGTATCCTAGTATCTTACGATACTACGATCCTACTGAGCCAAAACGATACCGATCTTACGTAGTATCCTAATTTTCATAGTATCTCGATTCTACTATTCATTCCCTTATGATCCTAGCAGATCTTAGGTGTATCCGGATACTACGATCCATACGATACCACTCAAAAGTATATTAAATTAAGCAAATAATACGATGGATTGAAAAATATGTCTATAAATCCAATCAAAAGTTACATAAAGTTAATTAAATTAAGCAAAAACAATATTATAGGCTTTATCTTATACTAAATATTACAAATTATACATAAAAATATGTAAAATATGTATTTTTTAAGTCTGTTAGTATCCCGATACTAATAGTATCCCGATCCTAGATACTACTTTGTGAAAAACGATACTACTTGGTATCCCGATCCACTACTTGGTTTCCAGGCTTCTGAAGCGGGCTAGAGATGCTGGACCTCCGGTGTTTCCCACTGCCGTTATTCCCAAGATGGGCCGGGCCTCACATGCTGTCCGTGCTTGGAGAAGCTGTATGTTCGTGGGCCGTGGCGGTGTGCGAGTGTGCCAACGTGCAGGATTGGCCTGCTTAATATGGTGGGCTTTGGAGGAAGGGAGAAGATTCCCCATTTCCTCAGTCCTGACTCCCGAGTCCTGACCGGATCTGATCAAGATCAACAACAACAAATGTTGCATTTAACTGGCCTGAAATTAAAATTTCTTGAGGTTTTACATGTTTCTTTTTCCTGCTTATAATGGACACTATAGATGTACTACAGATAGTTCCTCCGAGCGCTATCCGTAACGGTCAAATTAATCACCATTAAGGCATTAACTATAGATGATGTTATTACAATGGTTCTATTTGACCCTCCACAAACATGTGTTGTTACAATATAGATGGATTATGCTTAGTTATGCCTCCGTTATAGATTGTAAGACGTTCTATCTCTCTTGTAGGACAATATACATTGTGTAAGAGACTAATACTAGCGAGTGACTGGATGATGAAAGCATTGATGGTGCTTCACACATAAAGAAATTAAGTTCACGTGTCCACCTCCACCGTCTGAACTTGACCGGATCAGATCAACAAACGTTTCAACCAACTGGCGTGACATTAAATTTTGAGGTTTTCTTTGTGTCCACCTGCTTAACTCTGCACGTACAACTGTTTATGTAACCATGGACCAGATGGTGTATTGATGAACTGGTTCAACAAGCGAGTAAAATTGCGACTTGAACTACTCCAAAGTTCAGTATTAGCAATGAGATTAGAGCATGCCATGACGACCGTTGGCCATGAACCGTACAATGCAATGCAACTATCAATGCAAGTGAGATCCTAACATCTCTTTGCACTATCATTAATCCACTCCTGAATGCCTGTGATGATCTCCCTTCTTTAATCTGCTCCTAACTGCAGAACGGTCATTGGTAATTCTGAAGACAGGAGTGGTAATCACAGAGACAGAGATTGAGTTTCACTTTCACTGAAATGTCATGATATAATGATTCGCTGCCATTAGGTGAACCGAATAAAACCCCTGACCGAACCGACAAGCATTCATGGGTAGCGACCGCTCCTCCGCTCCACATACAGCTAACATCTCGCTCATTTCATTACTACTCCGAGCTCTCAGATTCAGGGGGTCGATGATAATGTGTTCATAGTTTCATACACACGCTACAAGGACGAATACATTATACATTTATTTATACTTTGGATGGTGGTCTCATCTCATCTTAATATCTCATGGTGGTGACCCAAAAAACCAGAGAAATTATATCGGCATGATGGCCCAATTACGAGCAACTGTAGTGCTGTAGCCATATTCATCACAGACGAGACAATGACGCCTACTGTCAGACATTCAGATTCAGATCCCTTTATCTACTCCTCAAAGTTACGGTCTTTTTTCCTTCACTTTACTAGTCCTTTGAATTGAGCTGTGTGTGTGAGATTGATTAGTGTAGTGTATTTGGGAAAGGTGGTGGAATAAAACATGTGGTAATAAGGACAATGAGGTTAGGACAGCAAGATCCACCACTGTGGCAGTACAGTTGCAGGTAGCCGGGGACAAAGCAACCAACCAAACCAACAAACCAAAGCTCTGATCAATGATTCCGCCCGTCAGATTGCTACAATAACCTCCGTTTTTGCTTAAAGCCAATCCACCCACATCCCTTCTTCACCGGCGCTAGCACCGTGTCGCCATCACCCCACCACCACCGCGCGCCAAGACCCGTGCTTTCTTGTTGCACATATACAATTGCACACTTGCTTACCAATAATTCGTAGTTGCATCGCTTCGTCGTCACTCTCACTTTCACTCTCCACTTAGCTGCAGCTTAGCTTCGCTTCTCCTCCCCGTTTCTTCAGTTTTTTTTGCCCATTCCACTCGCCAACCGGAGCGAAGAGGCCGGAAAGGTTTGCTGCAAGAATGCAGCCGTTGCGGCCGAGCCCGGCGGCCGGCGGCTGGGCGGGGGTGGCCGGAGTGGGGCCCACCACCGTCGACGAGGCCTCCATGGAGCGGAGCAAGAGTTTCGTCAAGGCACTGCAGGTGCATTCCCTTCCACCCCTCAGATCCCAAAATGTCTGCTTTTTCTTGTATTTGTTCATGGATCCGGCTGGTTCTTTGGTATGTGCAGGAGCTCAAGAACCTGCGGCCTCAGCTCTACTCGGCCTCCGAATACTGCGAGAAATCATACCTCCACAGCGAGCAGAAGCAGATGTGAGTGAGGTTTCTTCGATTTCTCCTGCACTGCCAGGCTCTTAATTTGGGCAATTTTATCGATTCAGGGAATTTACTGCGATGTTAATTTGTAATTGTAAAATCCATGGTGAATTTGCATTTTGCATGCTATCTAGCTCTATTTTTGTTGTCTGGTATAGGGGTTGAATTGAATTGAACTGTAGTTTGTACATCGTGTGCTAGCACTTATATATTACAGGGGTATTGGAGGCTAAACCACCTAAGTGAAGGAGGACAGCAGCATGTGTGAAAAGGGGACTTGATGTGGATATATGACTAGAAAACAAACTCTACTGCCTAAAAGAAGAATATAGGATGTCTGCTTTCTCTGGAATTTTGGAATTATCTAACAGCCATCTATGTACCATGCACTACAATTGAGAATTCAGTTTGGAGGTTTTCAACCCACATGTTGCTATTCCATTTAAACTAAAATAAAAGGGGATTTTTTTCATATATAATTGCTATGCAGAAGAAATTGTGAAACATACAGATTCTAAAATGTTCATTTTAGAAATAAAAAATTGTACCGGAACTGAAAAATCTTGTTTCTTAGAACAACATGTTTTCATAACTTGCAGCTTTTCTGCTGATTTAGGGTGCTGGAAAACCTGAAAGATTATGCTGTGCGGGCCGTCGTCAATGCTGTTGATCACCTCGGCACTGTTGCATACAAATTAACAGACCTGTTTGAACAGCAAGCTTCTGAGGTCTCTACTGTTGAGCTGAAGGTTGCACGCTTAAACCAGGTAAAGATAACTATCTGCTTTGCACGCAGTATGTTCTGATCAAACCATCACAGTATAACTTATCAGTTTATCCTATCCCCCAATTTATAGCAAATCCTCACGTGCCAAATCTACACCGACAGAGCAGGCCTCAGGCAACAGCAAATTGGGGGAACGTCCTTAAAACATCATAAGCACTATATATTACCATGTAAGGAAGGGTACAATAAGAAACTTATCCACTCTCCTTTTTTTTTAACAAAATGCTAAATATTTTCTGCCTACTTGCCAAACTAGCTGCCAGCCATAAAAGACCTCAGGTTCTCGCACACCTGCAAGCAGAAAATGGTCAGGATTCAAAGCCTAAACCTTATCCTTCAGGTGGGTCTTATTATTCCTTCTTTTTGTTCAGATTGCAAAATTTATTGATTCCTACTCTTCATATGAGTAACAGACAATATTTCATTTTTGACTGCAGCAAAGACCCTTTCATGGCATCTGGCATCAGATAACAGCATTTCGACAACTGGAGGACAGAAATATGCATTTACGTAAGATACTATGATTAGCATTCATGTTTTCCTCAGTTTTTTTATAAATCGCACCTTCATTTACTAAGGTGCATTGGAGCTATTCTCTTCTGATCTAATTTCTTGTCATTTTCTTTTTGTGCAGGCTAGGGGATACTATATCGTCTAAACCCGCAACAAATGGTTCCTTATACCTCTTAGGTAATCAACCACTCTGCTATTTGATATACTGGAGAGCATGGAGACTCATACATTTTAATTGTAAAATAGGAGATTTTGAATTATATCCATATGCCAATTGAATGTTCCATCTAAATAACTGATGTTTCAGGTAAGGATCTACCTGCTTCACCCATGCACAAGCCTCTGCAACTGAATGGGAACACCAGTTTTGATGCTAAGAAAAATGTTGGTGCAAAGGTAAATAACTGGAATGTCGAATATGCTAGTGTGCAATTAAAATAAGTTATACCAGTTTACCAGTAAAATTACTTTATCCCCATATAGTTTTTGTTTCTTTATGACATCCAACAAATACAAATTATTATGTCTGTATTTTCAGGACCAACCTGGCTTCAGGCATATGTCAACATTTAACTCTTTGGACAAACCTAGAGGGCGTGAAATCCAAAAGGTTCCTGTCGGCACTAAAAGCATGCTAGCTACCTTCTTTATCAAACATAAGTCAGCAAAGATGAGGAAGACCTTAGCTCGATGATTAGATCCCGTTTATGTGAAGAGATATCATTGTAAAGTTCCAAGGAAGAAGTTCATTGTACATCTGGTTTCACTAGTGGTTTAGAGCTCAATGTCAAGTGTCAATTTTCAGGTGAGAATTTGTTATGGCATTCCTGCTGATGAACGAAAATGTAATAACTCTGCATCAGCGTACAAATACTTCCATGTGGTCACTGTGCTAGTTTTCCGCTTCTAAGAAGCCTCGGCATTCAGCAGACAATAAAATCCATATCTGTTGTGATCCAAATTATGTCATTTACCCTGGAAAAAACGAGCAAATTACACATTGCAGTGGGTAGAGTTACCTTGACACAAAGGGAAAAGAGGTGCAGATGCATGCAGTGCAAAGTGCAAAATTTACTGTATTTTTTAGGCAGCAGACCAGACGGCAGAGAGTTTACATCTGCCTCTCTTCGTATTTCCGGCTCTGTTGCTTTTTTGTTCTTCCTATTCATATTTTGTGTGTGCATGATGTCAAGCTTCGTAGGATCTACTATTGTCGTTCTTCAGTTCAGTGAAGACGATTCTGTTGCGTGCGAATCATCAGAAAAGGTACTAGTACCTCTTCTGTCGCTATTGAATGAACCTTCGATGCAATCATGCCGCAACACCGTAGTATTATAATTTAGCAGCAGAGATGGGGGCGATTCGATCGGTGTAGGTGGTACCGTGCGTGTCAAACGAAATTGATGCAGAGTATTAAACGGAAAGATCGAATCCGGAATCTGAAAGGGTCAGAGAAATATTCCTGCTCTTTTTTTCGGATGAAATTCAGCATGCTCGCTGCACTGCAGAAGCATCAGAAACATAAAAGAACATAGAGTCCCCGTGGAAGTGGAACAAAGATATGAAACCATATACTTTGAAATATAATAATCTACTAATACAAAATTTGAGCTGATGATTGTCCACTAGTGTCGATATCACATAACCAATCATCACAATTCGCTCTGACGAATGGTGAAATGTTATAAGCAAAAAAAATCAAACCGTCTTACATTCTAAAACAGAGGACACGCCATACTAATTAATCGATAAGCTAGTCAACGCCCTGCTCCGTCATGTGCCATCGGTGACCGATCGCCGGAGCTCGCCTTGGAGCACTCATCGGAGTCGTCGGAGACGGAGACGACGACCCCCTTTCCGCCGGACGATCGCCGGAGTTGAGCCAATATCTTGCTAAACCTGGGCTTCCTCTTGGTGATCGCGATGGACACGTCATTGGGGAACAAATCCCTTCTCACGAACGCGTGGTACACTGTAGTCACCAGCACGCCGGCGACGGTGACGGTGGCGATCCCGGCGAGCCCGACGGCGAGCGATCTCGTGAACACGTTGCTCACCTCCGTCGCGTACATCGCCGTCGCGATCGCCGCCGACGTCACCGGAAAAGTGTACGCCCACCACGCCAGCGAAAACCTCACTCCTCTAAAGAACATGTCGACGCGCGCGGCGAGCGAAACGTACAGAAAAATCGCGACGAAGTATGCCATCCTCGCCGCGGCGTCGAACTCGCCGGCGAGACGAGCCCACGCCATGGCGGCGACGCTCGGCGCCGCCACGAAGAGGAAGAACACCGGATGCAGCTCCCTCGGCAGCTGCACGTTCGTCGGAAGCCGCTGGTAGAGCGTCACGAAGAGCACGGCGTAGTGGGCGAGCCCGACGGCGAAGAAGAAGACGGGGAATTCTCTCATCCCCATTCTTGCGCCGAGCAGCGCGCCGACGAAATTTCCGACGACGGCGAGGTGGTTCGTCGGATTGGCCACCTTGGAGAGGCGCCTCTCGCCGCCGGACATCCACTGGCCGTAGACGGCGACGTCGAGGGCGAACACCGGCGACATGAGGAGGAACCAGACGAGGTGGTGGATGGACGACGGCGGCGGCGGCGAGCCTTTGACGAGGAAGAGGGATGCGACCCATGGCGCGAAGAAGAAGTTGACGCGGATTGGGTGGTGGAATTCGCGGCGGACGGCCTCGAAGAAGAAGACGAGCTTGAGGAGGTAGATGGAGGAGATGACGGCGGTGACGGTGACGGAGAGCCACCAGAGGGCGTGGCTGACGGTGACGGCGGCGAGGTTGACGGCGATGGACGACGTGGATGGCTCCGTCGCGAGGGTTTTCCATAGCATTGCTTGGCTGCTTACGCCTAGGCATATCCCGAATGTGGTGATGGGGAATCGGAGCAGGAATGGCCATGTCTCGTCCTCCGGTAATATTGCCGTCTCTGTTGCCTGCACGTAATTAGTTGCTTGTTTTTATTAAGAGTGTAGTTGGGCGAAATTTAGTGTAGTTTTGTTTCTAAAACTATTAAAGATTTTTTAAATAGTGTAGTTGTGCGAAATTTAATATATTTTATAAAACATTAGTATCAGAACAGTTTAACGATAAGTGTCCAAGTATCTATAATTTTCTATAACTTAAATCATAGAATATATGATTTTATGAAATTTACTCGGTTACTAATTAACATGGCATTCTGGCAAGAAGCATGAGCAAGAATTGATACTTAAGCCCCGTTTAGTTTCTAAAAATTTTTCAAAATCATCGTATCGAATTGTAAAATAAAACAAAAAACTAATTGCACAGTTAGGATGAAAATCGCGAGACGAATATTTTAAGCCTAATTAGACCATGATTAGCCATAAATACTATAGTAACCCACCTGTCTTAATGACAGTTTAATTAGGTTTAATAAATTCGTCTCGCGGTTTTTGGCTAGCCGTGAAATTAGTTTTTTCATCCGTCTCCGAAAACCCATCCCAACATCTAGTCAAACCTTTGATGTAATGTTTTTGCCAAAAACTTTTGCCAATTAAACAAGGCCTTACTCGGAGGGTGTCAAGCTCGGGGCCTTCGAGGGCGGCGAAGAAGCGGTCGGCGGTAGGGACATCGGCGTCGCCGGCAGCGACGTCCTCCTCGGAGATTCTCCTGGAATTCGCGGCCGTCTCGATGTCGGCGGATGGCATGGCGCCGCGGAGGCTGGAGAGCTGGCGCTCGAGGCGGCCGGAGAAGGTCTTGAAATGGTCGAATCGCCGGGGGTCACGCGTCCTCGCGCTGTCGCTCCGTGCCATCGCCGGCGGGTCGCCGCCGCCTCTGATCAAGAGACTCGGGTGCGAGCTGAGCCGTCTCTGTGGCGGCGGCTCGATGTCGATCTTGGTCTCGCGCACGACGTCGTTGCCGTCGCCGCGGACGGAGAGCGCGGCGAGGTGCGTCCCCGACGGCGAGGCCGGCACGCTGAACGAGACGCAGTACGGTATTTTCTCGCGATCGCCGGCGGCGGAGACGGCGGCGCGCGATGGGACTCGAAGAAGAAGCGGTTGCGGTGGCGGCGGCCGCGGCGACACCTGGATGATGCTGTCGGTGGACGACGCCATGGCGATCGATCAGTTATCGATCTGGAATAATTTATGTGTCCTGCAACCTATAGATTGTCAGTGTTCTGGAATGCCATCAGTTGCTCTTGTATATATAGGCTCCTCTACTCATCGATCCAAAATGAGGCTAATTAAGAAGAAAGAGGAATGAGATGGATGATGATGCTACGTGCAAGGTAGAGTGGCGGCGGTGGGGAGTGACGTGGACATGAGGGATGAGGCACGTGGGACACGTCCCGAAGCTTCCATGCACGTACCCCAAAATTATCAATTTTCTTCCATCTCAACAATTTTTTATAAATGCTTTTTTGGCTTGGCTGCTGTATTTTGCTTTGTCCTGGCAAATTGCACAATCGCCATACGCGACGACTGGAAAATGTGATGCGCCTGGCTGCATCTATCGTGTCTGCGTGTGTGTAATTAAGCACACGCAGGTGAAGATAATGTTTGGTGACGCATGCAGGTATAGGTTTTTTACCTGACCCTTGACATGTATGCACACTACTCGACAAGTACGTTACTATGTGCTAGCAGGAGCTAGCTTATACTAATAGCATGCATGCAGCGTGTGTAGCAGTGGCACTGTAGCAGCAGTACATTAAGGCCCCGTTTTTTAAAAAAATTTCCAAAAACATCACATCAAATATTTGAACTCATGCATGGAGCATTAAATATAGATAAAAAATAAAACTAATTACACAGTTGGGTTGTAAACGACGAGACGAATCTTTTAAAACTAATTATGTCATAATTAGCCATAAGTGCTACAGTAATCCACATGTGCTAATGATAGATTAATTAGGCTTAAAAAATTCGTCTCGTAGTTTCCAGGCTAGCCGTGAAATTAGATTTTTCATTCGTCTCCAAAAACCCCTCCCGACATCTGGTCAAACGTCTGATGTGACATCTAGTTTCAAAAATTTTTCGAACTAAACGTGGCCTAAAAAGATGATTCGAGTGCAATGAGCCGAGGATTATACTCCAATCAAGCTAGGGGGTGTTCGGCTGGGAGATTTTGGTTGGGCTGGCAACCAGCCAGTCAGCTGATGGCAGCACCATATCAAAAACCATTCAGCTAGTTAAACAGGATGCTATCTTGAAGGTTATTTCTTTTTTGAAACTGCAGTTGGTTTAATTTGTCAATACATTTATGCATGCATGGCAATTGTTGATCATGTTTTAGAGCATGTATTTGTTGCAGACTAGTCACTCCGATGGACGATTTCACATACGGCATGCATGCAGCCCCTGCTCTAGTTCGAGTTTTACTAGTCATCAGTGTAAGGACGATAAAGAATTTAGTACTTCTATAGTAGTCAGTCCAACGGGTCACCTTAACAGAAGAGCGAGATGTTCTCATTGTCTGAAAATTGATAATACATGATGAATACACGACCAAGTGGGCTTACAACATGCAGTTTCTTGGCGCCACAAAAATGATCTATGTCAAGACGATCTAAAAAGCATAGACTCTGCCCAAAGCACAAGTTTTTCGCGTCGCTGATTATCCAAAACCGCGTCTAGACTGCTGATAGGCTACAAAAGAGTGGTTGACGGAACCAACAATTTTACCCCCTATGTCGAGTGGCTTAAGAAAAAATTGTGCATCTCTTTGCGGGGTGTAGACTTTCCAGCGACCCTACAGGAACGCAGACATAGACCTACAAATACAGAGGTGGTCAAAACTATCGGTCGGTTGAGAAATGGTGGGAATGTGCTATAGCAAACCTAGGAGGGTCCAAGAAGGCGGCAAGGTCAATCATCATATTGGCTGCATGGGAGCTATGGAGCGAACGAAATGTAAGAATTTTAGGATGAGTGCGGGAGCGCATAGGCTAATTGTGTCGCCTTTGTTGCAAGATGTAGTGTGGTCGTCATCCTTTTTTTGGGTTTGGCCTTTTTCCGGACCCTTTATCACTCTCCTGCTCTATCATTCTATCATCATCAGGGTGTCCTCCCTTTAATAAAAAATATAGTAATCAGCCATCAGGGTATCAGTTACTAATTATTAAGCCGATCGATGCAAACAGAAACGGAAAAAAGATAGCCAATACTACAGTAATGAGCACCCAGCTAAGCTTGTAGCCTTGGACGATGAGAAACAGATTATCGAGACTTCGATTTTGATGCCCTATAACTTGTCAGTGGGTAAATCGAACAGCAGGACCGGGAGTCAAAAATTCAGGCCAGTCAAGAAGCCTATGTTCTCGTGCCTCAAGATGGAGAGATCACTCCGTGCCTAACTTTAATTAGTTTCAGCAAATCACACCATGTGCTCGACGATTTTTTTCTCTGATTTTTTTTGTTTGATGTGGTTAGCTCGACGAAGGGACTATATTCATGTGTGGTTCAATAGTGAAGTCAGAAAAGAGCATGCACCATAAGATACCGATCATAACTGTAATCCTAGTTTGGCGTGATCGATTTATCCAACACACACCCAACGTGGGTCGTTGAAAGAGTAATGTATATATAATACTGATCGAGATCAGTCAGCTGTACTGATGCTAGTACGGATGGCGCCCCGATTGTTTCGTGAACATGAAAGCAACAGAAAGATTAATCATCTGCTCTGATCAGAAACGATCGGTATTTGAATAATTATATTGATCAAGTAAAGTCTAGAAGCCTACACAATGTATCAGCACCAGTTGTACCCAGCTAAGATGCACAATTGACTTAGGAGGTAATTAATGTTGCCGCGCGATACACTTAATTAGCAAGATTAGTTTAAGTAAACACTACAACTGCACTCTCGTTTTTTATACAATCAACACTAGACGTTATTCATTTCTAAATTCTGACCAGTCATCTCTTAAAAAGAAAGATAGACATGCTACTCTTTCCGTCCAACAATATATAAAAAATTATAAAATGCCTAGTCTAGCAAAGATTAAAATTAAGAAAGAAAATGCTTTAATATCCTTCAGTTAGTGAAGTTAGTTGAGGGTGTAAAGTTGGTTAAACTTATGATGAGATGAAAATTTAAATGAGAGCTAATTGATGGGAGCAAATAGTAGTATAAGAATCCTTTTATATTGCAGGAATGCCTATATGTTATTGGGTCGATGGAGTATCTAGTAACTAAAAAAATGTCATTTCATTTTCATGTATAGCGTCCACACATAGTAAAGATAAGTATGAAACTTTCATAATCGTAGTATAACCATTAAGTTTGTTTATGAAAAACATAAAATAGTGATAATTAACGTTGCCAGCTATTTAAAAATGAGGGAATATATTTAAAATGTGTCCTCAACACACATACCATAGGTATGGTGTGATACTTCTCGAAGGTGCATGCGTGGTACCAAGATATATATTTATCTAGTTGAATTGTTCATGCCTGGATGTGAGTGTATATTTCTTTTTCCTTTTAGTGTCGATACTTGATGGAGATTTTGACCGCTGGTAAGTGGCAACAACTCAGACACACTTGATGTGAGTGTACTACCTCCCTCTTAACATACAGAAACCTATATCATTTTTTTTGGAGAAATTAAGATTGAGAAAAAAAAGAGTTGTGATTGGTTGAGAGGAGAAGGTGGGTGAAATAATTTAATAAGGGATGGTTGTGATTGATGAAGATGGGGTAGGTGGGTGTAGAAGTAATTATATTTTGAGATAAATGTGAATTGCTCATATAGTTATATTTTGAGACGGAGGAAACATATAACATAGCTATGGCTATTCAAATTCATGTAGAAAAATCTAAAAAGGGTATACTCATTGTGGTCCTAATAATTACCCCCTCCTCCCTAAGAGACATTAGCCAAAATAGGTCTGCTGACAGCAATTCGCCTTCACAGGCGGTTCAAGCTATTGCCGTCTGCAAAGATTCCTGCAAGGCTAGCGTCCTCCACCAACCGCCTGCGAAAAGTTTTTTTTTTCTTTTGCAGGTGACGCATTTAATGAACCGCCTGTGAAAAGTTTTGTTTGCTATGGGCAGCAGCCGAGTGCGTACATCTGCGAGCGGCGCTGAAACAGCCAGATCTGCGGGCAGCAGCTGTGGGCGGTGACGGCGGAGACCCTGTGACGGCCAGATCAAACGGCTTCTTTAGACTTGTCTGCTTAGCGAGAGCTTGGATTCAGGGTTTTTTTTTAAATTCAGGTCACATCGGATGTTTGTATATCAATTATGAGTATTAAATATAAACTGATAATAAAATTAATTACATAAATAAATGCTAATTCACGAGATGATTTTTTAAGCCTAATTAATCTACGATTAGCAAATATTTTACTGTAGCATTATATTTACTAATCATGGAATAATTAGGCTTAATAGGTTCGTCTCGCGAAATAGTCCAAAATATGAGGTGGGTTTTATTAATAGTCTATATTTAATACTTCATTAATGTCTAAATAGGTCTGAGATTGGTCTGTCGAGCTGTATTTTAATGCTTCTATCAAGTTCCATGCTTCTACCGGTTGCAATGGAGAAGAGAAATAAAGAGGACTGACAGTGTACCAGTGTCTAAAAATAGGGATCTTTTGGACCAATTAATGTCGTTTTAATTTTGGGATTAATACTTCTACCGGGTTCCTTGCTTCGACCAACTTTATTTTAGGATTTAAATTTTGTCCAAAACAAATCAATCCCTGATTCACAAATATAATCGATTAGGTGAGAAATAATACATTATGGTACAACAAAACTGCGTAGATCACTTTCTAGTTACTTCTCAACTAAAAAGTTTATATTTTTAGATGGTTAGAGTAGTCATTAAAGTTGGGTAGTTTGGTTATTTATCCTCACAACTAAATTAATTTGCATTGGAGTTACAGGATTTGATTTTTCACGGATCGACAGATTGAGGAAGGATTAATGAGGGAGCTAGCTAAAAATTGTAATACATGCATTTTGATGCGTAATCGATCGTAGTTGCTGTGACACGCGTTAAAGTCCAAGCACGCAAAGCTAGGTAGCTCAACAATTATCACGGCAAAATTCGATTGGATTACGGCGCAATCGAATGGAGCGAGCTAGGACACTAGGAGGCGGCTGCTTCCATGTATCGTACGTGATGAGCGACGGCGACAAATGCAACCACTTGCTTTTTTTAGTGCATCATATATCTAAAAGCAAATTCCACTTGTATATTTTTGGAGCTAATTCCACTTATATTGGTGCTACCGTAAGCAAGAAAACTAACACTTTTCCTCGCTCACATTTTCCTAGAAATGTGGAGTCCGGTCATAGTTAATATAGTAACACTTGTGGACGAATTAGCTGGATCGTTTAAGGCTTCAAGCTAATTACTAGCAGACGAACATGTTAAGTGTAAGGTTTCTTTACCTTTTTCATGCAATGTTTTATCATCCGTCTTATCAAAAAATTACGTTAATAGTACTTATTTGTTTATTACTTACTTTATTATAAAAAAAGTATTTTAAACATAATTATTCTTTTTTAATATTTATATAAATTTTTAAATAAAACAAATAGTAAACTAAATAAAAAGTACGTCATGGCCGGCCCAAGCTTTTTCCGAGTAAGCAACTGCTCGTGGAAATTTATTGCTGTCCGATCCTTCAAGCTACGATTTTATCTTCTTCCCTTTTGAAATGGATGGCCGGGAGCTACCAACTTTTTTGGTTGCTCCCTCCTAGTTCCTTCTATTAATCTTTACTATTGTTTATCGTTATGTTGGCTTCCAACCGATCGAGACAAATTCTAAATTTTAGAACTTTTGTCTAGATCGAGTTGATTTTATGGTATATATATTTTCTAGCAATAGCTTCTTTCAATGTTCACTGCTTATTGGGTGTCGTTACACCATAACAATAGATTGAAGGTACATCTTCATTTCAAAATATAATTATTTCTGGTATTCAAATATTATCCTAAATTGTGTGTGCACTATTGTGACCATTATACCCATAACAAGGAAATAAATTTGGTGCATACCGGCTGCACAGCGCCTTTTAGATATGATTTCTAGCTGTTGTTGAGAGGAACCAATTATTTTGGAAAAGGTGTAAGCAAGTTTAGTTTTGGATTAGCTTAGCCACCATCAGAATGCTAGCCAGAAAAATTAATACAAAACCTGTATTTGCATATAATAGAACCATTGATAATGGTGTAGAGCAAATATGTATATATGTAAGACAGCCATGCTTGGATGCCAGACCAATTTATCTTGTCTTCTTTTACGCTACTGGGTTGTCTAGCACGGGGTTTGTATATATGTATCAACACAAGTTGAGTTAAGCTAATTGTTCAGGAAACAACATATGCATACACACTACCTGGGGGTCCTCGGTTGGCAGAGGCCTATGGCGGTTGCCCTGTTCGCTCTGTCCCAGGGTCGTGCCTAATAGTCCTAGCATGCGTCACATTTTTTTTTTAAAAAAATTGAGATAGAAGAGTAGCAAACTTTCTTTGATTGCCAAGTATGCAAACAGTACGTATACCGAGGTGCAGCCACCAACAACATAAATCTTTCCCTTTGGAATGTGTTAGGAAATATCTGTTGAAAAAGAAGGCGGCATGGGGGGGTGCAGCCTACGGGGAAATAGGGCGTGCAGTAATAGTCTGGTCATCTTTTTTTTTTTTTTTGAGAGAGAAGTCTGGTCATCATCTAGTGGAATTGAGCAATATAATGCACGTACGCTGGTGGACGGAGCTAGGTATCTGATATCGTCTTGGATTAATGAAGTAAGCACGTGCATGAGTACGTCATTAGTTGGTGTATACTCCTACTTTGCACGGTCTTAATTAATTAGCATGCCATATATGACTGGCTTCGTCTCCAATATTCTGATCCAATATCCATCGATCGTCGAAAGGTCAGGCAATGGATTTTTCCCGACCGTCGATCGATCGGAATCCAGGTCGTAGCACGTACGTTGTTGCGTCATAAAAGAGGATGTGTGTAGTGCCACTTGTACCTGTGTAGAATCAATGAAAGACGATTGATTAATCGACTTGAATTGGCTCAATTCATGGCTGCTGCTCGATCTTCAGTACGTTAACCGTGTTCCGTGTACGACACACACGGTCCAAAAGCTACCCGTACTTACTGGGCCAGGCTTCTCGAACTGGAGGCCCAAACTCTATCATGGTGGCCAATCACCGTAGATGGGCCATAAAATTGGGCATTAATCTCCCATGTATGCTAGGCTGGGCTGGGCTGGGCTGGGCTGTTGATCCATGCATCTATCGATCTCAATCTTCCGAATTCCGAGGGAAGAGAAAAAGAGAAGATTGGGAAGCTCTTTTGCATCTCACTCACTCATTCTCATCATCTGGGCTCCTGGCCAATAGATGCATGGATCAGTGATGAGGGAATAAACGGTGCATGGAGGGACCAACATCACATGCCAGCCATCAGATGAACAAACAACACTAGTTGTAGTACCGCATGAGTCCAGGACCACATGCATGTATCGATCCTCTTCTGCTTAGGATCATATCACTACACACCATATATTCATATACAGTGAGCTATAGCAACTAGCTAGGTGTGAGCTATTATGTGTATGGAAAAATGCATGGACTTGAAGACATGTTGGTGTACTCACCGACAAGGAGATCGATCAATCGAGAGACCATGGTCAATCCATCATACTCCTACACATGGGGCTCGATCGGATTCCACATCACTCCAGTCCAGTTCCAGTCTCACTTAATTAGTATTGGATTAGTATATGCAAGTTGATCAACGATATTAGTATACTTGCATGCGTGATGTTCATCATATCGATCAGGAACAATAATTACGTAATGCAAGATAGTATACAATGACAATTACAAAGTAATAGTCATCCTTGTCCGAGGACGACGAGATCAAGGACCAGCCTAACTACACCTACATGCTTAATTTGTCCACGCATGAAGAGATCGACTGTTTGTTTACTACGGACACACATGCATGCACACTGCAGCATAATATATACCTCAGCTTTATTAATAATTAGTACCTCGATCAGTTGCCATTGGAGCCTTGCATGCTAGCTTGCATGTGCGACCCTCGATCGATCTAGTTGTATATGTATACTGTATCAAACAACAGCATATATATCCATGGTTACTGTCGTATAGCACGGTCGCATTAGATAACACAAAACACTTAAATTATGTTTTACTCCATCTTTCATAAATCTTTGAGTTTACCAACGTCAAATAAAAAATTTATTTCTGTTAATCAAGACGGTGTATGTAATGTATAGTACTCTCACCATTCCACATTACAAAAGGTTTTAACTTTTTAATCTCTCGTCTAAATACACTAACATTTATATGAATATAGATATTTACGTGAAGTAAATACATTTATTTATATGAATATAGACATATACGAAATCTAAAACATTTATTCCATGGATCTATGTAAAATCTAAAACACCTTACATGCATATATAGTACTTCGCTCCGGTGCTCCCTACTGGCAGTATAAAACAAAATGGACCTAATAGATCGATAAATTTTTTTCAGTAGAAATTTGGAGGGTTCGATCATCTAAAGAAAAAAAAAGCCGTGGAGAAGTAAAACTGTAATTTTGCATCTCCATCCGAGTGATCCCCACCGGAATCGCGGCCAATGCGCCTCCACCGTCGTCATGAACGCTGAATCACGGCCGAACGATCCACTGTTCATTGAATGAAGTCGATCGGATCCGATGCCTTCTACTGTTTCATGTATTCACTTATTAGTAAATGACTAATATATCATTCCAAACAATCGATTTATATACTGCAGGAGTAACGGAGCATTCCTCGTATAATACAGCCGATCGATCGAGATCAACTGGTCCGATTGGCTGCTCACTTCGTCGGCCTAATTCCCTGATCCTTGTTCGTTGTCTAGTGCTAATTAATCAATTTCTAAAGCATATCTGTCTCGATCCTACGATGTGCGTGCTTGATCGATCAATTCTCCAATGAGAAGTGGCCGCGCGCAATGCAGTGGGCTTTCCGTGGAGAGCGACACGCACATATCATGGGGGCACCGAGCTAGCTAGTTACCACAAGTTGCCCCACTTGGCACTAGCTGAGTATAGAGCTCTACTTTGGAATTAATAACACCTGGTTATTCTCTTGTCAACTATGGAGAAGCATGATGCATGCACGGCAATATGGCACCAACCAAACTATATATTGTTGAACAAATATATATGGCCAAATTGCGAGGTCTGTTGTCGTGTGTATATATTTAATTAATTAGCCTATTAAGATTCATATCTAGATTTAGTTTCTGGTGTCAACAAATTTTGAGGAAGATGTTTTTTAACAGCACAGTTGCGTGTAAATCATAAGCCATTGGATATTTTATTGAGATTTTTGTCAAACGGAGAAGAGAAATTGATATCATATTATTTTTTTTTGAGATATGTGCTATACACGCAAACCTCAAAGTAGATCTAGCAACAATGGGTGTACTTAGACACGCACATGTAACCTCATTGTAAATTGGCTTTCCTAGTTTGGAGAGGACACATTATTCCCAAAAAAAAAAGTTTGGAGAGGATATATATGCACATCCAATGCAATACAATGTGCAGAAAATTGACGGTGTTCAAGACATACCAAAAAATTTGGTACCTCTTATCGCCTAACATAATAAAATATATCCAATTTTACATTAGAAAGTATGGAACTTTCCGTACATTCTTGAGGACAGTACATAAAGCACTCAAATTTGTGTGTCTTAATGTACTTATCCTCCTCCAAAGAGAAACACTACCCATGCCATGGCCAGTGGTATCAACCCAATGGGAAAAAAGAAATTTTGTATCTTTTGACACGACACACACGATCCGAGGTCCCTATCAAACATGGATTCCAAATAATCCCGGGCCGGCCGGTACACAGTAGTGCTGATATTGCTTGTGCATTGCACGCTTTGTCCAGAGTGGCAAAAGTGCCTTTATGCATGTGTGCAAGTAATGGCCTAATAGGACACGCACTATCTACATAGAAGATCGAATGGCTGGCCTTGCAAGACTTATAAATCAATTGTGGCCTTTATACTCTCACCATTCCTTTAAATTAATTTAGTCACTTCTATTCCATTCCATTGCGTGTGTCTCGAAAGCTTACTGACACTATACCTAGCTTCCATAGTCCATACCATGAAAGGTTCATGCATTGTATATGAGTCTCTCTCAAGATGTCCTTTTGTCGTCGGGTCTCGGCCTCAATCAACCTATTGTAGCGCCTGACCTAATTATTGGTGTTTCATCATGAGCTTGGCATTTTGTCACTAAATAATATATAAACAAAAATGTATAATCGACCGCAAATTTTGAGTTCATACATTATCATGGTAGAGTAATAGAGACATGCATGATTATTGGCCTGTTAGTGATGATTATATAAACAATTAAAAAGTATTCTAGATATATATTGAGTAAAATATAATATTAATTAATGAGAAGCCATAGCAAAGGTAAGCAAAGATGAGCAATGAGCCTTGTCAGCACTGAAGCGAGAAGAAAGAGAAGATGGTATAGCCAATGTCTACTGAGACGACAGTATTTACTAATTCAATATAACATAAGAAACCATCGTGACAAGGCAAATATGCTCCTCGTTAAACTAAGATGATCGGTGATTATAGCAGAATTTAAAGGGATTGCCAGCCAAGGGTGTAACCTAGGGGTTCCTTTGTATTCATGTGAATATCCAAAAAGTTCAAGAAAAAACTATGTAGGTTACACCCTTGATTGTTATGTTGCATATGTATATACTCATATAAGGCCTACTACTTCCATCGTGGCCGTTTTTGCCAAAAAAAAAAAAAGAAGAAGAAGAAGATACACTCATCCTTGGTTTCCAGGGTTCCCACCGCTTTTAGCCCGATATAAGCAACTACTCTCTTCTTTCGAAAATATAAGCATCATATTTTAGTATAATTAATTTGGACAAAGGTTGTGTCAATATTCAAGTACTGGGGACATATCACATCCAGTTTAAATACTTATATTTTTTGTCACGCCCCGACCCCCCCTATCTAGGCTCGGTCGGGCCCGCTCCAGGCCAAGCACGCTTAACCTTATATTTCTTTGTAGATGAGCTTCCGGAAAACAAATTACAACTTGTTGGTATGAGTATTCTATCAATCCTATTAAACCATGGGTCAGGATGTCACATACACCCACCCTCAAAGGACCCGACGTCCCCATCGGTCCAACCAACCCACACTTGGGCAATCAACCACGAACGTTCCCCTCTTGGCCACGTCCGTGTGTACAGGTCCGGCCCATGTGCCATGTCGTGTCCCCGCAGGGCCCACGTGCCATGCGCAACATGTCCGTGCCACTGCATCCACACGCGCCCGTGAAACCGCGAGGGTCGACTCTGATACCATTTGTCACGCCCCGACCCCCCTACCTGGGCTAGGTCGGACCCGCTAACACATGGCTGCTCTCTAGGATATCAAGAATTTCCTCACAGACCAACACATGTCTTTTCTACGCACCCGGAATGAATTTCCTCACAGACCAACACATGTCTTTTCTGCGCACCCGGAATGAACTTCCCGGTCGGTCACTTATCCTCAAATTGCTCCAGACCAAGCACGTTTAACCTTAGAGTTATTTGGAGATGAGCTCCCAGAAAAAAGTTATAACTTATTGGTATGAGTATTTTATCAATCCTATTAAGACCTGGGTCAGGATGTCACATTTTTTGACAGATGGAGTGTATCTTAAATTCATTAAAAAATGCCTTTATAAACACCACGTATAGCCTCTTCTTTTGTCATTATGTCCATCATACCTCTCCGACAACATGTTGCGACATGCCACGTAGCCACATCCTCCCCCAGTAACGCCACCGCTAGGGACTAGCTAGGAGTGATGTGTGTCCTTGTGACCATGTCCATTTAGCACTGAGTGGCTATACGTACCCACCACCATCCATCGAAGGCTCAAAGCTAATCTAGGGAGTGGGGATGTCACACTCTAGAGAGGTGACTAAACTTATATTGACATTATCCCGTATAGTTGATTCAATTGAATTTTATCTTCGAGACTATAATTATTGAATGAATTTCCACTAATCACCAGAGGTTGGACACCCCTCCTGTCATCCCATCCACTATACCTCTCTTACAGCACGTTGTGACTTTACGCCAGCCAAACTCTTTTTGCACCACCACACGTCGAAGGCTCGCTGATCCGGGGGGTGGGGATATTTCAACAGTCTAAAAAGATGATGCATTCTTATTGATAATCTTGTAGTAAAAATTTTATCTTCAAGACTATAATTATTGATGAATATATCTAGTCTCGAAATCTTAGGTCCGCTATTGCTACCAACACGGTAGCACATATATATAAGAATCTCGATTCATAAGTCCGTCATATCGCATATATTGTTGCATAGAGTGACCTAACAACTTCACTAACATATATGCACATATATATACTGCATGTGCATGTAACAACTTGACTAAATTTTATTCTTTTAACACGCGCCTATATATACTGCATGCATGTAAAATACAATACAGAGCATCTGATCAGTATACTGTATTGTTGTTAGTTTTTTTTAACTGGTGTGCTGTTAGTAGTTAGCTGCTAGCTAGGCATTAGAGATCGATGCATCATGCTGCACTGAATATTTCTCCCGTATTATATTATAGTATGTCTTTGCAGATCTAATGCGCGCCGTTGCATGCAATCGATCAGAGATGCATACAGTAGCACAGGCGTACGCACTACAAACAATAGAATATTATCCCAACATCAACATGCAGACAGAGGCAGAGGCTGGTGAGGCAAATTAAGCAGCAGGACAAAGCTAGGAGATCATCTTATCCTCATTCCTCACAGGTTATGGGAACTGCATGCGCATGTAACAGTACTAGTCACCCTAGTGGCCGGCCAGATAGATTGGTCGATGGATTGATTGATTAATTGTACAGTGTGATATATTGGGGGCGGTACATAGTACGGTACATGATTGGGGTATCTGTTTTTTTTTCTGCAACATTATTTCCTTATGAGAGAGTCAGTGTCAACTAGTTCTTTAAAAGAAGAGTCGGTGCCGAATTACTCCCTACGGCCTAGAGGTATTTAGCGTTGGCAACAAGATTTGGTTACAATTTTGATCATTATGCTTTACTTTAAAACTAAAAAGATGGCATAGATTCTAAAAAATATTACTAGCTAGTATGATATCGTAAACTAACAATTTAAAATCTTAACTTAGCGTAAAACTTATGCTGTTTTTTTATATAAAAATGATCAAATATTTTCTTAAAATTCAAATTTTTATGGCCGAACAGTATTATACATGCATGGATAATGTCAAAAGCTATTGGTTTGTCTCCTTGTTGTAGTCCATATGACCATATTTCAGCACTCCTCCCATCATCCCATGCTGCGAAAACTGAAAACTAGCTAACGAGTGACGCGATCGATCCATGAGCAGAGTCGTGGATACATCATGCATGATGGATCCGAGGGAAAGATGATCCGACTGCGCCGAACTGCCCATCGACACGTAGGCGACGAAGTTTCAGAGTTTTGCAAAATTGCAGTACTGCGCGCGCGCGCATA